>CM038217.1:166226592-166733814 GCA_021442155.1 Cymbidium sinense | reverse complement strand
CTTCAACTTTACGAGATGTAAGTGAGGTAAGAGCTAGGTTCCCAACTTCTAATAGTTTCACATAAACCAAATTTGAATACTTTTTTGCTTGGAGGCTGGTCTTTGTCTCTTTGGATCAAAGTCACCTCAATGGAACCGAGAGGGGATGGTATACTAATCACATTGGACTCATCCTCGAGCTGGATTCCAAGTCTATGTGAATAGTAGGGATACTATGAACTGAACATGACCTCTATTGGTGAGACTTCCAGTCTCCACCTCAGGCCTCTATTTCTACCTCTCCTCACGGTGGAGGTTGTGCCATCCTACCCACATGTCCATATGATGGAATGAATTGTGGGTGGAATGTGATATCGGATCCACTTCTTCTTCAATTCCCTTTCTTGCTCACTTGGACTTTTCTTTTCTTTTCATTTTCTTTTATCTTTTGCTTCATTTTCTTTTGCTTTTGCATTTGCATTTGAATTTTGTCCAAGTTCATGAGAAAGGGTGTTTTGAGGAAGATAGTCAGTCGCATCCTCATAAATCTCAACCTCTCTAATTGAAAATGGCTTTTCATCCCCCATTGACTCAATTCCATCTTTTGAACTTGATGCATGAAGGGAGGATGGAATCTTGTTGATGTATCCAAGGCCTAAGTAAAGCGGTGAATGAAGTATTCAAATCAATGATGTAGAACAGCTTGGTCTTTCCGATCTCCAATGATAACACTATAAAACCTAAAGCCACCTTGATCATTGAATCCTCTCAACATCATCTATCTTCGAAGAGTAGAGATGTGATCTTCAAGTAGGCAAGGGTCTTTAGACTCATAATGTTTCTGATGCACGAATCCATGAGAACCACGGTGAATCAACTATCCATGTCGATTGTGATGTATAGGGGACGGTTGTGCTCCAAGTCTTCCAGTAGAAGGTCTTCATCTGAAGGTGATCCCTTGGGCTTCTTTTGCATAGTGTGCTTCCTCACCTATAGCGGTCAGCTGAGCTAAGCATATTTCAAGATTAAGGAGGGCCTTGATTAGTGACTCCATCATCTCTTTGGATAAGACAAGGGAATCATATATTCTTAGCTTAGATGGAAACTTTCTTAGATGAGAAAGGATGTTGTAGTTCACCTTGGTGTCTTTAAGCATATCCAAGGGTGGAGCATCCTGTGGAAGGGCTTCTTGATCTTCAGTACCAATGACTTGTTTCCTTCTATCTAGAAGTGTTGTAGGAGGTAGAACCTTGCCACTATGGAGGTTGACTTCATCTCTTGAGGAAAGGTGGTGGCAAGTTCTACACTTGGGCTCACTAGCTTCTCCTATGGGACTCTCAATTGGATGATTCCAAGTCTATCTCAGAGGTGAACCCATAGTATTCAAAGGTGGAAAGTCAACTATGAATTAGAAGAGGAAGATCAAAATTATTATAGTAAATTAGACATGAAGAGTTATCGTTAGGAATAGAAGATAACTCATCAAAGAGACACATATGTAATTCAAAATCCTTTATTCTTCAATTTCTTGGAAGTATTTGGTGGTATAAAGTAAAAGTCAAGTAGAGTGAGTGGAGTAATGGATTTGAAGCCCTTATCCCCTGATACAAGAGTTCTACTAGTAGAAGAAACATAAGAGCTAGCTAAAATGGAAGAAGTCATCGGTGTGGAAGCTCTGAGTCGGACATGATGGGTGCTAAAGGGCTATCTCGGGCACATCTTTGCTGCTACTCTTGAGCTCCCACTTTCTAGAGTTGGCTGGCAACTTGCAAACCTTCCTTGGTGTTGGAGGTTTGAGCGACTGCACTGCAAGGAAAGCTTCTTGATCTTGAATTATTTTCTTAGAGGTTTTAGATAAAGAAATATCCCAACCTTCTTTGGTTTTGGTAGGATCACTTGTATCCCCAAGGATTACCCTAATGGAACTAGAAGGTTGTTCCAATTCCTTTGGGATAACTACAACATCAATCTTGAAACTATGTTCAAGCCAGTCCTTGAATGTGAAGCAATCCTCCAAAATGTGGCCTAGTATACAGTGGTAAGGGCAAAAGTTTGGATCATGACTTTTGCCTACTTCTTCCAATCTCTTAGGCTCGGGTAGCTGAAAATCAGGTTTCTTTAAGAGATTCTTAATGATTTTCTTGATTACCTCCCTCTTAAAATAATAAGGTTTGTTTAACTTATCTAAAAGTGTAGGTGGACCATAGCTACGGCGGTGGATATGCATTACTAGCGTGGTATGGTAGGCGGTGGTTGTCTTTGGTCATGGAGGCTGGAGGCGGTATGGCTTCTCGGTGGTGGCAAAGGAGGTGGAGGCTATTGAGGTCATGGTCTCAGGTGATCTCTAGCTTGCTTCTTCCCATGTCAACTACAGCTCGGGTTTCTTTTCATTGACCTTTTGGGATTTTTGCTTGGGTAACTGATCTGGAAAAGGCAACTATTTGGCCTCTCCTTGTAGACTAGCTGCATTGTTGATTAGCTTCTCAAATGTCTTGATAGTGAAGCCCATAAGCAAGAAGATAATCGGGCCATGGATATTCTTCAAGAGAATCTCAATGGCATGTTGTTCAGATAGCTGTGGTTCACACTTCATACTCGTATCATGAGAGAATATAATCAACAAGTGACTCACGGTGTTGTTGGGCTATGAGATCACTATCTGTAACCCTTTGAGCTCCAACAAATCTCTTGATGAAGAGTTGCTCTCGACAAATGCCTTTCTTGAACTATTGGGTAGTTCAACATACCAATCAAAAGTGATACAGGCTACATAAAGAGTCTAAAGAGTAAAGCATCGCCACTGTTACAATAACTGAGCTATATCTTTCGCCTCCCGCCATTGAAGCTCTTGAAGGAAGGAGGCATGAAACCCTTGGGATTTTGGATAGCATCGAACTCCTGGGTATGGTCTACCCTTTGGAATGATCCACGGGAGAGCCAAAGCTTCCTTCACTTGTTGCTCAACCATGGATTTTAGATCTTTTTCCTGTATGGAGGTACTATCCACTACCTTCTATACATGCTAGTGCTACCTTGCTCAATGGGAGGTAGAGTCTTAACTAGGTTTAAGACATGCACTAATTCAGGCTGATTGACATCGACTGTAATAGGATGAGCTAGAGGGGCTTATTTTTGAAGCACTGACACTACTACTAACAAGTCTTGTAACTTTTGTGCCATTTTATCAATTTGCTCATCTTTCTACTTTAACTATTGTCAGACGTGATGGTATGATTCTACGGTGTCTCCTTGATCAACATCATCACCTTCTATGGCTTATTGATCCCTAAGAAGAGAACCTTTGGTATCGACCATGCATACTCCAGCTGAATCCCCCAACAAGTCATCTTCATTGGGATCGAAGCTGACTCTTTCTTCATCAGACCATGTGTACCCTAAGATCTCCTTCTTTTCCATAAAATAACATGCAACTATCTCATCTAAGGATCGATCTAACGGTACAAATGGCTTGGGCGTTGTGATCATTATCATGCACTAAGAGGCCGACCTCTCCTATCCTCAATCACATGCGGACTATACTCACTAGAAGAATGATACTCGCTACTTGGTATAATAGGGGTAACAATCTTAGGATGATCCTCTACCACTGCTAAAACTGAACTATCATCTAGAATATATATGATAACCATCACCATCTCCACATCTGGTTGTATCGGAGCAGTTAGTGAAGGAACAACCATGATGCTCCAGGGTCATCACTCCACCCCACCAGGGGAAGAAGGTCGAGCTCAACTACCATAATGGGTGGTGTAGGAGGTATGATCCCTTGCTTAGCGGATCACCAAGGGTACATTTTTTTCCCCGGATATGGCCTTCATGGCCTTAGATGGAATGGGAGATGCTGAAACTTGCACTAGCAATGGCGGACGTGGGGTAGAGCGGTGGGGTGGAGACACCACTCTCTATGTAACCCCTCTATGGTGGCTAGTCCCCATGAGGAGAATACTATCAGTATGGTCGCGGGTAGCAAGAAAATCAACCAAAAGAAGCTGGCGGTTGAACCTCATCTCTCTTTAGTAATGTGTGATGTATGGGCCTCACGGGCCCTCTCTTGATGAATCTACCTCCCTATGCTACGGGGATAATATCGATGAACTAGGACTAGACTCGGCATCATATGCTCTACTTACTTGTGTAAAATAGAGGAGGCGTGACCTCCTACTCCTAGAAACTACTAGCTACAAGTGCACCACTGGAGGAGGTGATGAACGGATCCTCCTGGCATCCTCTTTGTCTAATCCCGAGAGAGGATGAAATTGGTTTTCTGTAACCAGTGGTGAAGTGATCATGGGAGACTCATCCATGGCGATGGCTACGCCTAGCTCTAGCTATTCAGTGTGGAACTATTTGACCATACAGTTCTTGTTCCTATGCAGTGCAGTAGGATGAGGAGTGCGAGCTAGACCAATACTCAAATGTGGGGGAGGCAAGCCATGGGGTAGCCTTACCCTTGGAAATGAGATGGTAGGGGTCTTGCCCCGCACTTGGGGACATGGGCAACTCTAGGATGAACTAGAACTAGCTACTTCTTGGAACTAATAGATGAAGTCTGCGCCATAGCTTTCTTCTTTAGTGAGGAGACATCAGAATCAGATGGTAAATCGATGATGCTTCTGCTCGACCACCTTCTTCTTGCTGATTGTGGTGAGGGGAATGCCCTCATAAGTGAGTTTGGACCACTCAAATCCATGGCTAAAGTGGATCAAGTGTGTATGGTCTAGGCAAGGGAAGTCATCTGATCTAAAGCTAGATCCATATCATGGGGGGAAAGTAAAGACAAATTTTTGAGAACCGCCTTTTTTGAAACTATAATAAAGCCTACTGCTTGAAAGAATCTACAATGAGAAATGAACTTGTATTAATTTTGTCTCCATAGATTTTGAATTTTGAATTTTGAAAATTTGAACCCACATCCAACAACTTGGAAGTGTTAAGTGGGGTTCAAATGAATTTGGAAAGATTGATTGAAAGGAATTTGAATATGAATCAAACTTCAACAAATTTAGGTATGTTGAAATATGGATTCAAAATTTTGATAGGATGCTTCCCTAGGTTCATTATTGTTTTGAATTTAAATTTTTGATTTTTTGATTTGAGGACCCTTTCCTTTAACAAATTTGGGTATGATAAAGTAAGGGTCAAATTGATTTTATTTTGTTTGATTGTTTTGGAATTTTACTTAGCAAATTTAGGTATGCTAAGTGAAGTAAAAGTGATTGTTTCTTTTTGTGAGTTTTGTTTTGATTTTGAAAAACTTAGAATTCTTACTTAGCAAATTTAAGTATGCTTAGTGATGAATCTAAGTGTGTTTTGTTTAATTTTTGAAAATAGGATCCTAAGAAAATTTAAGTATGCTAAGAAAATCCTAAGTGCATCATTTTTGTTTGGAATATTTTTATTTTTTGAAAAGGATAGGATCCTTAGCAAATTTGGTATGCTAAGAGGATCCTAAGTGTTTTTTTTGTTTTGAGGTGATTGAAAGTGATTCAACTTTAGCAAATTTGGTATGGTAAAGATGAAGTCCCACTTGGTTTTATGAAATGGAAATTTCACTTAGCAAATTTGAGTATGCTAAATGAGATTCCAAATGGTATGTTTAAAATTTTGATTTCATTATTGGTTTTGAAAAATGGAAACTTCTCCTTAGCAAATTTGGTATGCTAAGGGAAGAAGTTCCAAAAGGTGTTTGAAAATTTTGATTTTTGGATTTGGAAGCTTTACTTAACAAATTTGAGTATGTTAAATAAAGTTCCAAATATTGTTTGGAAATTTTGAGATATGATTATTGATTTTGATTTTGGATTTGGAAACTTCACTTAGCAAATTTGATTATGCTAAATGAAATTCCAAATGTGTTTTGAAATTTTTTGAATTTTGGGATTTGGAGACTTCACTTAACAAATTTGGGTATGTTAAATAAAGTTCCAAATATTGTTTGAAAATTTTGAAATATGATTGTTGATTTTGATTTTGGATTTGGAAACTTCACTTAGCAAATTTGAATATGCTAAATGAAATTCCAAATGTGTTTTGAAAATTTTTTTAATTTTGGGATTTGGAGACTTCACTTAACAAATTTGGGTATGTTAAGGGAGGTTCCAAATGTGTTTAGAAAAAATTTTGGATTTTGAATTTGACTTCTTAACAAATTTGGGTATGTTAAGGGAGGTTCCAAATGTGTTTAGAAAATTTTGAAATATGATTGTTGATTTTAATGTTTTGAAAAGAGGACCTCCATTCAACAAATTTAAGTATGTAGAATGGGATCAATTTTATTTTTGAAGTATGAAATTTTGTGTGTGATTGTTGCTTTTTTTGAAAGGGAGGAATTCCAACTTAAACATATGTGGGATATGTTTAAGTGGGATTTCCTAAATGATATTTTATTTTTAGTTGGGAATGAAATCTTCATTTAATAAATTTAAGTATATTAAATGAAGGTGTTCATGTGTGCTTTTGAAAATTTTAATTTTTTTTACAAATGAACTTTCCATTCAATAAGTGTGAGTGTATTGAAATAGAAAGATTCATGTGTGCTTTTGAAAAGCTTAATTTTGTTTGGAAATGAACATTCCATTCAATAAGTGTGAGTCTATTGAATAGAAGAATTCATGTGTGCTTTTGAAAACTTTATGATTATGATTGTGATTTTGGAAAACATGATTGTTCATTTTATTTTGAAAATGAAATCTTCATCAAAGTGAATTGAAAGAAGATGTTCATTTGTGCATTTGAAAAAAATGTTATTAGTTTTATTTTTTAAAAAATCTCTACATGTAATAATTATGTGAATTGTTAAATGAGGGTGACAAAACTTTGTGGAAAATATTTTATTAAGTGCATTTTTTTTTAAAAGGTGCTTTTGGAAAAGCAAAGTTCTTTATGGAAATTTATTATTTTAAGATGAACCTTTCCTTATCATGAAAATGGTAAGGAGGAAGTCTTAAAGATATTTTCTCTTTTATTTAGATCTTTTCATTTTACCCATTGGAGAACCAATGGGGTTTTAAGACCAACAAGAATGCGGTCCTAAACCTAAAGATGTTGGCAAACTTAACTCAAGAATGAAATGAGCTAAGTGCCAATGAAAGAAGGATAGTCTTGGATTCATACCAAAGTACAAACCCATAATCGATACCCAAAGACAATGATCATTTACCAAAGATGAAGACGGAACCATCCCCCCAAAGTCGTAGAAAATCTGGAAAAATTCTTATTGGGAGTCACCTTCAAATCTGCGGGGATAAAGAAAAAGTAGGACCCTATAAAAATTTGTCTTGGTAAGACACCACACAGATCCACAGATGTACTTATTCAGGTGATCGAGTACGTCATCAAGGAATAGTATACTATCTCAAAAGATAGAAGTCACTACCCTTTAATGGAACCAATCACCTCATAAGGACTCCTAAAGATGATGGGTGCATGTATGCAGAGATTCTTCCTACTTTACATGGAAAAGTAAAGTAGGTTTATTTTAAACTGGATTAGTTAAGTTCCTATGAGCCCATAGTTAATTACATCCTAAGGGATGGGATCCTTAGGAAAACTCTCAATTAAGTTAAATGATCATTGTCTCTAAAAATTTCAATAGGGAAGGACTATCAATTGATTGGTTTATGTTTGAAGATCAAATGGGATTGATCAAAAGAGGGAGTTATTATCGAAGAAAAATTGGGAAATAAGTTGGAGATGCTCACGATGCTAGAAACTAGTGAGCATCTCAGACTATCCTATAGTTGGGCTATACATTTTAGAAATTGATTTAGTTTGTTTGAGTTATATTTTCATTAGAATTTTAGGACTTAAGATTCCTTAACACAAGATTAAGGAAATGTCTAAGAGGTGAGGAATTATGCTTATGGCCCACAAAAGGGGAAAAGCGACCTCATAACTGAAATCTAGGGAGTTTTTTGAGGGCCAAAAGCATAACCTAAATATAAGGTAAAAATGAGTAATTAGTTTGCCTCCACAAGAGATACAAATCACCCAACAACTTAGACTTAGAATTGTTTGGGGGTGGCTGCCAACTAACTCCTCCTTTGATTTTAAATACATATAGGCAAGTCTATATGCTCATGCAAGATAGCTAGACTATTATTATTTAGAAAAAGACAGAGTCCTTAAACTCACTCCCTAAAGAGACTAGATCATGTAAAGGTATGCTTCAAATGACCTAAATCTAATGCAATTCAAATTTTATTTTATTTTATTTTTGGACAATCATCTTGACTCAGGCTAATAAGATTTTTATGACTAATGCATGAGAAAGAAGGTTATTGGCCAAAATCAGTGAGAAGGGAGGAGGTGAGTTTCCACCACCCTCAAAGGTCAAATGGGTTCTCGGCAAGGTGGAAGCCCTCCAATCAGAGTGAAATAAGATGCATTTGTGCATGATATTATAAAGAAATGCTCATCTTAGGGGTTCTAATTCTTTTATCTTGATTTTAAACCTAAGCTTTAGGTGAGGTTATGAGTTGTTTAATTTTAATTTGAATTGTTAAGTTGGGTAAAAGATTTATTTTTCTAAAGAGCCTAATCCACATCCAGCCATACATAAAGCAAGGAAGAAACTAGGAAAATCATGCTACTTAATGCAAAAGCTAAACAAATCATCAATCAATTTATAAAGCTAATCATAAAAATAATAAATGGCCATTGTGGTCGGGCACCACCGCACAAACCCAAAATATCAAATTGGGTAGCCGAGCTCTACCCTTATACAACCCAGATTATAGATGAATATTACATTTAAGCAAAGGAATTCATTGTTATGGGGGTCTTCAAGCTTTATTTCTTCTTCTTTCTTCTTTCTTCTTCTTTCTTCTTTCTTCTTTTGGTTCCTCCTTTGGAAGGTTGGAAGGTGGATGCTCCAAGACTTCACATGGTACATAAGATGAGATCTTATGACCAATGCTCATCATAATCCCCATAACAAATCATTCCAAAAAAACCTAATTATATATTTTTACATGAAAAGGAAAAGTGGAAATCTAACACACCAAACAAAGGTTAGTTAAATCACACACACATCCCAAGCATGTATATTGGACTTATCACCCACACATGGGTGACTAAGTCCACCTATCTATGGATTATGCTTAGAGTATAAAGCACACCAAAAGCATTTATATTTTTATTTATGATAGCGCCCCTTAAGCACAATCCCCTGTAGAAAAGAATAGTTAGACTAAGAACATGCTACCATTCATTCTACGAGCATATATCCTAACATCTAGTCTAAAACATATATCACAAAATAAAACATAACATGAAACCATGCACAGACCTAACCTAAAGCTAGAAGTGGTGACTTAGGCTAATGTGTGTGCTTTGAAGGCTTGTGTGGTATGCTTAGCTTAGGCTTTAGGTTCAAATTTTCTAAGTGTGAAGAACATGTTCAACTTAGAGGAGGGTTTCATTTAAGTTGTTTAATTTTTTTGGTTTCTTTTATTTCATGTTTTGATTTGATTTAAGTGAAATTAACTAAGTTATGAAGAGAGGGAAAGAGAGAGAAACTCTTTCCTTCCTTAAGTAATTTTCTAAAGTAGGTTCATATTTTAGTTTCATTTAGGTGAATGTTTTGATTACATCTTTTAATCAATCCTAAGTTTAGTAAACTCTAAACAAACCTATTCAAAAAGAAAGGCATTTTAAGATACAATAAAATGAATAAACACATTACTTCATTTCTTTCCCCAACATATATAACATGCATATGGATGGACCCTAAGCATATCTATACATGCAAATGAGAGTAGTTAACACACTTTATGATGCATGCTAAGTAATCCATTTAAGAAAATTTAGAAGTTGAATATGCATGATTTTTCTTAAGTAGAAAAGGTTTTCCTTATCCAAAATTTCACATACATACATGAAAGTAAGAAAGGCATAAGTGAGTACAACGCCATTGTTAACAGGGTAGGTACAAGACCTACTTAGCTACTTAAAACCTCAACCTCAAGGTTGTCCAGACTAATATACCACTTTCCTTAAGTACAAACATGTATATAAAAGAAATGAAATAGAAAAGGAAGATGCAAAAGTTGTTTAATAGATTTGTTTTATTTATGCAATTTATGTATGTAAGTGTAGGTAACCCTTCTTAGATGGTAGCATAGGGATGAATAGGATATGAAATTAGGTGAGCATTAGGTCCTTTTCAAATGAACCTTATATCTCACCAAAATTCTATTCAAAACTATACCAACGTAGAAAGAAAGGAAACATACTAAGCATACCTTTATAATATTTCACATGCAAGCTTATAATTAAGATATGAATAGCACACTTTTAGATTTGGTATTATGTATTTTGAAAATAATTTGGATTTAGTAGATAATAGCCACTCATATTTTACTTTAGAGACATGCACATCTGACATAAAGTAAACAATTTCATTTTAAAATTTAAAACATGAAATTATGAATGCATGAAATCACATGGCATACAACTTAACATGTTGGGAAAGATCCAAAGCAATGAAAGCATGTAAACAAACTCACTTCACTTAAATCCTAAAGAATTTCTTATAGAATGAGAAAATTTAGAATAAATCAAAGTGAATTTCAAAGTAATTTTTATTTAGTTTGAAGTTTGATTTAATTTTGAAAAGGTGAGATGAGTTTCCTATTCCTAACACATTCCCACATATGTTTGATATTTTTGTTTAATTTTTAGGTAATTAGATCCATTTTTAGGTGTTGATTAGGTTAAGGTATGAATTAAGTGACTTAATTAACACCACCTTAGAAGAATTAACTAAGTAATTATGAGCCAATGAGATGAAATAAAACAAGGAATTTAAATTTGCAATGCACCTAATAATGAAAAGGCCTAATGCAATATGGCTCACAATTAAAAGTTAATTAAGCTAAGGGGTTTAGCTTAAGTAATTTCAAAATACCCTTTCACAAATGTGAATTGGATTTTGATTTCCTTAATTGAACTTAGGCTATTATACACCTAAGCATCTACCCAAGGTAGATTAATTAAGTTCTAGAACTTTTTAGAATTTTTGAAAATTGATTAAGGGGATAATTAATGATTTAACCCTTAATTAAGAGGAGATTAAGGAGAGAAGAGTGGGTTTAAGGAATAACTTAGGGGAAAGGCCCCAAAATTATTTCATAAACCTCCTACTTATTAGATTTGACCTTAATCAACCCTAATCATAGGGTAAAACCACTAATCATACCTAATTATGCTTAATTATATGAGAAGGGTAATTAAGGAAACCATATATAATTACTCTAATCAAGCCTTCAATAAATCCAAAGAAAATTAGGGAAGGTGGAGGTCATCTCTTAAAACTTACCTAAGAAATTTGAGATTAATCAGGCTAATAAAGAGTAATTAGAAAATATACTTTCAATAAAACCCAAATTTAGATAAAACCATAATTCAAAATTCTTAAAATTAATTTTAAAATGTTAAGTTTAATCTATCCATAGGTTTTATTTCATATTTTTTATTTTTCTATGAAGAGTTATGCATTTAGAATATCCATAGATTAATTAGAATTAATTAATACATAACTAATCCACGGTTAATCCTTAGCTCATGGACGTGCATTGTGTCAGATGCTTTACACACATCGCGCCATGAGGGGACAACTTAAGTTGTCACCTCACAAAGTCGGTGGCGGCGCACGCTTATATTCTTGGTCGTCCGATCAAAAATCGGATGGATGAGGATTCCCCCATGGTTTATAAAGGATAATTAGATTTCTAAACGTGCTAAATAATCTCAGTCATCAATCTAAAATGCGCAGATGGATGGCTGAGATGAGGGAAGTTCTTCCCCTTGATCAAGGGAAGATCATCGATCTAGGAATCACACAAAATTTAACCCACGCCATCTAGAGAAATAGAGCGGCAAATCCAAAGGTCAAAATTTGATGAGGTGAAAGTTTCTTTCACAAAGCTCCATGCCACATTGAGTTTAGTGATAAAAAATTCCATACCTCGGTGCTCAAGATCGATGAGGTAGCTTCGCTGTGGAGCCAGCCAAATTCCTAGACCTTAGGATTGAGTGGATCAATGGATGGACCAACCCCTCCTTGCTTGGGCTTCATCTTTGATTGAATTTGATCCTTCCTTACTGTGGGAACTCCAATAGAAGCTTAGGCAAGCTCGACTTAGCTCCTAGATGAAGTGTGCAAAAGCAATTGGGAAGAAATCAGGTGTGGAAGAAATTCACTAATGGATTGAGCTCTCTATTTTTTGCACTTGTGAAATGAGAAATAGGAAATTCAAATCCTCTCTAAGAAGCTTGGGAGTGCTCTCAATGATTACTCTAGGTCCAAGCTTCAATCGAGGGGAAAGTGAAAATTTCATTGAATTGAGTATATCTCCCCTATGGATAGAAAGGACCTCCTTTGCCATTTTGATCCAATTGCTCAAATTGGAGAGGTTTTTTAGGCTATTTTGAGTGTGCACTTGGTCGGTTTGATCCAATGAATGGATTACCAACCTCTCATGTGCTCGAATTGAGCTTAAGAGGGAATTTAAAATTTCAATTTTAGGCTATGTGTTCGGGTTTGATCTAGTGGCCAAATGGGCTGACCAAAACCCATTAGGTTGGGTGCACCACTCATCGCTAAGTCCCCTTGAGCTTTTAGGAAAGCCTTAAGTGATTGTGAAGAGGGTATGACCAAATTACCCATGGGCTAGGCCAAAATTTGTTATGTGGCCTAGGGGTAGAACATTCATTTTGCTATTTTTCTAGTTTGGACATGTTGGGTATCTAGAGAAACTAGGTTTGGCCAAGTTTCATTGGATTTAGAATCCATTTGATATGGTTTGGCTCATGTTGACCCATTTAGGTCAAAATGGGTCAACTTGGGTCAAGTTGACCAATTGGTCAAACTAGGTCAAACCAAGGGTTGGGTCAAGTTCATATGACCATTTGAAATGTTTTGGGGGCTTTGGTTTAATTCAGTTTGGTATAGATTTGGTTTTGGCTCATATGACTTCATTTAGGTCAAATGGGTCATGTTGACTTATTTGACCCATTTTACTATTTGAGGTGGGTCAAGGGTAGGTTTTCGTTAGGTTAGTCATATGGAGTGGATTGGTATCTTTGTTTCCAATCAATTTGGGTTAAGTTCAATTTTTGCTCAACATGACCCCTTTAGGTCATGTTGGGTCTAAGCTCAATTGGGCTAGGTTGGGTCTAGTTGGCCAATTGAGGCTTTGGTCAAGTTCAACAAGTGATTTGGGATGGACTTGACCCATTGGTTCCAATCAATTTGTCTTAGATCAAGTTTTGACACATTTTGGCCCTTTAGGTCAAAATGGTCATCAAGTGGGCCAATTGGCTAGGTTAGCTCAAATGTTGGCTTGGTCAAGTTCAAACATAAGTCATGAGTGAACTTAGATCAATGGTTTCAATCAATTTGGCCTATGAGGAATTTGGCTATGTAAGGTTTCATTTAGGTTAAGTGTTGACTTGGTCAACCTAGGTTTGACTTGGTTTGACCCAATTTGGTTGATTGATCATCCCATGATGATTGTTGATCATGATGAGAGGGATATATGAGTTTGGTTCAATCAATTTGGTTTGGATCAAAGTTGGCTCATAAGTACTTTAGGTCACTTTGGGTCAAGTGAGCCTAAGTGGGTCAAATGGCTTGGTCAAAGCTTGATTTGAAGTTGATTGATCTTGTATATGGACTTATGATTAAAATATAAATTCATTTACAAGTGGTTTGAAATCAAATGTATTTTGATCCATTTAAAATTTCATATTCAAAGGAAGAATATGAAGGAGTTTTGGGTTTTGATTGAATGATTGAAGTTTGATTTATATATGAGCTCATGATTGTAGGATTGATTGAACCATGAGAGAAAATCAAGGATTTGGCTTGATTTGAAATTGTTTTGACTAAGTTCAAGATTTTGACTTGAAAGGCTTAGATTGGATTTTGAGTGGATTTGAGTTTGATTTTTTGGAATTGGTTTTGATTGTTTGAATTTATATTTCATTTATATATGTGAATATAAATGAGAATATAAATGGATCATGAGAAAATTTCAAGGATTTGAAGTGGTTTAATCATGATTTAGGTTAAATCCATTAAAGGAATTTAAAGGATTTAAAGAAATTGTTAAATTAAAATTTAATTTTCGATTGGATTGGATTGATTTTTATTTATATTTCATTTATATATGAGAATATAAATGAGAATACAAATAATTTTTGAGAAAATCCCATGAGTTTGAATAGGTTTGATCAAGATTTAGGTTAAATCCATTAAAGGGAATTTAAAGGATTTAAGGAAAATTTCAAGGATTTTAAATTTAGAATTTAATTTGAGGTTTAATTTGATTGATTTATATTTATATTTAATATATGAGAATATAAATAAGTTTTGAGAAAATCCCAAGGTTTTGAAAAGGTTTGATCAGGTTTAGGTTAAATTTTGGATAAGTCCTTTAATGAAAAATTAAAGGGACTTAAGAAAATTTTCATGAATTAATTTTGAATTTTGAATTTGATTTGATGGGTTTGAATTTATTTTCTTATATATGTGAATATAAATGAATATAAATGGATTATAAGAAAATCTCAAAGATTTGAATAGGTTTAGATCATAGTTTTGGTTAAGTCCTTAAGGAAGGTTAAGGACTTAGGAAATTTGAACTTAGGAAATTTTGATGGATTTTGATCATGGGTTTCAATCATGATTTCAATCATGGATTTCAATCATATGGAGTTGATTTGAATTTGGAGAAAATCAAATAGAATTGATTTGAGTTTGACTTGAAAGAAGGAGGAATGGTTTAAGCTAAGGGTAGAAAATTTTCACACCCCTAAGGCATGACCTACTCTATGGCTAAACCTTCTAAGTATTCTAGGGCTGGGAGTGTCCACCTAATCACTAGATGTGTCTTAAGACTAAGGAACTCTTAAAATCTAAGATAAGTCTATCTAAGATGGAGGGGTTGAGAGCTCATTCTAAAAATGAGGTCAATGATCAAATCAAGCTCATTTAAATGCACCTAGATTAGCAAGATAATCACAAGCATTTCCTTCATGCCAAATGTGAGTGATTTTAAAGTAGACATGTGAGAGGAGAGCTCTAGTATGGTTAAGAAGGTAGTATAAATTTGTGTTACCAACCATGGTGGAAGTCAACATGTCAATGAGTAATAGAGCATCCACTTCAATCCAAATATTGAACCAACATTTTTGCAATCAAATATCAATAGCTTTATTAACAACCATTAATTCAGATAACAAAATAAGCTTTAAGGGGATAAGTAAAAGCATAAATGACATTACCTTTAAAGTTTGAAAATACAACCAAAAGCATTAGAGAGCCATCGGTGTTAATTTTGATAGTATTGTTGAGTGGTTTTATCCAATAAATAATCCTATCTTCTTTCTGATTGGGATCTCTCTAAGGCCAATCTTGTTGGCCACAAATTTGCAACCTCAAAAATGGGTGTTAGTAATTAAGCTAGCATTAAATAAAGCACTGATTTTTTTCTTTAGTTCTAGCAATAATCTTTTTTATGGTTCATAGAGATACCATGATGTTTAGCATCATTTCTATCCATCCATATGAACCATATAAGAGTGATGGCAATTAACACATTAATGTGACCTTTCACAATTTTTTGAAAATAAACATCAAGAAGTTGATGTAAAGATAAAGAGAAACCATAAATGGTTAGTATTGAAGAGATCATCATACCAAACCCATAATTTGGAGCAATAGCACCATTGACAAAAACATGATTCACATTTTCAATGTGAAAACAACTATAACATTTGGAAGGCAACTGAAAGCCTTTACCCCACATCAAAGAATCAATAGAATGAAGTTTTTTAGAATTCTCCAAGTAAGGATAGAGTAAGAGATAGGGATAATGTTATTCCAAAGTTTAAAAAGACATTAGAGAAACCATGAGCATCTCTAATGATTCAGACCTCTTTAAGAATAAAATCACCATTATGAGACAACTTAAAAGAATCGGCTTGTTAGAAATGATAGAATGTTGAATTTATCCAAAGAGAAATAGAATATAATCAATGAGTTTACTATCATTCCAATTATTATTAATCCAAAAGGAGTTCACTTTAATAGCAGCAATGAGTAGATAATAAATCATCAATAGAACCACTACCAATCCTTGTCTTGCCAAAGAAAGATGATCTAAATTTATACCATAAGAAATTAGGATTCAACTTCCCATTTGATGGAGCAAAGTTTTTTCCAGGAGTCACCCACTTTATAAGGACAAATAAGAGGATGCTTACCACAGTATTTTCATTAAGTTAGCCCAGAGACTATTTTTGCTCCTAAATTCCACCAAAGTTTATGAGAGAATGCAGTAATAGCTTCACAAATAGACTTACAACCAAGCCCACCTTTAGGGTGCCACAACATTTATGCCAAGAAATCCAATGCATCCTTTTAGCTAAATTGTTGGAACCCAGAAGAATTTATTAAGGAGATGGTCTATTATGTTTAAGGTAGAATTGGTAGGGATGATGGTTTGAATAAGACATAAAGGCATCAAATTTAGGGTACTTTTAAGCAAAGTAATCCTGCCACCAAAAGAGAGCAAGTGAAATTCCCAAACCAAAATTTTATTAGCAATTTTTTGAATTAGGTCATCAAGAAGATGGGATCTTTTTTGACCTTTGAATAGAGGAGCACCTAAATATTTAATAGGAGTTGTTGGTGTTTAAAGTTAGTGATTCTCAAGATTTTATTGATTTTGTTACTAGAGATTCTAGAGGAAGTAATGGAGCAACTCTTGCCTTCATTAACAGAAAGACCACTTTCTTTACCAAAATATTTAAGAAATTCTTAAGGCTTTTGATGTGATGGATGGAAGCATTACAAAATAATGAAATCATCAAGAAAACTAAGATGAGAGGTATACCACCAAGAGTTCTAAAGTACATGCTAGGATTGTTATTGAAAAGATCATTTAAGCTCCTAGAAAGGTATTCCATATAATAATAAGGAAGGGGACAAAGGATCACCTTGTCTCATGGGAAGAAGGGAAGAAACCTAAGGCCTCACCATTAAGAATAATAGAAAACCAAGCATTGAATACAATTTTAATTAGGTAAATCAAATTATCAAAAGCCAAACAAATGAAGGATGTTTAAAAGGAAATCTAGGAGATATTGTCAAAGGCTTTAGAAATATCTAATTTAAAAGGATGTTACCACCTTTAGTAGGAACATCCAAATCATGAATCGCTCTTGAGCAAGAAGAATGTTATCAAATATAGATCTACCTCTAATGAAGCCAATTTGGTTGAGATAATTTTTGAAGGAAAGGATTAAGTTTATTAGCAAGCATTTTAGCAATCAATTTATGAAAGAAAGTGCAAAGACTAATAGGTCTGAAATCACTCCAAGAATCAAAATTATCAATTTTAGGTATAAGGACAATGGAAGTGCTAGAAAAAAATCTAGGAAGAGGATTACCAGTAAAGAAATCAACAACAACATCAATTAAGTCATGCTTAATAATTGGCCAACAATGCTGGAAAAATTGAGTGGTATAGCCCTCCGGACTAGCAATAGAGTCAATGTTCATATTATTAAGAACTTTACCAATCTTATCCTCCATAGGCAACCTAGTAAGCAAATGATTGTCATCACTGGTAATAGTAAAGGGGATCAAATGTGAGTTAGAAATAGCATTTAAAGTGTGGCTCATATTAAGCATATTTCTAAAATGGTTAATAATAGATTCTTTAATCTCATTAGTGTTTGTGATCCAATCTCAATTATCACTTTTAATTTTTTGGATAGAGTTTAAAGCTCCCTTCTTATTGAATAAAGCATGAAAATATATGGTATTTCTATCCCTATCAGCAATATGTTTACTAGTAGCTTTTTGCCGCCAGTAAGTTTCTTCCATATTTTGATTATTAACTAGATTATCTTTGGCTTCATTCAAATCCTTCAGCTTAGAAGAATCAATCAAAACAACATTTTCAAGATTATAAACCAAAAGCTCCATATTTTTGATATTACAAAGAGATTTTTAAAATAATGCTTGTTCCACCAAACTAGGTTTTGTTTAAGCCTTTTAAGCTTAAACCATAATCTAATCATGCCCCTAACCGAGTTGTCAGGGTGTGAAGGGGCAACCCAATTAGTGGCAACAACTTTTAAAAAATTGAGGTGTTGAATCCACATATTTTGAAATATGAAAGAAGAAGAGGAAGATAATCTTTTAGAGTTATTTTTAACTAAAATCAAAAGAGGAACATGATCCGACAAAGTTCTAAGAAGCATTGATTAATCCAATGAGAGTTTAAAAGTATTCTATCAAGGCGTTGCCAAAGTTTAGAGTAGTGCTAAGTGTAATTAGTTCTAGTAAAACTAATGTCAATAAGGTTGCAATCGAGAATCATATTAGAAAATTCTTCCATAGAATGAACATTGGAAGAGCAACCACCCTTCTTTTGAGGAAGAAAGGATAGTGTTGAAATCACCCCAACCAAGGTTTCTTAACAGTTAAAGAAAAACTTCTCAAATAGTCCAAAGAATATTCTACCACTTTTTAAAGGAAGCATTAACAAAAATATCCCAAAATAGGAAAATCACCAAAAGATATCTGAACATTAACAACTTGCTAAAGATCATCTAAGATGGAAACATTTAAGGAATTATTCCAAAAGCACCAAATTTTATTACTGGTATTAGAGAAGAAATTATTAAAACTGAGCATTCTAGCAACATGATTGATCTTAGAAGCATGTATGAGAGGTTCAATAACAACAAGTAAAGATATATTGTTAATATGGCAGAGACTTCTAACACGATTATGGACAATGAGGGTTCCAATCCCTTTAACATTCCAAATAATAGAATTAAATATAAGGAAAATATTAAATAAAATAAAGGGAACCAAGAAAATAAAGGGTTTAGAAAGTAAAAAATCTCTCCAATGCCAAAAGACCATTATTCATGAGAGGATGAACGAGATCTAGTAGATCTGAGTTCTGTGGAAACATTTTTGATTTGAAGATTTCTTTTGAAAATAGTTTGGAATGTTTGATTTTTATTCAAAGTATCACCATCAATGGGTGATTAGAGGTATTAATAATAGGATCAAATCTTGAACATTTCTAATCATAACTTCCCCTTCTTCAATTTGATTAAGGCGCAAAGTGGGATTACAATGAATGTCAATCTTGGGATTAGGAGAAGGAGAGAAAGTAGTACCATTAAGAGAACAAATATCAGTGTTAGATTCTGAGTTTTGTTCCAAATTTTTAGCTTTATTCAAATTTTCATTCAAATTATCATTAAAATTCTCATGTTCATCAATTACAAGAGGCAAGGAAACCTAAATTGATTCATTTGTGGGAATCAACTTTTTTTTCAGCCTCTTTTAAGTTTGAATTATCCTGAAAAGGCAAGTTATTATGTAGAGATGGATTTATTGACAAACCATCATATTTGACATTAGTAATATCTTTGACCTGATTAGATTGAGTGGTGGGAGTAGCATTATTGAGAACATTATTGGATTCCAAAGTGGCTGAAATAATATTACCATTTGAGTTGGCTTTGGGCACATCAATAGGTTTATTGACTTTATCATTAGGAAGAGTAGAGTTAGGATCATTCAAAATTTTCTTTTTTAAGATGTGGGTGAAGAACAAAACACTTAGAGTTATCATGCCCATGAATTTTATAGTGTGAACAAAAAGGAAAGTTTTCAAATTCAACCTTTGAAAATAACCAAACTTTTCCAATGACTTCCTTAGGATGTTTTTTAGAACTATCAAGTTCAACCTGAGCAATAAGGAGGATCTCATAGTGGTTTGATCAATTTGAAGCGTGAAAAGAGCCCAACAAATAAAACCGATGAGTAACATAGTGAATCCTCATATTGAAAAGCCAACCACAGAACAATTGATTCCTCTTTTATGTCAAAAATGGGAGACCACTTTAAAAGTCGCATTTGGAAATTGAATACAAAATAAGATCGATGAGAGAAAACCCTTGAGTAATCCAAATCATTTGTAAGTTGAATCAAAACATGTCTAGCATCGATCAAACCAATAGAGAAAGCATCCGAGAGTTTAAGGTTGTGAAAAAAATGAATTTTGTCCAAATTGGATGGCGAAAATTTACCAACCAAAGTAAATTCAAAGGCTTTGCAAGCTTCACAACATCAAGATCCAATGATCACATGGTGCCATGAAATGAAGTCAAATCGATTCACAGAATCAGGAAGGCTCTTAGATAGAGCATCCTTAAAGGATTTAATAGCCACAATAGGAGGGACATTAGATTGGAATACCAAGAAATTTGATGCCCTAGCATCGAAAGGATAGAGCTACTGGGTCAATAAAATAGCTACCATCTTCAAGAGCTACACAACATCACCAAACCGCAAGAAGAAAACACTCAAGAAATCGTGAGGCTTAGAAGGAGGTTTTAGTTTTTTTTATTTTAATTAATTAATTAAATTTATTTTTTTATTTTTATTATTTTTATTATTTTATTTTATTATTTTATTTTATTTTTTTAAGTTTTTTAATTTTTATTTATTTTTTGTTTTTATTTTTTAGTTTTTTTAGTTTTTTTATTTTTTTAGGTTTTTTTAAGTTTTTTTTATGTTTTTTTATTTTTTTTTTTTATTATTTTTTATTATTATTATTTTAGGGTTTAACGTTTAGTGTTTAGGGTTTAATATTAGGGTTTAGGGTTTTTAGGGTTTAGGATTTAGGATTTAGGGTTTAGGGTTTAGGGTTTAAGTTTTAGGTTTTAGGTTTAGGGTTTAAGTTTTAGTTTAGGGTTTAGGGTTTAGAGTTTAAGGTAGCACCCCAAGTTTTCTAAGGCACAAGCGATGACATAGATAAAAAATGAGAACCCATAGAGCAAATGAAAAACCCTAGGTAAGTAGAACCATCTATAATGTAATGACATAGTTCCATAAGCAGCAAATCAGTTTGATCGCTCTTCAATTTTTCCAGTTCTGATCAGAACCTCCCCTGCCTCTTGAGTAGCGGGATCCACCATCATATCATCGATCTCTCCCTCGACCACCATGGCCTTCCTCCTCATTCTCCTCCAAATCTCCTCGACCACCTCCATATCCACACCTCCACATCCCCTACCACCATTGCGATAACCACCTCCATCTTTGCCTCCACTGCTAGATCTAGATTGAGCCTAGTTGATGGTGATGTTCCTACCATCAAGGTTCTACCCATTCTTAAGGTTTAGAGTTAGTTTAGGGTTTAGGGTTATGGGTCAGTTTAGGGTTTAGGGTTTGGGGTTTAAGGTTTGGGTTATGTTTTAGGGTTTAGGGTTTAGGGTTTTAGGTTTTAGGGTTTAGGGTTTAGGGTTTAGGGTTTAGGGTTTAGGGTTTATGGTTTAAGGTTTAGGGTTTAGTTAGGGTAGGTTTAGGTTTAGGATTAGGGTTTAGGTTTAGTTTAGGGTTAGTTTTAGGGTTTAGGGATTTTATTTAAATTGATAGGTTTAGATTTATTAGTTTATTTTATTTATTTGAGTTTATTTATTTTATTTTTTTATTTTTGTTTAGGTTAATTTTTTATTTTTATTTAGTTTAGTTTATTTATTTTTGATTTATTTATTTTAGTTTAGGTTTTTTATTTGAGTTTTATTTTTATTTTATTTTTTAGGTTTAGGTTTTATTTTTTATTATTAGGTTTAGGTTTAGGTTTTTATTATATTTTTCTAGGTTTAGATTTTAGGTTTTTATTTTAGGTTAATTTTTAGGTTTTATTTTTTTATTTAAGTTTAGGTTTATTTTAAGTTTATTTTATTTTATTTAGTTTAGGTTTAGGTTTAGGTTTAGTTTATTTTATTTAGTTTAGGTTTTATTTATTTTAATTTAGTTTATTTTATTTTTTATTTTATGTTTAGGTTTTTTTTTTTGGTTTAGGGTTTTTGGTTTTATTTTTTATTTTTATTTTTCAAGTTTTATTTTAGGTTTATTTTTTTTTTTAAGTTTAGGTTTTTTTATTTTTTTTTTTATTTTATCTTTATTTTAGGTTTAGATTTTATTTTATTTAGGTTTTTTTATTTTTTTTTAGTTTAGTTTAGGTTTTATTTATTTTATTTTATTTATTTTTTTTAGGTTTAGGTTTTTGGTTTATGTTTTTTATTTTATCATATTTTTATCTTATTTTTTGTTTGGTTTCTTTTATTTTAGGTTTTATTTAGTTTAGGTTTAGGTTTTAGCTTTTTTGGTGTTTGGGGTTTAGGTTTAGTTTAGTGTTTAGGTTTTAGGTTTAGGTTTAGGGTTTAGGTTTAGGGTTTAAGTTTTAGTTTAGGGTTTAAGGTTTTTTTTTAATAGAGAATCAATTTCAACATTTCTTCTTTTATTTCATCAACCAAGTAGCACCCCAAGTTTTCCAAGACACAAGCGACGACATAGATAAAAAATGAGCAGCCATAGAGAAAATCAAAAACCTTATATATGTAGAACTATCTGTACTGTAAAGACACAGTTCCATCAGTAGCAGATTAGATTGGTCATTCTTCAGTTTCTCTAATTCCCATTAGAACCACCCCCCTCGGCGGTGGGATCTCCATCATATCTTGATCTCCCTCACCATGCCATAAACCTCTCTCTCCTCCCACAGATAACCACCACTTCCCGACCACCACCTCCATATCCACAAGCACCTCCAGGTCCCCCACCACCACTGCGATAATTGCCTCCACCTTACCTCCATATCTAGATAAGCCTAGTTGGGGTGATGTTCCTGTCATCAGGTTCTTCCCATTCTTAGGTTTAAGGTTATTTAGGGTTTAGGGTTTTGGGTTTAGGGTTTAGGGTTTAGTTAGGTTTAGGGTTATAGGTTTGTTTAGGGTTTAGGGTTTAGGGTTAGGGTTTAGGGTTTAGGTTTTAGGGTTTTATGGTTTAGGTTTAGGTTAGGGTTTAGGATTTTAGGGTTTTTTAGGGTTTAGGGTTTAGGTTTTGGATTAGGTTTAGTTTTTTTAAATAAAGCAAGGTTTAGGTTTATTTAGTTTAATTTTATTTATTTGAGTTTATTTTATTTTATTTTATTTAGGTTAATTTTTTTATTTAGTTTATCTTATTTATTTTAGTTTAAGTTTTATTTTAGTTTATTTGTTAGGTTTAGGTTTATTTTTTAGTTGAGTTTTATTTTTATTTTATTTTTAGGTTTAGGTTTTATTTTTTTATTTTTAGGTTTAGGTTTAGGTTTTTATTTTATTTTTTTAGGTTTAGGTTTTACATTTTTATTTTAGGTTTATTTTTAGGTTTTATTTTTTGAGTTTAGGTTTAGGTTTATTTTAGTTTATTTTATTTTATTTTGTCTAGATTTAGGTGTAAGTTTAGTTTATTTGAGGTTTAGGTTTAAGTTTTATTTATTTTTGTATAGTTTATTTTAGATTTTGTTTAGGTTTATTTTATTTTGTTTATTTTATTTTATTTTAGGTTATGGTTTTATTTTGGTTTAGGGTTTAGGTTTTATTTTTTATTTATTTTAGGTTTTATTTTTTTAGGTTTTTATTAGTTTTTTTATTTTATTTTATTTTATTTTTATTTTACATTTAGTTTTTTTTATTTAGGATTTTTTATTAGGTTTATTTTATTTTTATTTTAGTTTAGGTTTTAATTATTTAATTTTTTTTAAGTAGGTTTTAATTTAATTTAATTTTTATTTTATTTAGGTTTAGGTTTATTTATTTATTTTTTTATTAGGTTTTTTATTTAATTTAGGTTTAGGTTTTAGGTTTTAGGTTTAGTGTTTAGGGTTTAGGTTTAGGATTTAGGTTTAGTGTTTAGGTTTAATTTAGGCTTTGGGTTTAGGGTTTGAGCATAGGTTTAGGGTTTAGGGATAGGTATATTTAGGTTTAGGGTTTGACTTTAGGGTTTAGGTTTTAGTGGGGTTTAGAGAGTTTTGTTTGATTTAGGTTTAGGGTTTAGGGTTTAGTTTAGGGTTTAGGAGTTTAGGGTTAGGGTTAAGTTGGGGTTTAGGGTTTAGGGTTTAGGGTTTAGGTTTAGTTAGTTTAGTTTATGGTTTAGGGTTTAGGGTTTAGGGTTTAGGGGCTTTAAATTAGTTTTATGGTTTAGGGTTTATGATTTAGGGTTTAGGGTTTAGTTTAGTTTAGGGTTAGGTTTTTTTTAAACAAGTAAATAGGCATAGGTTTATTTAGTTTATTTAGATTATTTTATTTTATTTATTTTATTTTATTTTTTATTTAGGTTTATTTATTTTAGTTAATTTTTTAGGAATATTTAGGTTTATGCTTATTTTTTTAGTTTAGTTTATTTTATTTTATTTTTTTATTTATTTTATTTTTTTTAGGTTTAGGTTTTACTTATTTCTTTAGGTTTAGGTTTAGGTTTTATTTTAGGTTTATTTTTTAGTTTATTTTAGATTAGGTTTAGATTTATTTTAGTTTATTTTATTTATTTAGTTTAGTTTATTTTTTTTTTAATTTAGGTTTAGGTTTAGTTTATTTTAGTTTAGGTTTAGGTTTATTTTATTTTGTTTATTTAGGTTTATTTTTTTACATTAGTTTAGTTTTATTTTTTATTTTTATTTTTATGTTTGATTTTATATTTTATTTTTTTTTTGTTTAGGTTTTTATTTAGTTTTTATTTTATTTTATTTTAAGTTTATTTTATTATCATTTTATTTAGTTTTATTTTATTTAGGGTTTATTTTTTAGGTTTATTTTATTTTTTTAGTTTAGTTTAGGTTTATTTATTTTAGTTAATTTTATTTTATTTTATTTATTTTTTTTTATTAAGTTTGCGTTTAGGTTTAGGTTTTAGTTTAGGTTTTTATTTTATTTTATTTAAGTTTAAAGTTTTATTTATTTTATTTTTTGGTTTTATTTTATTTAGGTTTAGGTTTTTTGGTTTTAAGGGTTTAGGGTTTAAGGTTTGGGGTTTGGGGTTTATGATTTAGGGTTATAGGTTTTAAGGTTTAGAGTTTAGGGTTTAGGATTTAGGGTTTAGGGTTTTAGGGTTTGGTGTTTAGGGTTTAGGGTTTAGGGATAGGGTTTTGGGTTTAGGGTTTAGGTTTATTTTAATTTGTTTATTTTAGGTTTAGTTTTTTTTTATTTTAAGGTTTAAGTTTTATTTTAATATTTATTTTTAGGTTTATTTTTTGGTTTTGATTTTTATTTAGTTTTTATTTATTTTATTTTTATTTTACCATTAGTTTTTATTTTAATTAGGTTTTTAGGTTTATTTTATTTTTGGTTTAGTTTTGGTTTTTATTTATTTTATTTTAGGTTAGTTAATATTTTTTTATTTATTTTATTTTTACATTTACGTTTAGGTTTAGGTTTATGTTTAGGTTTAGGTTTTAGGTTAGGTTTTTATTTTATTTTATTTTTATTAAATTTAGGTTTAGGTTTTTATTTATTTTATTTTTAGGTTTATTTAGTTTAGGTATAGTTTTAGTTTTTTAGTTTTTAGGTTTAGGTTTAGGGTTTAGGTTTAGGGTTTAGGGTTTGGGGTTTGGGGTTTAGGTTTAGTGTGTAGGGTTGTAGGTTTAGGGTTTAGTGTTTTTAGTTTATGGTTTAGGGTTTTAGGGTTTAGGGTTTAGGGTTTAGGGTTTAGGGTTTTTTAGGGTTTAGGGTTTAGGTTTAGGGTTTTTTAGGGTTTAGGGTTTAGGGTTTATTTAGGTTTAGGTTTAGGTTAGTTTTATTTAGGGTTATTTTATTTTTTAAATTTTTTTTATTTATTTTTTTTTTAGTTTATTTATTTAGTTTATTTAATTTTTTTATTATTTTAGTTTATTTTATTTTTTTTATTTTTTATTTAGATTAGTTTATTTATTTTAGGTTTTTTAATTTAGTTTTTATTTATTTTAGTTTATTTTTTAGGTTTTATTTATCTTTAGTTTAGTTTATTTTTTATTTTATTTTAGTTTATGTTTTTTATTTTTTATTTTTAGGTTAGGTTTATGTTTTTATTTTAGGTTGTATTTTTTAGTTTAGGTTTCAAATTATTTTTGGTTTTTCTTTGGGTTTAAGTTTAGGTTTAGGTTTTGTTTATTTTAAGTTTAGGTTTTGGTTTTATTTATTTTAGTTTACTTTATTTTAGTTTAGGTTTAGGTTTATTTTAATTTTATTTTAGGTTTTGATTTTTTTTTAGGTTAGGTTTAGGTTTTATTTTATTTATTTTTTTTAGGTTTATTTTTTAGGTTTAGATTTTATTTTATTTTATTTTAGGTTTATTTATTTTATTTTAGGTTTAGTTTTATTTTATTTAGGTTTTATTTTTTACTAGTTTAGGTTTTATTTATTTTATTTTAGTTTTTTTTTTTCTTTTTAAGTTTAGGTTTAGAGTTTAGGCTAGGTTTCTATTTTATTTTATTTTGGTTAAGGTTTTTTATTTTTTTTTTTATTTTTAGATTTTATTTAGTTTAGGTTTAGGTTTTTAGCTTTTTAGGGTTTAGGATTTAGGGTTTAGGGTTTAGGGTTAGTTGAGGGTTTAGAGTTTAGGGCTTAGGGTTTAGGTTTATTTAGGGTTTAGTAGGTTTAATTTTTTTATTTTAATTTTTATTTTATTTATTTTAGTTTATTTATTTTAGTTTAGGTTTTTTTTATTTGAGTTTTATTTTTTATTTTATTTTTTTTTAGGTTTAGGTTTTATTTTTTTATATTAGGTTTAGTTTAGGTTTTGATTATATTTTTCTAGGTTTAGGTTTTAGGTTTTTTTATTTTAGGTTAATTTTAGGTTTATTTTTTTTTGTTTAGTTAGTTTATTTTAAGTTTATTTTATGTTATTTAGTTTAGGTTTAGGTTTAGGTTTAGTTTATTTCTGATTTAGGTTTAGGTTTTATTTATTTTAATTTAGTTTATTTTAGTTTAGGTTTAAGTTTATTTTATTTTTATTTTATGTTTAGGTTTTTTTTTTTGGTTTAGGGTTTAGGTTTTATTTTTTATTTTTTCAAGTTTTATTTTTAGGTTTATTTTTTAAGTTTAGGTTTTTATTTAGTTTTTATTTTATTTTATCTTTATTTTAGGTTTAGATTTTATTTTATTTAGGTTTTTATTTTTAGTTTAGTTTAGGTTTTTATTTATTTTATTTTAGTTTAGTTTTTTATTTTTTTATTTTCTTTTTTTAGGTTTAGGTTTAGTTTAGGTTTTAGTTTATGTTTTTATTTTATATATTTTTTATCTTATTTTTGGTTTATTTATTATTTATTTTATTTTTTAGGTTTATTTAGTTTTGGTTTAGGTTTTAGCTTTTAGTGTTTGGGGTTTAGGGTTAATTTAGTGTTTAAGGTTTAGGGTTTAGGGTTTAGGGTTTAGGTTTAGGGTTTAAGTTTTAGTTTATGGTTAAAGGCTTATTTTTAATAGAGAATAAATTCATATTCAACATTTCTTCTTTTCAATTTCATCAACCAAGTAACACCACGAGTTTTCCAAGACACAATGAGACATAGATAAAATGAGCATAGAGAAAATCAAAACCTTAGATATGTAGAGCTTCTCTTGTAAAGACACAATTCCATAAGTAGCGGTCGGATTCATTCTTGATTTCTAATTCCCATTAGAACCACCCTCTCGGTAGTGGGATCCCATCATATCCACGATCTCTCTCACCATACCATGTCATGTCTCTCCTCCCACCTGATAACCACCACTTCTCAACCACCACCTCCATATCCAGCACCTCGAGATCCCCACCACCACTGATGCGCCACCTCCACCTTAGCCTCCATCGGGATCTAGGCCAGTTGATGGTTATGTTCCCGTCGTCAAGGTTCTTCCCATTCTTAGGGTTAGTTTAGGGTTTAAGGTTTAGGGTTAGTTTAGGGTTTAGGGTTTATGGTTTGGGGTTCAATGTTTAGGGTTATAGGTTTTGGGGGTTAGGGTTTAAGGTTTAGGGTTTAGGGTTTAGGTTTCAGGGTTTTCTGGTTTAAGGTTTAGGGTTCAGGGTTTAGGATTTTAGGGTTTATGGTTTAAAGTTTTGGATTTAGGGTTTAGTTTTTTTTAAATCACGTAAACTAGAAAGTTTAGGTTTATTTAGTTTAATTTTTATTTATTTGAGTTTATTTTATTATTTTATTTTTATTTAGGTTAATTTTTTTATTTAGTTTATCTTATTTATTTTAGATTTATTTATTTTAGTTTAGGTTTTTATTTTAGTTTATTTGTTAGGTTTAGGTTTATTTTTTAGTTGAGTTTTATTTTTATTTTATTTTTAGGTTTAGGTTTTATTTTTTTTTTATTTTTAGGTTTAGGTTTAGGTTTTTATTTTATTTTTTTAGGTTTAGGTTTTACATTTTTATTTTAGCTTAATTTTTTGGTTTTATTTTAAGTTTAGGTTTAGGTTTATTTTTAGTTTGTTTTATTTTATTTTGTCTAGATTTAGGTGTAGGTTTAGTTTATTTGAGGTTTAGGTTTAAGATTTATTTATTTTTGTATAGTTTATTTTAGATTAGGTTTAGCTTTATTTTATTTTATTTATTTTATTTTTATTTTAGGTTATGGTTTTAATATTTCATTTTGGGTTTAGGTTTTATTTTTTATTTATTTTTAGGTTTTATTTTTAGGTTTAATTTTTAGGATTAGTTTTTATTTAGTTTTTATTTTATTTTATTTTAGGTTTATTTTTTTACTTACATTTAGTTTTATTTTATTTAGGATTTTTTATTCATAGGTTTATTTTATTATTTAATTTAGTTTAGGTTTTATTTATTTTAATTTTTTTAAGTTTAGGTTTAGATTTTATTTAGGTTATTAGGGTTTTAGTTTAGGTTTAGGATTTAATTTATTTTAGGTTTAGGTTTAGGGTTTAGAGTTTAGGGTTTAGGGTTTTACGGTTTAGGGTTTAGGGTTTAGGGTTTAGGGTTAGGGTAAGGGTTTAGGGTTTAGTTAGGGTTTAGGTTTAGGTTTAGGTTTAGGGTTTAGGGTTTAGGGTTTAGGGTTTAGGGTTTAGGGTTTAGGGTTTAGTTAGTTTAGGTTTAGGGTTTATGATTTAGGGTTTATGGTTTAGGGTTTAGGGTTTTTTAAACTAAAGTTTAGGTTAGGTTTATTTAGTTTATTTAGATTATTTTATTTAGTTTATTTTTATTTTTTATTTAGGTTATTTATTTTAGTTTAGGTTTTTATTTTAGTTAATTTTTTAGGAATAGATTTAGGTTTATGTTTTTTTTAGTTTAGTTTTTTTTATTTTTTAGGCTTAGGTTTTATTTTTTATTTTTTTGTTTAGGTTTAGGTTTTATTTATTTTTAGGTTTTTTGGTTTTATTTTAGTTTAGATTTATTTTTAGTTTATTTTATTTTATTTAGTTTAGGGTTTAGGTTTAGTTTATTTTAGGTTTAGGTTTAGTTTATTTTAGTTTAAGTTTAGGTTTATTTTATTTTGTTTATTTTAGGTTTAGTTTTTCTTTTACATTAGGGTTTAGGTTTTATTTTTTTTATTATTATGTTTGATTTTATATTTTATATTTTTGGTTTAGGTTTTCATTTAGTTTTTATTTTATTTTATTTTAAGTTTATTTTATTTTCATTTTACGTTTAGTTTTAATTTTATTTAGGTTTTTTAGTTTTAGGTTTATTTTATATTTTTTAGTTTAGTTTAGGTTTTTATTTATTTTATTTTAGTTAATTTTTATTTTTTATTTTATTTTATTTTATTAAGTTTAGCTTAGGTTTAGGTTTAGGTTTAGTTTAGGTTTTATTTTATTTTATAATTTTATTTTATTTATGTTTAGATTTTATTTATTTTATTTTTAGTTTTATTTTGTTTAGGTTTATTTTAGGTTTTTTTAGGTTTAGGGTTTAGGATTTAGTTTAGGTTTTATTTAGTTTATTTATAGGTTTATTTTATTTGGGGTTTATTTAGGGTTTGGTGTTTAGGGTTTAGGGTTTGGGTTTAGGGTTTGGGTTTGCATTAGGTTTATTTTAATTTATTTATTTTAGGTATAGGTTATTTTGTTTATGGTTTAAGTTTTATTTATATTTATAGGTTTAGGTTTAGATTTTTATTTAATTTTACTTTATTTTAGGAATTTACCATTAGATTTTAATTAGAAAGGTTTATTTTAGGTTTAGTTTAGGTTTTATTTATTTTATTTTAGCAGTTTTATTTTATTTTGAGTACGTTTAGGTTTAGGTTTAGTTTATTTAGGTTAGGTTTTATTTTATTTTATTTTATTATTAAATTTAGGTTTAGGATTTATTTTAAGAAAGGAGGGTTTAGGTTTAGTTTAACTGTAGGTTTTAGGAATTATAATTTGTATAGAGAAACATGTAGGGTATTTTATTACAAAAAGGGTTACAAGGTCCTTAAAGGGATAAACTCAGCTCAAGAGCTACAATGATAGATATCTAAAGAAAGCAAAAGAGATTAAAGCAATCAAAAGATACAAAATTAACATAAAAGCCAAAGGAAGATTAGCCAATCTGGAGTGAGAATGCATGACTTGGAGCAAAAGAGAAGCACAAATGTAAACAAAAGAAATTAGAGCTTAAGGTAAACAGACATAATGATGAAAATAGCATAATCGAGAATGATAAGAAAAAATTGTGATAGAGGAGGCTGACCAAGTTGGGCGGATGCAAATATGCATCAAACTTCGAAGGGTTACATCACAAGAGCTACCAAACTAAAGGGGTGAAATCATCCCAACCATCATAGCCAACAAACACTGTGAAGATAGTGACCATGTTGAAGTCTTGTGGGCTTTATTACATAAACCTAAAAAAACATATATAATATAGAGAGGAAATTACAAAGGCGGAAGATAAGGTCCCATGCGAAAAGTATCATCAATATAATCACCACGACATGAGATACTTATACATATAAAATAGCCCACATAAAACCATCCACATGAAAAATAGCAAGAGGCCAAATCAAAGCATGATGAATAAGTACCATAAACATATAATATGATATATATATATATATATATATATATATATATATATATATATATATATATATATATATATATATATATATATATATGAATCTTCAGCAATAAACAAAGTCAAAAATGAGCATGAATAAATCCTTAATATCCATACAATTGTAAAACATAATTGAACTACACTCGATGATGAACAAAATTGGATAATCGGATCAACAACAACAAGATAGCAAAGGCATAAAAAGGCTATGTACCACCCATTCGGAATAGACATTGCATTCAAGGAGATAGCGGCACAAACCGAACCAGATGGAAATAGAAATAGCGGGTTGTAGATCACATCGGAAATGAACATCGGTAAACACAAACAATAAAGGCAATAGAGAAAGCCAACAACACAAATAGTTATGCAACATTGGAACCCAGGAGGATAAATCAAAATGGGATTTAAATTAGGGTCCTCATTAGAATCGAAAAACAAGACAACAGATAGCAAGACAAAAAAATAGCCAAGATAGCGAGGGGACAAGATGGCCATAAAACCTCTCAATCGAAGACATTGCAATAGTAGTAACCAAGTAGATAGAGCATAAAAACATGGATCGAAAGGCGAGACAGATGACCAAAAATAATCGAAGAAAGTCAAAAACAACTTCTGAACATAGGACCTAAAGTCCTACAACCAACAAGATAGAGCCAACATTAGAATCCAGAAATAAAATAGAAAATATCAACATGAAAACCCTAGTGCATAAGAATCCATTGAATAAACAGTGCAATAGATACAGGTTTAATTGAAAGAAGATGGAGAAAAAAGCATAAAGTAGTCCATGAATTTAGATGATAAGCATATAATAAACCAATAAGATTCAAATCAAAGCGATCAACAACTTCATAGAAGGCAACAAAATAAACCAAAACCCTAGAAATAACATGTAGAGTATTAATCAGGACAACAACCCATACAATTACCAAGATGCAAAGTCCAATTCAGTAAATAGAGCATATGTAAAGATCCAAATAATCAGATGGAAAATCAGTTTGCAATTTAGAACCAAGGGGATAAAATAGCGGCGGAGAAATCGAGTTGCCCTTGTTGCAAATAGTCGAGAAATAAAGGCAAGAAAATAAATAATAACCGACAATCTGGACAAAGGACTAAAATCAAAATCCAACAATGGTAGCAATAAAACAAAATTACACCACCATATAAAATTCCAATAAAAATAGAGATGTAAAGCGAGAAAGGGTTCAAAGATAATCAACAAAAAAACCTTCGGATAAAGATGATTAAAATAGCTAAACCCACATTAAAGGCAAACTAAGAAACCATAAAGAAATCCAAACTCAAATTAATAAAATTGAGCGAAATTGCAAAATCTCTCTTGGCATATTGGGAATATGAGGTTGGGTAAAACAATGACAAGACAACACCAAGCACCTGAACGGATAAACAACCCCATAGCACGGATAAAGACTCAATTCAGACCATCAAACAATGAAGAAGAAAATAGAAGTTGGCCATAAAACCAACCATTCAAATTATACAATGCATAAGTTAAATCCTAGATAGTTAAGGAAGTGCAAGACTACGGAGGATGTAAGCGGGGTGAAAATAGCGACATCATTTTAACGGCAAACATTCAAAAAATGAGAAATAAGCATAGAAGAAAAATAAAGCCATCTTCGATTAACAACCTCAATAGGTGTTGAACAAAACAAATTAAACCCAGCATGAAAAATCCAACAACATCAGATATAATTACCAACAAAAATGGATCTACAATTTTAATAGAGCCAAAAGGTAAAAAACAATAGATTAAGATCAGTCACGGATGAGAAAGAAAGGCGGTCAAAGAACAGGGAAATAGCTAACAAACACAAGGTTAGCCGGCAGACATGATCGAAATCCAAAGAGGTTAAAATAACACTACAATTATTGCAACCATAGGATAAGCCAATAAAAAAAGCAAGAAATGAGCTACCATAAGGGTTCAAAGGTATTATCAATGAAATCCTTTAAATCAGCTAGCGGGAACTACCCTCATAGAAATCGAGACTAAAGGAATTCATTAAACAATACCAAACCTAAAAGAACCATTAATAATAAAGGTATTGCATTTTCTTTCCTTATAGGTATGTAAGGGGTTAGCATATACATTAAAATACATTAAACCAACTCCAAGACCAGATAAGGGCCCAAAAAAGCCAATAGCCAACAATTAAACCTTTAACATAGATGTTGCATCAAATAGCAAGACCCCAACAAGGTTGGGATAATTAAACCATAGTAGATGCCACTTAGCTTCAAAGGACCAGGAGTAATATGATGATGCATGGCAAATTCAAAGGCAATGACACATTAACGTAAAAAATAATAGAGGCGATAAGCTCCAATTAAAGCTAAGACAATTAAAAACAATGCCATAGATCAACAAGTAAATAGCAAGGGATATCAAGTTGATGCATGAGAAAGACCAAAGAAATACAACATAAATAGAAAATGATCATAATAAAGAGGTATTGAAGCAATGAATCAATAGGTTAGATTAATTTTGAGATAAGGAAACCCGGTCCAAGTTAACCAAGCCATGCAAATGTTTAGGAAGGGTTAGTTGATCAAAGAATATTCCATCAATCTAGCACCGATAAATAATCGGCATGCATTACCCTCATCATGAGTGATTTTAAAGTAGAGTTGGGCAAGAGAGTTCTAGTTTTATTAAGAAGGTAGTACAATTGATTGCTCATTTTGGTGTGGAAGTCAAAGATCAATCAGAGAGGGCATCCACCTCAATCCAAATATTGAGCCAACCTTTTTGAAGGCAAATCTCAAGAGCTTTGTACGCCATGAGCTCAAAAGGGAACAGCAGGATTAAGGGGTAAGCAAAGGCACATAGGACTTTTCCATTAAGATTTTTTGAAAATACCACCACAACTAAACCTTTATGAGAAGAGCCATCGGTGTTAATTTTAATAGTGTTAGCATGAGGTTTTACCCAATAAACAATCTTGTCATCTTTTTCTATGTGGTGATCCGAAGTTAAAACCCGGTTTATTGGCCACAAATTTAACCTTTGAATTGTTTGTATTTAATTAAATTGGCATTAAACAAGTCATAAATTTTGTTTTAGTTCTAGCAATTATCCTCATGTGATTCATAGGGATCTCACGATGTTTTGCATCATTTCATCCATATAGAACCAAATAAGAGTGATAGCGTTATGACTTTAATGTGACCTTTAATAGTGTTGTCAAAATAAACTTCAAGAAGTTGGTATAAATTTAAGAGCCATTGAAAATGACAATGTTAAAAGAGGTCATCATACCAAATCCAAAGTTTAGAAGCAATGGCCCATTAACAAAATATGATTCACATTCTCAATGTGAAAACAACATTGGCATTTTGAAGGTAATTGAAAACCTTTACCCCACAACAAGGAGTCCACAGGGATGAAGTTTTTCAAAAATACGCCAAATAAGAATAGTGTAAGAAGTAGGGATATTGTTATTCCATAGTTTGAGAAACACATTGGAAGAATCATGAGTATCTTTAATGTGAATCAAACATTTTTAAGTTGAAATCACCATTATGTGAGAGCTTAAAAGGATCTATCTTGATTTGGAATGATAGGAATAGTAGTAAGCTTGTTTAAGAAAGGAAGGAATATAATCAATAAGCTTACTAATGTTCCACATATTATTGCGAGAAAGATTTCACTTTAATAGCGGCGGTGGAATGGGTGGAAAGTAAGTCATCAATGGACCCCATCCAATCAGTTATCTTGCCAAAAGAAAGAGCGAGTTAATCCCAAAAAATTAGGATTTGCATCCCATTTGAGAACAAAGTCTTTTCCAAATAGGAGAGTCTCGCTTTATAGGGACAAATGAGGGGTACCTACACAATATTTATTGATCATGAAATTAGCCCAAAGACTATTGTTACTCCTAAAATTCCACCAAAGTTTATAAGGAAAAGCATTGATAGCTTCTTTGATTGGTTTACATCCAAGACCACCTTCAAAGTGCCACAACTTTTAAACCAAGAGGTCCGCATTCTTTTAGAGGAGTTATTAGAAAAAAATTTGTTAATGAGGCTCAATTACATTAATGATAGAAATGGTCGGCATAATGGTTTGGATGAGATATAAAGGCATGGAAGTTAAGAGTGCTCTTAATCAAAGTGAGCCTACCACCAAAGAGAGTAAATGAAATTCCCAAATAGAATTTTATTAGATTTTTTGATTAGATCATCAAAAGATGAGATCTTTTCACCTTTAAAAGCGAGCCCCAAGATAATTAATGGGAAGTTGATGTTAAAATTAGTAATTCTCAAGATTTGATTGATCTATTGGTAGGGATTTTAGAGGAAGGAATGAAATAGTATTTTCCTTCATTGAAAGAGACCACTTTCATTGCCAAATTTATTTAGATTCTTAATAGTTTTAATGTGTTGAATAGAGGCATTGCAAAAGATTATAAAGTCATCAGCAAAACTAAGATGAGAGACAGGAAGACCACCTTTAGTTTTAAAAAACATGGAAGGATTTTTGTAGAAAAGATCATTCAGGCTCCTCGAAAGATATTCAACAGCAATAATAAAAGAGAGGGTGAAATCTCCTTGTCTTAACCATGCTCAAAGTAAAGAAACCAAGGGACTCACCATTCATGATAACAAAAGACATTGGTAACATAATTTTGATGAGGTAGATGAAATTATTAGAAAACCCAAACAAATGTAAGATTTGAAGAGGAAATCCCAGAGAGGTTGTCAAAAGCTTTAGAGATGTCAGTTTGAAGAGGATGTTACCACCTCAAGGAACATCAATGTCATGAACCGACTCTTGGGCTAGAAGGATATTGTCGATATGTTCTCTTTAACAAAATAATTTGGTTAGAAATAATTTTAGGAGCAATGGACTTATCCTATTATTAATTAATTTAGCAATGAGTTTTGAAAGAAGGTGCAAAGGCGATAGGTCTAAATCTCCCAAGATTCAGATTATTTTTGGGAATGAGAATAATGGAAGTGCTAGAAAAGTATCTAGGTAAGAGTTGCCATCAAAGAAATCAACAATACATCAACAAGGTCGACTTAATAATAGGCCAAATGCTGAAAGAAATGAGTGTAGCCATCGGGGCGACGAGAGTCGGTGTTCATGCTATTGAGTACTACTAATCTCGATTTACGTAGGATGCAAAGTGAGTAAATGGTTTTCATCATTAGTAATCATAGGGATCGGTGTGTGTTGGAGAGGGTTCTAAGAAGGTTGTTGTTTAATAAATTTTGAAAATGTTGTATGATAGAATCTTTAATTTCATTATTATCAGTGATCCAGGTATCGTTAATATTTTTTATTTTTTTAATAGAGTTTAAGGCTTTCCATTTTTTGAAAAGAGCATGGAAATACTTTGTATTTCTGTCACCATCGAATATGTTTGCTAGCGCCTTTTCTTTGCCATAGGTTTCCTCCATATTGATAATTAATCAACTTATCTTTAGCAGTGTTCAACTCATCAAGCTTACTAAGGTCAATTAACACATCTTCAAGAGCAAACTAATTGTTCCATATTTTTTAGATTGGCAAAAATATTTTTAAAATGATGCTTGTTCCACCAATTTAGGTTTTGTTTAAGTCTTTTAAGCTTAAGCAAAGCGAATCATGCCTTTAACAATTATCCGGGTGAATAGGGGCCATCCAATTAGGAAACAACATTAAGAAATCACTATGTTGGGTCCACATATTTTGGAATCTAAAAGGAGTGGGGAGGATATAGTCTGGAAGAGTTTTGATGGAGATCAATAGTAGCATGGTGGACAAAGTTACGCTCAAATGCTCAATAGAAGTGAGGGCCATTGATTGATCCAAAGGGAATTAAAGAGGGTCTATCAAGCACGAGTCTAGAGTTATGCTGTATAGTTGGAGCCAAAAAAACCAATATCAATCAGTTGAATAGAATAAAAAATCTTCCATGGAGTGGATGTTAGGAGAGCAACCTCCCCTTCTTTCCGAGGAAGCAATAATAGTGTTGAAATCACCCCCAACCAACCAGGGTTTATTGACCGAGGAGGCAAAAGTTCTTAATTGATCCCAAAGGATGTTCCTACCATATTACAAGATGCAATAAAGGAACCAAGAGCAAAAAATTCACCCAATGAGATTTGAACATTAACCAATTGTTGGAGATCATCAAGGATAGAAATGTTGATTAAATTATTCCAAAAACACCAAATTTTATTACTAATATTATAAAAGAAATTTTGAAAGCATATTCTAGCAACATGGGTAATCTTAGAAGAGTGAATGAATGGCTCAATAACAACAAGTAAGGCTATGTTATGAGTACAATAAAAGGCTTCTAATATGATGGGACATGAGAGTCCCAATACCCCAACATTCCAAATAAGAAAATTGATCATAAAAGTTGAAAGAAAAGAGAAGAGATAACTAAAAAATGAAAACAAGAAGAAGAGAAACATGAAACAATTATTTATGGGAAGTTAGAGAAGATCTAGTGGTTCTAGTGGAGCTATTAGTGAACATTCTAGCTTTAAGATTTTTTTTAATAACAGTTTGAAAAGGCCTATCTATGTCCAAAGTATCTCCATCCGAAAGAGAGTGATTTGTGATATTCTAATAGGACCAATATCTATCAAAGCATTCCTAATGGTGATTTCCCTTCTTCGATCAGAGTTAGGTTGAGAAATAGGGTTAGCATGTATATCACTCTATAGGGTAATAAAAGAAGAGGTTGTGGCACCATTAATAGCATAAAATTCATTTTTATTTCCATGAGTACTATTCAAATTTTGATCCATCACCAAATTATCAAAATTTTTCAACAAATTCGTAATTAGTTTTGAGATTTTGATCCAACTTGAGGTTCCCATTCAAATCACCATTATGATTCATATGAGTCAAGGGATTGTCTTGAGATGCCAAGTTATTACAAGAAGCAATGTTAGGTAAGTTATCATTAGTTTCACAAACCTCAATATATTTTTTATCAAGCTCATTGTTCTCCAATAGCAAATCAGATAATAAAGGAGAGAGGGTAGGAGGGTGAGTTCCATTTTGAGTAACTTTAGGCACATAAGCAAACTTATTATTTTTTTCATTTGTTAGATAGGGATTAGGATTAGGCAATTTTTTTCATTTTAAGATTAGGGTGTAACACAAAGCATTCAGAGTGATCATGACCATGGATCTTACAATGTGAGCAAGAAATAGGAAAATTTTCAAATTCCACTTTTGATTATACCCAAATTTTTTTGAACCGATCCAAACTTCTTTAGGTACTTTTGGTAATATCAATCTCAACCAAAATACTACCTCTTTGACATCAAAAGAGGAGACCATTTCAAAAGCCTCATTTGATAATTGTACACAAAGTAGGCGACGAGCAAGACTCTTGAGTAGTCTAATCATTAGATAGAATAAGGATATGTCTAGGATCAATCAATATGATAGAAAATACAGAGAGCTTTAGGCTATGAAAGAAGGATTGGATGCTTTCAAGAATTGGCGTAATGAAAATTTACCAATGAAAATTCAAAGGGCTTTTGCCAACCACATCAAGATCCGAGCACATTACGGCATTCCACGAAAAGAATTGAGATTAAATTACTGAAGCATTAGAGCAAGTGTTCTTACAAGATAAAGCATCCTTGAAGGACTTAATAGCGAGTAATGCTGAGTCATCGATATTAAAATCAAAAGCAGATGCCTCCAAGTTCGAAGAGCTTCAGCGAAAGCCGCCATTTATAAGATCAAGGGAAACTCACATAAGCAGACAACCTAGAGTAGAAATCTAGAAGGAATGATTGGGAACGGTTGAAACATGGCCAAGCCACAAGGAAAAGGAAAGGGAACATGAAATCACCAGAGAGCGCCGCGGCCGAGAGCAAGGGAGCGGGTCGATGGGTGATTTTTGGGTTTGGTTGTAGGTTTTAGGGTTTAGGGTTTAGGCTTATGGGTTTAGGTTTAGGGTTTAGGGTTTATGGATTAGGGTTTTAGGGTTTAGGGTTTAGGGTTTAGGGACTAGGGTTTAGGGTTTAAGGTTTAGGGTTTAGGTATAGGGTTGTAGGTTTAGGGTTAGTGGGTTTAGGGTTTAGGGTTTTTTTTTATTTGTTTTTTAAATTTTTTTGTTTATTTTTTTAAATTAGTAATGGTTGGTTTAGATTTTTTTAGTTTATTTAATTTTATTTTTTAATTTATTTTAGTTCATTTTATTTTTTATTTTTATTTAGGTTTTTTTATTTAGATTAGTTTATTTATTTTAGGTTTATTTAATTTAGTTTAGATTATTTATTTTAGTTTAGTTTTTAGGGTTAAGTTTAGGTTTATGTTTATCTTTCATTTTAGTTTTATTTTTATTTTATGTTTTAAGTTTATGTTTTATTTTTTATTTTTAAGTTTAGGTTTTAGGTTTTTATTTTAGATTTTATTTTTTAGTTTAGGTTTCAAATTATTTTTGGTTTTTTTCTTAGGGTTTCGGTTTAGGCTAAGGTTTTAGTTTTATTTATTTTAGTTTACTTTATTTTAGTTTAGGTTTAGGTTTATTTTAATTTTATTTTAGGTTTTGGTTTTTTTAGGTTAGGGTTTAGGTTTTATTTTTTATTTATTTTTTGGTTTATTTTTTAGGTTTAGATTTTATTTTATTTTATTTTAGGTTTATTTTAATTTTATTTTAGGTTTAGCTTTTATTTTATTTTAGTTTTTTTATTTTTTTTTACTTTAGTTTAGGTTTTTATTTATTTTATTTTAGTTTAGTTTTTATTTTTTATTTTGTTTTCTTTTTAAGTTTAGGTTTAGAGTTTAGGTTAGGTTTGTTTTATTTTATTTTTATTTTATTTTTGTTTATGTTTTTATTTATTTTATTTTTAGATTTTATTTAGTTTAGGTTTAGGGTTTAGGGTTTAGGGTTTAGGGTTTAGTTTACATTTAGGATTAGGTTTAGGGTTTAGGTTTATGTTTAGGCTTAGGTTTAAGTTTAGGTTTAGGGTTTTGGGTTTAGGGTTTTAGGGTTTAGTGTTTTAGTTTAGGGATTAGGGTTTATTTATTTTAGGTTTAGGGTTTAGTTTAGTTTATGGTTTAGGATTTTTTTGGTTTTCTTTAATAGGTTTTATTTCTTTTTTGATTTTTAAGTATGTTTTTAGGTTTAGGTTAGTTATTTTAGGTTTATTTAGATATTTACTAGTTTAAGAAGCATTTTGGTATTCTTAGTTTTTTTTTTTTAGGGTTTTATCTTTTATGTTTTTTATTATTTTTGTATTTTTATATCTATTGTTTATTTTATTTTATTTATTGGTTTTTTGTTTTTAGGTTTTATTCTTAGTTTAGGTTTATTTTTTATTTTATTTAGTTACTTTAAGTTTAGGTTTATTTGGGGTTTAGGGTTTAGGTTTATTAGGGTTTAGGTTTAGGTTTTATGGTGTAGGGTTTAGGGTTTATGGTTTTAGGTTAGGTTTAGTTTAGGTTTATTTTAGTTTTGGGTATAGGGTTGGGTTTTTTAGTTTAGTTAATGGGTTTTGGTTTTTTTTTTTTAACAAGAAGAAATTTAGATTCAAAATTTATTCTTTTGATTTCATCAAAGTTTTTAAGACACAAGCAATGAGATAAATAAAAATGAGCATAGAGCAAATCATGAACCATTTATAAAGAGTTAAGATTGGTTTCTTTTTTCTCCGGTTTAATTTTAGATATCACATTAATTTCCATAGGTAAGCCTCCATTATTTATTTTATTAGGGACATAGATATTTTATAAGTTATTTCTAAATTATTGGTTTTATGTTTTTTTAATTGTTAGTTTAGCTTTAGGTTTATTTTTTAGGGTTTAGGTTTTTTTTAATTTATTTAGTTACTTTAGGTTTAGGTTTAGGGCTTAGGGTTTAGGTTTAGGATTTATTTTTAGGGTTTAGAGTTTAGAGTTTAGTTATGGTTTTTTTATTTATTTAGGTTTATTTTAGGTTTAGGTTTAGGGTTTAGGTTTAGGGTTTATTTTAGTTTTAGGGTTTAGTGTTTAGGGTTTAGGATTTTAGTTTAGGTTTTTTTTAGAATTATTTGGGATTTAGATTATTTTTTATTTATTTTATTTTTATTTTTATTTAGGTTTGTTTTTATTTTATTTATTTAGTTTATTTAATTTAGTTTATTTTAATTTAGTTTATTTATTTTAGGTTTATTTATTTTTAGTTTATTTTTAGGTTTAGGTTTATTTATTAGTTATTTTATTTTAATTTTTTTTGTTTAGTTTTAGGTTTAGGTTTTTTTTTTTAGGTTTTGGTTTATTTTTATTTTAGGTTTATTTTTTTAGTTTAGGTTTAGGTTTATTTTATTTTACTTTATTTACTTTAGGTTTAGGTTTAGGTTTAATTTATTTAGTTTAGGTTTAGGTTTTATTTATTTTAGTTTAATTTTTTTTTAGTTTTATTTTAAGTTTATTTTATTTTGTTTACTTTATTTTTGTTTTAGGTTTAGGTTTTTTTTAACAGTTTAGGGTTTAGGTTTTATTTTGTATTTATTCTTAAGTTTTATTATTAAGTTTATTTTTTAGGTTTAGGTTTTTATTTAATTTTTATTTAATTAAGGTTTTTTATTCTTAGGTTTATTTTATCTTTTAATTTAGTTAAGGTTTTTCTTTATTTTATTTTAGTTTATTTTTTAATTTTTTTATTTTATTTTAGTTTTAAGTTTAGGTTTAGGTTTCAATTTAGGTTTGTATTTTATTTTATTTTGTTTATTTAGGTTTAGGTTTTTTATTTATTTTATTTTTAGGTTTTATTTAGTTTAAGTTTAGGTTTTTTAGGTTTTAGGATTTAGGGATTAGGGTTTATTTAATTTAGGGTTTTAGGTTTTAGGGTTTAGGGTTTAGGTTTAGGTTAGTTAGGTTTATAGTTTCTTTAGGGTTTAGTTTAGGTTTAGGGATTCTTTAGTTTAAGATTTTTAGGGTTTTAAGGTGGGGTTTAGGATTAGAGTTTTATTTAGGTTTTAGGTTTAGGTTAGGGTTTAGGTTTAGGTTAGTGTTTAGGTTTAGGGTTTATTTTAGGTTTATTTATGGTTTTAGGGTTTATGATTTAGTTTAGGGTTTAGGGTTAGGATTATTTTAGTAGGTTTATTTTAGGTTTATTTTTTAATTTAATTTAATTTTATTTTATTTTATAGGTTTTTGTTTTATTTTTTATCTTGGTTTAGTTTATGTTTTATTTTATTTTTAGGTTAGATATTTGGTTTTATTTTAGTTTACTTTTAGGTTTTATTTTTAGTTTATGATTAGTTATTTTTATTTATTTTATTTTATTTAGTTTAGTGTTTAGCTTTAGGTTTTATTTATTTTATTTTAGTTTATTTTAGTTTAGGTTTAGGTTTATTTTATTTTATTTTAAGTTTAGGTTTTTTTTTTTTTAGTTTAGGGTTTTAGGTTTATTTTTTTAATTTATTTTTTTATTTATTTTAGGTTTTCTTTATTTAGTTTTATTTTATTTTATTTTAGGTTTAATTTTTATTTTATTTTTAGTTTTATTTTATTTAGGTTTATTTTATTTTTTTAGTTTAGTTTAGGTATTTATTTATTATATTTTAGTTTATTTTTTTTTTTTATTTTATTTTATTAGTTTTAGGTTTTGGTTTGGGTTAACGTTTAGGTTTAGGTTTAGGTTTTAATTTAGGTTTTGATTTTATTTTATTTAAGTTTAGGGATTTTCATTTACTTTACTTTTAGGCTTTATTTAGTTTAGTTTTGGGTTTTAGGTTTTTAGGGTTTAGGGCTTAGGGTTTAGGGTTTAGAGTTTTGGGTTTGGGGTTTAGGGTTTATGGTTTATGATTGTTTAGGATTAGGGTTTAGGGTTTTTTGGTTTTGGGTTTGGGTTTAGTGTTTTGGTTTATGATTTAGGGTTTAGGTTTAGGGTTTATGGTTTAGTTTAGGGTTTAGGTTTTTTATTTGTTTTTTAAATTTTTAAATTTTTTAATTTTTTTTATTAGTTGAGGTTTAGGTTTATTTAGTTCATTTATTTTAGTTAATTCTTTTTCTAATTTATTTTTTAGGTTCATTGTTATTTTTTTTAGTTTAGTTTATTAATTTTAGGTTTATTTATTTTAGTTTATTTTTTAGGATTAGGTTTAGTTTTAGGTTTATTTTTTAGTTTTAGTTATTTTATTTATTTTTTTGGTTTAGGTTTTATATTTTTTTTTAGGTTTAAGTTTAGGTTTTTTTTATTTTATTTTTTTTTTTTAGGTTAGGTTTAGGTTTTATTTTAGGTTTATTTTTTAGGAATTATTTCAATTTAGGTTTAGGTTTATTTTTACTTTATTTTATTATTTAGTTTTTTTGATTTAGGTTTAGGTTATTTCTTTTAGGTTTAGGTTTAGGTTTTTTTATTTATTTTAGTTTTTTATTTTGTTTTAGTTTAGGTTTATAATTTTTTTTATTTTTGGTTTTTTTAGTTAGGTTTAGGTTTTTTATTTTTTTATTTATTTTAAGTTTTTTTAGGTTTATTTTTTTAGGTTTAGGTTTTAATTTTATTTTATTTTAGGTTTTTTTAATTTTATTTTAGGTTTAATTTTTATTTTATTAATGTTTTTTTTATTTTTTAGTTTAGTTTAGGTTTTTATTTATTTTATTTTAGTTTAGTTTTTACTTTTTATTTTATTTTTGTTTAGGTTTAGGTTTTAGTTTATCTTTTGATTTTATTTTATTTTTTATATTTTGTTTAAGTTTATTTATTTATTTATTTTATTTAGGTTTCATTTAGTTTAGGTTTAGGTTTTTAGCTTTTTAGGGTTTAGGGTTTACATTTTTGGTTTTTAGTTTAGGTTTTATTTTTTAGTTTAGGTTTAAGTTTATTTTTAGTTTATTTTATTTTATTTAGTTTAGGGTTTAGATTTAGTTTATATTAGGTTTAGGTTTTAGTTTTCTTTATTTTAGTTTAGTTTATTTTATTTTAGGTTTAGGTTTATTTTGTTTATTTTATTTTTATTTTAGGTTTAGTTTTTAGTTTAGGGTTTGGGTTTTATTTTTTATTTCTTCTTAGGTTTAATCTTTAAATTTATTTTTTAGGTTTAGGTTTTTTTTAGCTTTTATTTTATTTTATTTTAGGTTTATTTTATTTTATTTTTTACATTTAGTTTTTATTTTATTTAGTTTTTTTATTCTTAGGTTTGTTTTATTTTTTTAATTTAGTTAATGTTTTTATTTATTTTATTTTTATTAGTTTAATTTATTTTATTTTTAGTTTAGGTTTTAGTTTAGGTTTTTATTTTATTTTATTATTTTATTTTATTTATCTTAAAGTTTTTATTTATTTTATTTTTAGGTTTTATGTAGTTTAGGTTTAAGTGTTTTAGGTTTTTAGAGTTCAGGGTTTAGGGTTTAGGGTTTTACAACTTAGGGTTTAGGGTTAGGGTTTAGTGTTCAGGTTTAGGGTTTAGTGTTTAGGCTTTATGGTTTAGGGTTTTTAGGGTTTAAGGTTAGCTTAGGGTTTAGGGTTAATTTAGGGTTTAGGGTTTAATTTTAAGGGTTTTTAGGGTTTAAAGATTAGGGTTAGTTTAGGGTTTAGGCTTTAGGCTTTAGTGTTAGGGTGAGGGTTTAGGGTTTTAGGTTTGGGTTTAGGGTTGTAGGTTTATGGTTTAGGGTTTAGGGTTAGTTTTATAGTTTAGGGTTTAGGGTTTTTTTTTTTTAAATTAAGTAAACCGGTAGGTTTAGGTTTATATAGTTTATTTAGTTTATTTTTTATTTATTTTTAGTTTATTTTATTTTATTTTATTTTTATTTAGATTTATTTTTTATTTAGTTTAGTTTATTTATTTTAGTTTAGGTTTTTTATTTTAGTTTATTTTTTAGGTTTAGGTTTATGTCTAGTTTAGATTAGTTTTATTTTTATTTTATTTTTTAGGTTTAGGTTTTTTTTAAGGTATATGTTTAGGTTTTAGATTTTTATTTAAGGTTTATTTTTAGGTTTTATTTTAGTTTAGGTTTAGGTTTATTTTTAGTTTACTTTATTTTATTTAGTTTAGGGTTTAGGTTTAGTTTATTTTAAGTTTAGGTTTAGGTTTTATTTATTTTAGGTTTAGATTTTGGTTTTATTTATTTTAGTGTAGCGTTATGTTTACTTTATTTTGTTTATTTTAGGTTTAGGTTTTGGTTTTTTTTATTTTAGTTTAGCTTTATGTTTACTTGATTTTGTTTATTTTAGGTTTGGGTTTTGTTTAGTTTAGGGTTTAGGTTTTATTTTTTATTTATTTTTAGGTTTATTATTTTAGGTTTAGGTTTTATTTAGTTTTATTTTATTTAGGTTTTTGCCATCCATCAAGATCTTTATGGCGTAGGGTTGATAACACATTGCACATTTTAGAGCATTGGTGACCTGGTGACATCACACTCCTCTTTTTCCTTATCGTTAGCAGTCTATTAGGTGTTGCATTTGATTGGTATGTCAACGTCCAATGGTTGGTGAATACTTTTTTTTAAGTTGGAGCACCTCTTCATCAAAGGTTTGTTGGAGCTAGAGAGGGTCATTGTAGGGGACCTCATTATGAAGAAATAGAAACTTGAGTCCTTTGTTGATTACATTCATGTGGCATGAGCAAAAAAAATACAAAGGTTCTCAAGAATATCCATGGCCTACCTTCATTCTTAAGGGTTTTACCATAAAACATTTGAGAAATTAATCAACAAGGGGTAACCAACAATAAAGCCAAGTTGTCATTTCGACCAATCATCTAGGCCCAAGTATAAGGTGTTTGAGAGAAGAAGCGGATAGTTGTGTTAGTGGAGAGGAAGCAGAGTTATATGAGACTACAGCTTGACCTCCTCTACCTCCTCTTCCACTACCTCGGCCATCATAAGGCCTTAGGCACAACATTTCCACCACCTCAACCTGTATTCATATCCATCAGGTAGCTACTTTCACCTACTCTTGCGATAGATTGAATAAGCCATATTTATTCAGAGGGAGGTAGTTAGAAAATCTTAAGAATCTCTTAAAGAAACGACTTTAGTTACGAGCTAAGAGAGGAAGAGGGGAGCGATGATCCTATTGCCCCAACCACATGTTAGGCCATGTCTTAGGATTGTATCACTTTTAAGGACTAGCCGAGTTTACTAAGTTGAGAGCCATAGTTATCCCAGGAATACTTATTAGAACAACCATCCTTACGTTAGAGTAATCCTTGGGGATACTTGTGATCTTCTTAAGACTAAAGAAGCTCAGTATATCTCCCTATTTCAAACCTCTAAGAAGATCATTTCTAAGATCAAGAAGCTTTCCTTGTAGGTGCTTGAAGTTGCTCAAACCTCCAACACCAAGGAAGGTTTGCTAGTTGCAAAGGATAACTTGGGGAAGGTGATAGCTTAGTAGCAGTAGCAGTTCACCATACTTGGCCGAGATAGTCCAGTAGCGTAGCCACCATCTGAATCTAGTACTCCCTCCATTTGCTACCACCTCTTTTGCTAGCTCCTCTTTATAGAGCATTATCTGGATAAGGGCACTAAATCTCTTACTCGCTTTACTTGATTTCTATCATGTACCTCCACCAAAAAAATTAATGAAGAAAGGCGATTCTACTAATATATTGTCTACTTCTAATGCTCTTGATTTTATTATTGAAATCTCTTGGGTTTAAATAAAATAATAGCTCTAGTAGTTTTGATCCTTTCCTTTATTGAGTGGGATGATCCTTCAATCAATGGGTTCACCTCTTGAGATTGACTTGGAGACAACTAACTGAGGATCCCATAGGAGAAGCTATAGGTATGTGAAGAAGTAAACTTTCCACAAGCTCATCATTCCAGAAGTCACTAAAATCAACCCAGTGGTGGCAGTTCTACCTCTAGGGCATCAGGATAAGGGTAAGCAAGTCAATGTTTATTGAGCATAGCCCCTCATAGGATGCTCCCCATGGATATGCTTATGGAGGATCAAGGTGTTGATACAATGTCCTAGCTCACCTTAGAAAGTTTCCACTAAGTTAAGCATATATGATGCTTGTCTTATCCAAAGAGATGAGGGAATCTTTTAATCAAGGCCTTACTTGATCTAGAGAGACATGCTTAGCTCATACTACTAAAGAAAATGCCACTCGAGGACATCTTAGAGTTATATTCAGCAATGAAGACTTACTGTAGGGACCACCAAGCACAAGCCTCTTTACATTACGTGGATGTTGGCGGTCTTATCAGTTATGGTTGACCAGTGTATCAAGTATTATGAGTCTAATAACCCTTGCCCACTTGAAGATCATCTCAACTCCAAAATAAAGGATGATGTTGAGGATTCAATGAATAAGGCGAGAGGGCCTTGTGGTGTTTATTTTTTTTGGATGTAGGGGTACTTTTTTGATGTGAGACAACATTGAGGTATGATGTACTTCAAAAGATAGGCATCACCTACAACAAATAATCATGAAAGACTCTAAGGCATGAAATTTCTTAAAATACTCTCGATTAAAGTAGACAATTATCCTCAAAGATTTCATGGTTAGACTATCAAAGATTGGTTGTATTTGGAAAATCAATTGGGAAAGTTCAAGAAGAGACTTATTTTTAGAATCCAAATGAAATAAGTAAGGAAATGCTCACTTGATAGCCTAGTGAGCATTCCAATTTATCTATGGTTGGGCTTTATAATTTTGAACTTGAGAGATTTATATTTTGAGTTGAAATTTAATTAGATTACTAGTGCTTATAATCCATCAACATAAGGTTGTGGGAATGCCTAAGATGTGAGGATTTATGCTCATAGCCTGAAAGAAATAGCTACCTTGGATCCTAAATCTAGGGAGATTTAGTACGAGCTAAAGCATGACCTAAATCTAAGCGACGGTGGACATAGGGTTTACCTCCAGAGAATAAATTGTCGATTTGACTTATACACAGGTGGTCAGATAACTCCTCTTACATTTTTTAAACCATGTAGTCTATTCTTATGAATTGAAAGATAGCTAGGATAGTTATTTAATTAGAAAGAGGCTAAAGTCCTAAACACACTCCCTAAGAGACTAGAGCATGAGTGGTATGAGCATATGAATTAATCTATAGATGCAAAATCTTTTCAAATTTTATTTCATTTTAGACACATCATTTTGATAGAGGCTTTAGGATTTCTTATGCTTAAATGCATGATAAAATAGGTTATGGGTCAAATCGCTAGAAGGTGTTCTCTCCATAATGGATGCCCTCACAGTCAAGCATTCCTTATTGCAAGATGGAGATCCTTCATGTTAAGAGAGAAAGAATATGCATGCATGATGTGAAACATACAACCATACATCTAAGGGGTTGCTAAATCTTTTAATTATCTTATTTATGTCTTAGACTTTATGATGAGGTTATGAGTTGTTTAAAATTTAGTTATGAGAGATTATTGGGTAGAAAAGTTATTTTTGTCCTAAGAGCTTAATCATTATCCAATCACATTAAAGCATCAATCATTTAAAAACTATGAAAAGCATGTATCTAATGCACAATGTAAACATAAAGATCAAACAATTATATAAACTATAAAAGAATAAAAAATCGATTGGGTACCATAACGAAGGAGAAAAAAAATGGGTAGCTCTACCCTTATACAACCTAGAATATGAAAGAATAATTATAATTGTATTAAATCCTATGGGGGTCTTCTTTCTTCATATCTCCATTTCTGATTTGGTTCCTTCTTTAATTTGGATGGTGCTTGCATCAACGACATCACATGGCACCCCAGGATAAAGCCCTCTGGCCACTGCTCATCCTAATCCCTCATAGCACTAATCCTAATTCTTATTGCAAAAATTACATTTATTTGGGAAAAGTAAATCTAACTACAAAATAGGTTAGCTAAATATACATATAATCCCAAGTAGTTGTATTTATAATTTAGACTTAGCACCCTATACATGGGTAACTGTTTAACTTGGATTATGCTTAAGGATTTAAGCAACTTGCAAAAGAGAATTCACATTTATTTTTAAGCATCCCTTAAGCATAATCCCATGTAGAAAATATGATTAGGCTAATATTGACCAATCATCCAGTCTACAAAGCATACACCCTAACATCCAATCTAAAATAATACATCATAAAACAAAAACATATATATATCACAACATACCTCTAACTTAGAGCTAGAAGTGGTGACTTAATTCTAATGTGTATTAAGGCTTATGTGCTAAGCCTTGTTAAGCATTATTGTTGTATTTTCTAAGTGTAGAACGATTTGATTTAACATGAAAGGTTGATTTCACTTGAAGTAGTTTAATTGATTTAAGAATTTAAATTTATTTTTCCTTTTTTAATTTGATTACACTTATCAACTAAGTGTTATAAAGAGAGAGAAATAAGATTATCCTCTTTCATCCATACCTTAAGTCGCTTTCTAAAGTATATTAATTTGATTTTGTTCTCTTTAGTGAATGGCTTATTAAATGATTTAATTAATCCAAAGTTTAGGTTCACTTTAAATAATCCTATTCAAAATGAAAGGCATCTTAAGATTAATTTAATTGAATTACTACCACATGACATATATTAAATCATTCCTTTCCATCACATGTAACATGCATACAATTTAATCCTAAGTGTATCTATACATGCAACATATTTTAGCACACTTAAATGATGAATGTATGTGTATGTTTAGAATTTATATTTTATTTGATTGAATTATTTAAACATATTAATTTAAAAGTTTATCCAAATTCTTATGCAAAAGATATAAGAATAAAATTAAATAGGCATGTGCCATTGTTAAACCAGAAGTGAGTAATCAAATGACCTCCTTTGGATAGCATTGTATAATCGAGATGTCCATACTATATGCCCATTTACATTCAAACATATGTAAATTTGTATACATGAATATATGAAGTAAGCTACAAATCATATGGCTAATTAATTTAACCAATTAGTTAAATATGAATGCATGCAATTTTAATGTAAAATTGGAATTTTATTTAGTAATCACATATATATATACATGTATGAAGATATAGGCAAGTACATGTCATTGTTAAATCAGGGAAGTGAGGTAATCAAATGACCTCCTTGGGGCTAACTAAAGCCTGTATTCCTGAGATTTATAGACTATATACTTGCTTTTCTTGGACACACATGGATGTATACATAAATGAGGGAAAGAAAATCATGCAAAGATTGTATATTTTTTTATTGAATCATTTATATATATGAATTAAAGCTCTATCCAAATTCTAATGTTGAAATACATAAGAATGAAATCAAATGGGTGTGCCATTGTTATACCATAGAAATTGGTAATCAAATGACCTCCTTGTAGCTAAAGCCTCATGTTCCCGAGATGTCAGACTATATACCCATTACCATTCAATCTTATATAAATCAACAATTGAATAGAGGAAAAGAACTCACATTCATACGATTAAGCTATAAGCATAAGATTTTCTTATGTATTTATAACTAGCATCATAACACATATTATTATTCATTTATAAGATTTTGAAAAATACATTTGGATTTAATAGTGATAATAGCCACACATATATTAAATTAAATCAACACATGCAAGCTTACATAAAGGAAATCCATTTTATTTTACTTGATTTTAAAAGATGGATGCATGAATTCAAATGACATACCAAATTTAACATGATTGGAAGAGGACAATCAAATATAAGCATGTGATTCATTCATCCAAACTAGTTCTTAAGGACAATCAAATCAAATAAGATTATTTAAAGTAAACCAAAGCTTCTTTATTAATTAAGTTTTGGATTTGATTTGATTTAAAGAGGAGAAGTGAAATCATCACTTTTAAACCCATTCCCACATTAGTGATTTGATTTAATTTAAGGAAATGTAATTAAGTTGATTTTATGGGTTAATTAAGTTGAAGATAATTAGATGAATTAATTATGTCATGTAAAGTAATTAACTAAATAATTATGAGCCAAATGATATGCATGGAAAATAAACTTGCAATGATCCAAGGAAATAAAGAGGCCTAATACAATTGGCTCATGATTAATAGTTAATTAGATTAAGGGACTTTAATTAATTACTCTTATGGTTTTCCACACATGGACTAACCATAATTTCATTAAACTCTTATAAGTTATTAAATACCTAAGATCTACCCCATGATTTAATTAATTAAGTGATGTGATTATGATTTCAATTTGATTAAGTGATTTAATTAATTAGTTAAATCTTAATTAATTTCATTTTAAAAAGGGTGAAATGAATTTAGGAAAGGTGTCCCAACCCTATTCCTTACTTTACTTACTGTTGAACAATGATTAATAAACTTAATTAACCAATTTGTTACTATTCATTGAATTAATTAATGATTAATTAACTTAAAAGAGTAGTTAAGGTTTAATTAGTCAATTTTCTTAATTAAGTGAGCAATAAATCCCAAGAAAATCATGGGAGGCAGAGGTCATCCCAATAAATTTTTCCACAAAATTTGGGATTAATTGCTTAAGTAATTAAGCTAATAAAATTTGAAATTAAATCTTAATTACCATTCAAAATTAATTAAGATTATTTTTAATTAATTCTCCTAAAATACCTTTAAAATGAGTATTTATTTATATTTTTTGATTTTCTATAATTTTTTAGAAGTTTTATCCATTAAAAAGATTAATTAAACTAATTAAAGCCTAATCTGTTGGCCATATGCCACATTAACGTGACACTTTCCATGTGGCAAGGTGGTACTTAAAACTTTCGAGCCTACGTGATGGCGGTGGATGCACTTTCTCATTCATCATCTGATTTATGATCAAATGGCTATGATTAATCCCATAAGCAAGATTAATCGATCAATCATAGATCTAATCACAACCATCCATTCTGATCAAGCGGAACGGACAATGCGTGATCTAATGTCACATGATTGTGGGAGAATGGAGTTTGTCCACCATTGCTCACATGATCTGAGGTTACCTGAGCTTGGATCAACTCCAAAAGGATCTCACACTTTCATGACATCAATCGGAGGGGATCCAACGGTCAAGATCACACGAGATGCAAGTTTTCTTCAAAAAGCTCCAACCCATGTTTTTTTAAGGATCAGTTTTGGAAGCATACCTCACCAGAGCTCAAGACCGTTAGCTCAAATAATTGAGGAAGCATCAAATAGTGGAAATAAAGCTCAGTTGACCAGTAATTAGATCAATTCCTTGATGTTTGCTTAAAAGGCCATGAACCGATGATTTAGAGCTCAACTTTCATCAAATTCCCACCTCCGGTGCTCATGACGCTTAGGAGATGATTTATTCTTGACTGACAAGGCTTAGGGAAGGTGCATGCAAAATTAATTTGAGTTTGATGAAGAAATGGAAAAGTTAGGTTGGAAATGGGAGTGTCCTATTTCAGGATGGACGAGAATGGCATTTTTTGATCGAGGAATGAGCTTCAAAACTTAGGGAATGGCTCTAGTAGTTTATCTTGATTGGTTTGGGTTATGAGGAATGATTTTTGTGTGTGTTTGAGTGGAAACGAGGGGGGTGTATACCCCCACTCATCTTGATTAGACGGTGGGATCTGGTTTGGCTTTTAGTGGCTGTCTGGCCATCTCAGAGAGTCATGGGTGGCAGGAGGAGGTGCTCGGCTTGGTTGGTTGAAGGTGCGAGGTGGCTAAGGAATCATGGGGGTATGGGTTTCAAATGCTATGCATGGGTGAGGTGATTTTACCTCCCATGGGTCATGTTGACCCAACCACCCCTTGGGTCAGGTTGGGCGTGTCTGGTTTGGAAGATGATTGGAGAACCAAGTATCCAAGGATTAAATGACCACTTACATGGGTGATTTCTCATGTGATGCCCTTGACCTAAGGGTAGAATGATCATTTATCATTGGATTTGATTTGGACAGATTTGAAATGAGCCAAAAGTGGGTTTGCCCAAATTTCAAGTCAATTGGAGTTAATTTGGTTAGGTTTGGCTTAATTTGACTCATTTAGGTCAAATTGGGTTAGGTTGGGTTAAGTTGGCTAATTGGTCAAATTGGGTCAAACCAAGGGTTAAGTCAAGTTCATATGATCATTTGGATGTTTTGGTTCAATTTGTTTAGTTTATTTTGCCTTAGATTTGATTTTAGCTCATTTGAATTCAGTTGGGTCAAATGGGTTAAGTTGTGAATTTGACTAAATTGGCCAAATTGGCTTGGGTTGGGTGTTGGTTTGGGTTTAGTTGACCAATTGAAGATGATTGTATGCTTTGGTTTCAATTAATTTGGATTTGGTTTTGATTTAGGCCAACTTGAACCTTTAGGTCAATTTGGGCTAAGTAGGTCAATTGGGTTCACTTGGGTCCAATCATGGCTTTAGTCAAGTTCAATAATCAATTTGGAATGAACTTGAGACATTGGTTATAATCAATTTGGTTTATATTTTGATTTGACCCAATTTGATCTTTTAGGTCAATTTGGGTCAACTTGGGTCAAGAGGACCAATTGGGTTTGGTTTGACTCAATTGAAGGTCAAGTCATATTCAAATATTGATTTTGATTTGGTATGAACCATTGGTTTCAAGGATTTAGCTTGGTTATTTTGGTAGTTTGGGTTCATATGGGTTAGGGGTTGACTTGGTAAAATGACCAAGTTGACTTGGTTTGACCTAATTTATGATAATTAACTAGGGTGATCAACAATCATGATGGGAGTTTTTGATGGGCTTGGTTAAATTCAATTTGCGTAGGATTAGAACTTGGCTCAAATAGGTCAAATTGGCCACTTTGGGTCAAGTGGACCAATTGGGTTTAGTTGGCTTTATTTTGGGTTGAGTTTGATTTAGTTGAGTTTATATATGGATTTGGGATTGATATATAAAATCAATTGCAATTACTTGGGCAAATGGGTTTTGGTTCATTTGAACATTTCAAGTCAAAAGGGTTAAGTTGGGTTTGACTTGGGTTGATTTTGGTTTGGCTTGATGATTGTAGATTTCATTTATATTTGTGAATATGATTGAGATTCATGAGAAAATCAATTGAATTTGGGTTTTGGAATGAAGAATTTGGCTAAGTCCATTGAGTTGGGTCATGTGGCTTAGGTTTGGATTTTGATTTAGTTTGATTTAGTTTTGATGATTTAAATGTATATTTCATTTAAATTTGTGAAGATGATTGAAAATATGATTGATTTATGAGAAAATCAATTGAGTTTGAAGTGATTTGGATTAATATTTGGCTAAGTCCATTGGATAAGGTCATATAGCTTAGGAATGGTGTTGATTTAATTTGATTTAGTTTGATTTATTTTTGATTATTTAAATGTAGATTTGATTTATATTTAGGAAGATGATTGAAGATATAAATTGATTATGAGAAAACCAATTGATTTTGGATTGATTTGGATTAAAATTTGGCTAAGTCCAAGGGAAATGCCATGTGGCTTAGGAAGGTTTTCAAGTTTGGATTTGGTCATGCTCTTCAATCATTTGGTTTTGGAAATTAGGCTTGGATTTGGATATGAATTTGATGTTTGAATTGAACTTGAGATTTGGTTTGAGAAGGTGAACATGGATTGGATTTGGTTGGGGTAGGTGGATTATCCTAATCCCAAGGCATAACCTAATCCTATGGTTACCCCTAATTATTTAGGCTTAGGTTAAGTGTTTCTAATTGTTAGATGTCTTATGACTAGGAAAGCCTTAGTGTCTAGAAGACTCTTAAGTCTAAGATGGGATAATTGAATTTGCACTCCAAAAGTGAGGTCAACAAGCCTTAGGCTTTATAGTGTTGCCCTTAGATATAGATGATTGGAAGACCGAAGCCAAATTTCATATTTTAAACTTGGATATATCTTCCAACACTTTTCATGGGAGACCATAGATACGTGAGAATAGCATAGTTCCATCCCTCTTTACATCGATGTATGAAGTTGTGAGAGGTGGGATGCATTATGTCAAAGGAGATCTCAAGCCATTATGTAATTCATGAGGTGCATATTTGAAGATCGACTTACTACCTCAAAATCAACAAGTCTATTCTCACAAACTTGGCAAAAGTTTAAAAATAAAAGAAAAGAAAGAAATGGAAAGAGAAAAAAGAAAAGAAAAGAAAATGAAAATGAAAATAAAAGGGAGCGAAATAGACTTGGAGGAGGAAGTGAGCACGACATTAAATTCCACCCATTCATTACTCCACTTGAACATATGGGTAGGATGATGACCTCCACCAGGAGGAAGAGGCCAGTTGGAGGCGTCAGGGTGAAAACCTCTTTATTGGCTAATAGAGGATATGTCCCAGTTACAGGACACATCCATATAGACTTAAAATTTAATTCATAGGATGAGTCTTATATGGCTAGCACACTAGACAGCTCTTCTAAATAATAGATTCCCTTGGAGATGATACTTGAGCCAGATAACGATGAAGACTGAGCTCCAAAGCAAAGCATAAGTGTATTCAAGTCTATATGTGAAATAGTGAGGCATCAGTTGGGAACGTTAGCTCTAACCCCACTTTCCTCTCAAAAAGTTTAGGGTTTGGTTGTTAAGGAAGCCCCTAAATCATCCATAGTGAAGACTAGAGGTTCTTTAAGAGCATCATCCTCAAGTCAAGAAAGAACTTGAGGATGATTCATATAAAGATTTAATAGAATTACCTTTTGATTGATACATACCTTGTGTTCATAATTTAGCAAAGATAGAGTTAATCCCACATACTTTGTGAAAGCACAGGTCAAACTACTTTGAAAGAATATGGAAGAACAAATGCAAAAGCTCTCCATCAAGATCGGGACTAGAATTCGATATAGTGGGTCTAGTCAATGATGATGATTACTGCTTAGTCATCACCAATCATTTAGAATCTAATAGTTTCTTTTCAAATCACATTAACTCATATGAGGAGTTGTGCTTAGAAACTTCAGATGATCTAGATAATTTTGAAGTCAAAGATGCACCACTAGAGTTTGAAGAAGAGATCAAGTCAACCATCGACAAGCTCAAAGAAATAAACTTAGGAACTGAAGAAGATCCACGCCCTACATACATCAGTTCTTTGTTAAATGAAATTGAACCCAATGACTTAGTTAGGCTTTTGATTGAGTTTAAGGACTGCTTTACATGGAGTTATGAAGAGATGCCTGAATTGGCTCCTGACGTAGTAGTCCATAAACTAGCAATAGAGCTTATTGCTAACCTTATCAAGTAAGCTCCTAGATGCATGGAATTAGACATAGAACAATAGGTCATTTATGAAGTCAAGAAATTGATCCATGATGGCTTCATTCAGGAAGAAAAATACCCTACCTTGTTAGCCAGCATCATCCCAGTTAAGAAAAATACCCTACCTCAGAGCAGCTTCAGAGAAATTCATTAGGTTTATTGTTCAACACTAGGGATTTAAAATCAATCTAGAGAAGATCAAGGCGATATTAGAAATGTCACCCCCTAAAAGTTTAACTCAACTCAAATCATTCTAAGGATGGTTGGACTATCTAAGAAGCTTTATATCCAACCTATCTAGAAGATGTTAGCCATTCCCTCTTGTCAAAAGGATGCCAAGTTCAAGTGGGATGACAAGTGTGAGCATGCCTTTGAAGACATCAAGCATTACGATTACACCATGGTTCTAGTAGCCCCTTATCTGAACCCACTCATACTTTACATGGCTGTTAGGACTCCCTTGGTGCTTTGTTGGCTAAGCCAATGATGAAGGGAAGAAAAAAAAAGCACTCTACTACCTCATCCAACATGTAATCCCTTAGAGGCTAATTATCCATCCATTGAAGCATTACCTTACTTTAATCTTTGCATCCCAAAAGCTACACCACTACATGCTTCCTCAGGTGAACTTAATCTCAGGATCGATCCACCATAATATCTCATGACCGGATGATCTTTATGGGCATGGAACAATGGTCTATGATCTCTCTTTGACATTACCTTGTACCCCTGTGCGGTGAAAGGATAAGTGCTTGTAGATTTCTTAGCGGCACCCACTTCTCTGACTCTTTGCTTAGTGATGATCTCCTCGATGACAAATCATGAACTTAGGGATACTAGTATTCACCACGGAGATGTACTTTGATGGTGTGGCTCTCAGAGGAGAAAACCACATTTACTATTCCAAGAAAGGCGGGGGTAGGAATAGTTCTTTAACTATGATGATGTGATGAGATTCTCTATCATCTATCCAATCCACCAACAATGAAGTTGAATATGAGACTCAATTGTATGGGTTAGCCATTACTCTAAGCATCCATAACATCAACATCATTGAGGATTCTCAGCTAGTTATCCCAGGGTCCTATAAGGTTATAAATTTGAAGCTCCATCACTACCATAAGTACACCATGGAGTTATTGGCTCAAATCTCAGAGGTTACCATTTATATAATTCCTTAAAGAAAAAACATCTTAGCGTGTGCTTTAGCCAAGCTTGCCAAGGAGTTGGCATGTCCAGAGGATGAGTCCATATCAATAAAGATCCAAAATAGATAAGTCTTATCCCTAATGGATATTGAACCCAACAAAAAGTACTCTTTTAAAGGGGAGGTTTCCATTGCCAAGAAGGATGAGGAGTTAGATTGGAGGCAACCATTCATGGATTACCTAAATAAAGGAAAACTACCTCAAGAGAAGCCTCAAGCCCATTAGATAAAGCAAAAGAGCACTTTCCTATGCTCTTGTGGATGGTGTCATGTACCGATGATCTTTTGATCATATGTGGTTACATTATTTAGACAAGCACGAAGCTCGTAAGATTGTTACCGAGGTACACTTAGGATTATATGGATCTAACCAATTTGGTCTGATGATGAAAGTCAAGATCAAGAGACTAGGATACTAGTAGCCGTTGATGCTCAAAGATTGCATGGTTATGGCTAGGCTATTCCACCAATGTCAAATATACGATGTGGTCCTACCAACCACCCAACATTCTACATTCTACATTAGCATCATGGCCATTCGAGTGTTGGGATACCGACATTATGGGTAAAATTAATCCTCCTTCTTCCAAGGGTCATCGGTTTGTCTTTGCTGCTACTGAGTACTTTTCCAAATGAGCAAGGTGATTTCTCGAGAGGTCATGTCGACATGTGCTATAGTTTTTAGGAACCATATTGTATATAGGTTGAGTGCCTTGACAAATTATATTTGATAATGGAAGCATTCAAGAACCGAGATCAACAACTTTCTCACGGAGACACAACATTGATTGAGATATTCTTCCATCAACTACTGAGGGAAAATGCTTAGCGAAGCCTTCAACGAAGATCTCATCCAAAAATTAAAGAAGACACTTGACAATAATAAGCAATAGTGGAATGAGCAGTTAGTTGAAGCCTTGTGGGCCTACCGCACCATTATATAGAACTCTAACTCAGTTTACTCCTTTCTCCTTAGTATATGGGTCTGAATCCATTCTACCATTAGAAGTCCAACTCTCATCACTAACAATGTCTGTGGGTAGCAAGATCAAAATAGAGCAGAATGCCAAGTTGCGGTTAGAAGAGCTCGATGGTTTGGAGGAGAGACGCCTGAGGGCATGCCAAAATCTCAAGTTATACAAAGCTAAAATGATTCAAGTTCACAAAGAATTAGTCCGTCCTATAGGTTTTGAAGTATGGGAGCTTATAATAGTTATAAGGAGATAAATTATTGCCTGTCGTAAGATGGGAGGTAAGTTTGAACTCACTTGGGATGACCCTTATGCCATAGAGAATGCCTATCGAAGAGGATCCTATCAGCTTATTAATCATAAGGGAGAGCACCCAATGCTTCCAACCAATGAACTCTACATAAAGAAAAATTATAAATTATGTTTGAAAATAATTACCATCAATGAAAATTTCATTTCGAATTCAATCTCTTCCATATTGAAAGTATTCTTGTTTGTGAATCATACATGTGTTTAAGGTAGTTGTAAGGAACCTGAGTGATGTCTTATCCTTCATCAACACAACAAAAACACAAACTACACACAAAGATATAAAACAAATACATATCTTTTATCTTGGGCTACTCTGAGTTGAGATAACACCCCTAACGATACTCACTAAATAACTACTCTAGGTCAGGCTGATGTGCTACCCTTCTAGTGTGTTACCCTAGTGGTCTTCTTACTTTCGAGGATGTAAGTCTGCGACACTTTCCTTTCTTACTTGGCCACTCCACACCGACGAGCGCCTTATTAGTTTGGTAGGCCTTACTGCATGGCGATAAGCTACCTCATGTTGGCTTCATTTAAGAGGATGTGAGTAGTGCAGCTTTCTTCTTAGATTAGACTTCTTGCCTTGACTAGGTCAGTATATTTGAGGTTTAGGATAAGTCCCCTGGCTCCTTCCCTCTTGAATACTTCAAGTTTAGGTCCAACCCTTCCTCGGTGCTCCCTTAGTAGTCACTAGGTCGATAACATCTCGCGATGACGACTATCCGATGATCAGTTTCATATAGAAAGTTATAAGCTTACACACTTTCTTTATAGATTGATCGTTGGACACCGATGAGCACCTCAGGTTGGTTGGTTCTCACTATGTTAATAGATACACCACTAATGCTGACAGATAAACCTTAGGTTGGTTAGTTTTCACACCTTAGGATACACCACTCAAGGTAGATGTAAGTATGCTACGCTTTCTTCTTGAGTTAGCCACCATACACCTATAAGATTTATTTTCCAAGGCTTAGGATAATGCCCCTAGTAGCACCTCCCCAGTGGGAACTATATTTGGATCACATCCTTTGCATCCATATTATGATACTACTCGGGTTACTATCAGATTGGGCAGTTCCCCTTTCCTAAAAACCACCCATGTGGTTGGAGAATCCCTATGGATGTGCGATTCTCCCTTGTCGTAAATCTGAGATAGGTCAAGGTTGACATAGCCCCTTCTCTGGTCCCTCACACACAAGGTCCATAAACACACACACACACACACACACAATATATATATATATATATATGTTCGATTAGAGGACACCCTTAGTGGAACCTTTTCCCAAGCAAGCATGTTATCTTTAGGGCACTATTAGCAAAACTCCCTATAATAATTGCATAACTACTCTTGAGTTGATATAAGTCCCTAGCGATATTCACTCAGTAGTCACCCCTAAGTCAAGTTTGATTTGTTGTGCTACCAATAGGTCACCCCAGTGATTGTTCCCTGCTTTAGAAGATGCCTTCTTCCTAGCATAGTCGTTGCACACCAAAATGTAACCAATTAGGTTGGCTAGCTATATCCTACAGCCAGTAGACTATCCATTTGGATTTTTAAATTTGAGATAGGACAAGTCTGATATAGCCCCTTCTTAGTGGTCCATCACACACCGACATAGTCCATAAATAAATCTATCAAATTTGATCGAGCTCACATCCCTAGTAGATATGCCCTCAATTTGAAATCAAACTAAACCAAACAAACCATATCAAATCACATGAAATTAAGATAAAATTAACCCTGACTACTTTGAGTTGACATAAGTCCCCAGTGGCATTCACTCAGTAGTCACCTAGGTTAGGTTCGATTTGTTATGCATCCAACAAGTCACCCCAGCAGTTGTTCCTCTATTTGGAAGATGTAAGTCTGTTGTGCCTTCTTCTAGCACAGTTGCACCAGAAAGGCAACCCTTAGGTTGGTTAGCTCTACCACAGTGTAGACTATCTCTTTGGATTTTGCAAACTTGAGGTAGGTCAAGTATTAGTGGGTCCATTGCACACAGGGTCCATACATTAACTTAGATTAAATTAAACCCAAACTAATTTTCTTAGAGTTAAATTACACCCTTCTCCTTAGTATATCCCTAAATCATATTAAACAAGTCAAGCAAACAAATTACATTCAAAACCAACCTCCCTAGTGGAGCCAAGTTAAACTAACTCCCCCAGTAGAGTCTAATTCTAAGAAATCCAACCAAACTCTTATTTCCAGTGGATATATCCCCAAATAAATCTATGAAATCAAACTCAAATACTAATTACCAGTGGATAGCCTGAACCTACTTCCCTAGTGGAAGGTTCATATAGCCGATCCCCAGCAGACTCGAGCCCATATCTCTAATAGATATGCCTCCACATCAGTTAAAACAAAATAAATTAAAATCAATTCGATCATAATCCTTGATGGATTATATATTCTTATCCCCAACGTATCTTATTTCCACAAATCATATAATCAAATCAAATTCAAACCATATCCCCAGCATATTTTCTTCTTCTATGCCCTCGACATAGACCCCTCACATGTCATGTCCAATGCATGTGTGATCCCCTAATGGATTTTCCTGTGTCCTTGACGTCGAATTCTCATGAAATCTTATTTCTTCTCTTATGCACACCTTTAATACTTCAACCAAAAGCCTAACAGTGTCTTCATTCAAATTACATCATCTTAACATTGTAATCAACATTTTATGATGATTGTGATGCAAGCTCAAACTAACTATTCAATATCATGCTAAACATATTATAGTGTGAATTATCACACTATATTATATTATAATATATGATGTTATTTTATAATTTGTTATATTATAATATATTGTCTAACTATAAGGCTCATTAAAATCATTTAAAGGAAAGAAAACAAAATTTTCTCAAAATATGAAATATGTTCATTTTGGATGTAAAATTGTTATTTTTTCTAGAAATGGTACAAAATAGCATAATTTTGGTGTTGCTTCTTAGTGTGTGCCATGAATTTGGCCAAATTCTTCCATCTCAACCTTCAAATTAACATTTTGTGAGTTTTGACCCAATGTATTATAACTAAAATAAAACATACTAAAATGTACAATAACATTTAGTAACACACCACAAATTCATATATATGTGAAGTTATATTGTTATGTACATTATATTTTAATATGCTTTCATATAATATATTATTTAAATTACATTACACCTTAAAATGAATAACTTTAAGAAAAAATTTATAAAATTTGGTTGAAAAATGAACATTTATTTTGGATGCAAAATTCCATTCTTTTGATTAAATGACACACCATACACCCCAATGATGTTCCTAAAGCTTACCTTAAATTTGGCCAAATCCCATCATCTCAGCCTATAAATCAGTATTTGTATGAATTATACTATTACAAACTCTTCTACATCATACTATAAGAGTAAAATAAGCAAAACAACAAGTAGTAATACACAATAGTATGCTATAATGTATGATGCTACACTATGTTATGGCATCTATATTATAATACACTATAACATATTATATTATATTATATTGCATATCAAATCAAAAAGATTAAGATAAAAAATCATAAAATTAGTGTAAAAATAAAAAAACTATATATTTTTTGTATTACTTACATATTTTTAATTATATATATTATGATGCCATGTCTCTATATTATGAATTTGGCTAAATTCCACCATTTTAAAGTCTAAAACAACATTTTTATAAATAATTCTAGTGGCTTGACTATATGATTGTAAAATACTAAAAGAATTTAAAATGCATGTAGAACAATATATTATGATATATGATGTTATACTATGCAATAACATATAATATTTATTTTGAACATAAAATCTTACTTTTAGACTACAAGTGTGTAGCACACCTTTGGTACTACAACCTAATTCCCACTTCAAATTTAATAAATTTCATCATCGATTTTTTAAATCAATATTTTTATGATTTATATTAATATAGACTATAGTACCATAATATACTAAACATTTCAAAACATCTTATAACATCAAAAAACACATCACTACATGCTCAAACATATGATGCTACATTATACTATAATATATGGTATTATAATGTGATTTAGGGTTAGGGTTTAGGTATTCAAATCTCTAATAGTTAAGGAAAGTATCTTGAAGACATTTTCTTTAGCTACTTAACTATGTTAGGATTAGGTCATTCTTTATATCTACTAATAATGACATCTTTATTCAAGGTTTAGCATTGAGGGTTAATTTATAGTTTAGGGTTTATGGTTTAGGGTTTAGGAGTTAGTTTAGGATTTAGGGTTTAGGGTTTAGAGTTGTAGGGTTTAAGGTTTAGAGTTTATGGTTTTAGGGTTTACGGTTTAGGGTTTAGGGTTTAGGGTTTAAGGGTTTAGGCTTTAGGCTTTATGGTTTAGGGTTTAGGATTTAGTGTTTAGGGTTTAGGGTTTTTAGGGTTTAGGGTTTAGCATTTAAGGTTTAGGTTTTAGATTTAGGGTTTAAGTTTTAATGTAAGGTTTAAGGTTTAAGGTTTTTTTTAATAGAGAACAAATTTAGATTCAACATTTCTTCTTTTTGATTTCATCAACTAAGAATCACCCCAAGTTTTCTAAGACACAAGCGATGACATAGATAAAAAATGAGCACCCATAGAGCAAATTAAAAACTATTGATAAGTAGATTAGTCTCTACTATAAAGACACAGTTCCATAAGTAGTAGATCGGTCGATTCTTGGTTTCTCAGCTCCCATCAAACCACCCCACCTCTTGGTGGGATCTACCATCATATCCCCGATCTCTCCCTCCACTACCATGATTGTAACCTTCACTCCTCCCTCCATAGCACCACCCACCTCCATATCCACCAGATCCCCACCACCACTTGATAACCATCACCTCGCCTTCACCTCCACCAGATTTAGAGCCTAGTTGATGAGTGATTCATGTCAGGTTCTTATTCTTAGGGTTTAGGGTTAGTTTAGGGTTTAAGTTTAGGTTATTTTAGGGTTTAGGGTTAGTTTAGGATTTAGGTTTGGGGTTTAGTAGTTTGTAGGTTTTAGGGTATGAGTTTATCATTTAGGGTTTAGGTTTTTTTAGGGTTTAGGGTTTAGGGTTTAGAGTTTAGGGTTTAGGTTTAGGGTTTAGGGTTTATGGAGGGTTTAGGTTTGGGGTTTTAGGGTTTAGATTTATGTTTAGGTTTAGTTTTAGGGTTTAGGGTTTAGGATTTAGGGTTTAGGGTTTTTTTTTAATTAAGTAAACTAGTAGGTTTAAGTTTATTTAGTTTATTTTTTATTTATTTGAGTTTATTTATATTTTCTTTTTTATTTAGGTTTATTTTTTATTTATTTTAGTTTATTTATTTAGGTTTTATTTTAGTTTATTTTTTTAGATTTAGGTTTATTTTTTAGTTGAGGTATATTTTTATGTTTAGGTTTAGGTTTTATTTTTTATTTTTTTAGGTTTAGGTTTTAGGTTTTATTTTAGGTTTATTTTTTAGGTTTATTTTTTAGTTTATGTTTAGTTATTTTAGTTTATTTTATTTTATTTTTAGTTTAGTTTAGGTTTTTAGTTTAATTTATTTTAGGTTTAGGTTTATATTTTAGTTTAGTTTATTTTAATTTAGGTTTAGGTTATTTTATTTTGTTTATTTTATTTATTTTTAATTTAAGTTTAGGTTTTTTAGTTTATGGTTTAGGTTTTTTTTTAATTTATTATTTTTAGGTTTATTTTAGGTTTAGATTTTTATTTAGTTTTATTTTATTTTATTTTAGGTTTTATTTTTTTTTATTTTAGGTTTAGTTTTATTTTATGTAGGTTTTATTTTAATTTAGTTTAGGTTTTTTATTTATTTTATTTTAGATTAGTTTTATTTTTAATTTTTTTTTCTTTTATTTTAGTTTAGGTTTTAGGTTTTGTTTATGCTTAAGTTTATTTTATTTTAGTTTAGGTTTTTTATTTTTTATTTTTAGGTTTTATTTAGTTTTAGGTTTTTAGCTTTTTAGGGTTTAGAGTTTAAGGTTTAGGCTTTAGGGTTAGTTTAGGGTTTAGGGTTTATGGTTTAGGGTTTAGGGTTTGGGGTTTAGGGTTTAGGGTTTATGGTTTAGGTTTTAGGTTTAGGATTTAAGATCATATCTAGTCTCTCCTGACTTTAGCGAACCTCTATCACTCTTCCATAACTTACTCACCAGTTCCATATACACCATAGATTTCCACCATATGATAACCATCTCCACCTTACTTGGTATAGTGATGTTTATGGCTTTTATCTTAGGCTTTAAGGTTAATTTAGTGTTTATGGTTTAGGGTTAGTTTAAGGTTTAGGGTTTGGGGTCTAGGGTTTAGGGTTGCAGGTTTTAGGGTTTAGGGTTTAGGATTTAGGGTTTAGGATTTTAGGGTTTATGGTTTAGGGTTTAGGGTTTAGGGTTTTGGGTTTAGGGATTAGGATTTAGAATTTAGGGTTGTAATTTTAGGGTTTAGGGTTAGGATTTAGGGTTTAGAGTTTAGGGTTTAGGTTTTAGGGTTTAGGGTTTTTTTCTTAAAATTAAGTAAATCGATAAGTTTAGGTTTATTTAGTTTATTTATTGATTTGAGTTTATTTTATTTTTTGTTCTTATTTAAGTTTATTTTTTTATGTTTCATTTAGTTTTTTTTATTTATTTATTTATTTTAGTTTAGGTTTTTATTTTAGTTTATTTTTTATGTTTAGGTTAATTTTTTTTAGTTGAGTTTTATTTTTGTTTTATTTTTTATGTTTTGGTTCTAGGTTTTAATTTTAGGTATATTTTTAGGTTTTATTTTTAACTTTAGGTTTAGTTTTATTTTTAGTTTATTTTATTTTATTTATTTTAGGTTTAGGTTTAGGTTTAGTTTATTTTAGGTTTAGGTTAGGTTTATTTATTTTAGTTTAGGTTTATTTATTTTTTAGTTTGGTTTAGTTTTTTTTTTTAATTTAGGGTTTAGGTTTTTTTATTTTTTATTTATTTTCAGTTTTATTTTAGGTTTATTTTTAGGTTTTTGGTTTTTTTTATTTTATTTTAGGCTTATTTTATTTTATTTTAGGTTTAGTTTTATTTTATTTAGATTTTATTTTTTTTAGTTTAGTTTAGGTTTTATTTATTTTATTTTAGTTTATTTTTTATTTTAATTTATAATTTTTTTAGGTTTAGGCTTAGGTTTAGGTTTATTTATTTATGTTTTTTATTTTATTTTATTTTGGTTTAGGTTTTTTATTTATTTTATTTTTTATTTTATTTAGTTTAAGTTTAGGTTTTTAGCTTTTTAGAGTTTAGGGTTTAAGGTTTAGGGTTTAGGGTTTAAATTTTTGGTTTAGGGTTTAGGGTTTGGGGTTTGGGTTTAGGATTTAGCGTTTAAGGTTTCTTTTGATTTCATGAACCAGTACCACCCCAAGTTTTCTAAGACACAAGTACATGATAATGAGTTAGTTCAAAACCTAGATATGTAGAACCTTCTCTCTTTAAAGAAGTTTAGATGGTAGATCATGGTTGTTCAATTTCTTAGTTTCAAACCCCATTTCTAGTAGGGATTTTTTATATCATTTTTATAGAACCTCCATAACCACCATAACTCCACCACCTCCATATCCAGCACTTTAGATATTTTTAGGTATTTATAGATATGAATTAGTGATGTTCTTAGCATTGGTTAGATTCTTAGGGTTTAGTTTAGGTTAGTTTAGCATTTAGAGTTTAGGGTTTTTTTATTTAGGGATATTTTAGGTTTAGGTTTAGGGTTTACTGTTTAGGATTTAGGGTTTAGGTTTATGGTTTAGGGTTTAGGGTTTAGGTTTAGTTTATTTAGGGTTTAGGGTTTAGGTTTAGGTTTTAGGTTTAGGGTTTAGTTTAGGGTTTGGTTTTATTTAAAAAAATTAGGTAGGTTTAGGTTTATTTAGTTTATTTTTTTATGTATTTGAGTTTATATTATTTTATTTTTTATTTAGGTTTCTTTTTATTTTATTTTTTTAGTTTATTTATTTTAGTTTTTATTTTAGTTTAGGTTTTTTTTTATTTTTTAGGTTAGTTTATTTTTAGTTGAGTTTTTATTATTTTATTTTTTTAGGTTGGTTTTATTTTTTATTTTTTTGGATTAGGTTTAGATTTTATTTTATTTTTTTTTTAGGTTTAGGTTTATTTTAGGTTTATTTTAGGTTTTATTTTTAGTTTGGTTTAGGCTTATTTTTAAGTTTTATTTTATTTTTTAGTTTAGGTTTAGGTTTAGGTTTAGTTTATTTTAGGTTTAGGTTTAGGGTTATTTATTTTATTTAGTTAATTTAATTTAGGTTTAGGTTTATTTTATTTGTTTATTTTTTATTTTAGGTTTAGGTTTTAGTTTATGATTTAGGTTTTATTTTTTTTTTTAGGTTTATTTTTATTAATTTTATTTATTTTATATTTTTAGGTTTAGTTTTATTTTTTTTTATTTTTTTAGTTTGTTTAGGTTTTATTTATTTTATTGTAATTTAATTTTATTTTTATTTTATTTTATTTTTAGGTTTAAGTTTAGGTTTATGTTTGGTTTTGGTTTTAGTTATGTTTTAATTTAATTTAATTTTTTATTTTATTTTAGTTTAGGTTTTTTATTTATTTTATTTTTTATTTATTTAGTTTAGGTTTAAGTTTTTTTATTTTAGGGTTTAGGGTTTAGGGTTAATTTAGGGTTTAGGGTTTAGGGTTTAGGTTTAGAGTTTGGTTTTAAGTTTAGGGTTTAAGTTTTAGTTTAGTTTAGGGTTTAGGTTTTATTTTTAATAGAGAACAAATTGATTAATATTTCTTCTTTTTTGATTTCATGAAAGTAGTTATTTTCTAAGACACAAGTGATGACATAGATCAAAATGAGCATCCATAAAGAAATCAAAACCCTAGATAATGGAACCTTTTATAAGACACATTCCATAAGGGTATTGGCCATTCTTAGTTTCTCCTTTAGAATATCTTTGGGATCCACCATTGATCTTTATTGATTAACCTCATTTTATTACCACCATTGCTTACCTCCATATACTTATCCCCACCAGTTGATATAAATTAGTTTCATTTATTTTAGATAGGTAGTCTAGTTGATGTTAATGTTTTATGGTTTTGCATTTTTATGGTTTAGTTAGTTTAGCTTTTAGGATTTAGTTAGTTTAGAGTTTAGTGTTTTAGGGTTTAGGGTTTAGGTTTTTTTAGGGTTTAGGTTTTAGGGTTTAGTTTATGATTTTTTAGTTTTAGGTTTAGGTTTAGGGTTTAGGGTTTAGGGTTTAGGGTTTTAGGGTTTAGGGTTTAGTTTGGGTTTACATTTTAGAGTTTAGTTTAGTTTATTTTTATTTATTTAAGATTATTTGATTTTTTATTTTTATTTAGGTTTTTTTATTTAGTTTAGTTTATTTATTTTAGTTTAGGTTTATTATTTTAGTTTTTTAGGTTAGTTTAGGTTTAGGTTTATCTTTTTAGTTGAGTTTTATTTTTTATTTTATTTTTAGGTTTAAGTTTACTTTTTATTTTAGTTTAGTTTAGGTTTTATTTTATTTTAGGTTTAGGTTTTAGGTTTACTTTTAATTTATTTTTTAGGTTTATTTTAGGTTAGGTTTTATAGTTTTTTTATTTTATTTTAGTTTAGGTTTATTTTTTAATTTTATGTTTAGTTTTATTTTATTAAATTTTTTTTATTTTAGGATTTTTTTATTTTAGTTTAATTTAGGTTTTTCTTTATTTTATTTAGATTATTTTATTTTATTTTAATTTTATTTATAAGTTTAGGTTTAGGTTTAGGTTTTAGTTTATGTTTTTATTTTATTTTATTTTATTTAGGTTTAGATTTCTTATTTATTTTATTTTTAGGTTTTATTTAGTTTAGGTTTAGTTTTTTTAGTTTTAGGGTTTAGTTTATAGGTTTAGTTTAGGGTTTTAGGGTTAGGTTTATGGTTAGGGTTTAGGATTTAGGGTTTAGGTTTAGGGTTTAGTGTTTAACTTTAGGGCTTAGGTTTTAGTTTAGGTTTAGGGTTTGGGGTTTAGTTTTTTAGTTTAGGGTTTAGAGTTTAGGTTTATGGTTTTTTTAGGTTTAGGGTTTTGGGGTTTTAGTTTAGGATTTATTTAGGGTTTAGTTAGGGTTTAGGTTGGGTTTAGTTTAGGGTTTAGGGTTTAAGTTTAGGGTTAGTTTTAGGGTTTAGTTTGGTTTAGGTTTTGGGGTTTAGGGTTTAGGTTTAGGGTTTATTTTTTTTAAAGAAAATTAGGTTTAGGTTTATTTAGTTTATTTTTTATTTATTTTAGTTTATTTTATTTTATTTTATTTAGGTTTATGTTATTTTATTTATTTTGGTTTATTTAGGTTTTTTATTTTAGTTTTTTAGGTTTAGGTTTATGTTTATTTTAGTTTAGTTTATTTTTTATTTTATTTTTTTATTTAGGTTTATTTTTTATTTTATGGTTAGGTTTAGGTTTTATTTTATTTTTTATGTTTAGGTTTGGTTTTATTTTAGGATTATTTTAGGGTATTTAGTTTAGGTTTAGGTTTATTTTAGTTTATTTAATTTTATTTAGGGTTTAGTTTTATTTATTTTAGTTTGTTTAGTTTTATTTTATTTTATTTAGGTTTAGGTTTTTTTTTTTTAGGGTTTAGTTTTATATTTTATTTATTTTTAGGTTTTATTTTTTAGTTTATTTTTTTAGGTTTAGGTTTTTTAGTTTTATTTTATTTTATTTTAATTTATTTTATTTTCTTTTATTTAGGTTTTTATTTTAATTTAGTTTAGGTTTAGGTTTATATTTTTTTATTTTATTTTCTTTTTTAGGTTTAGGTTTAGGTTTAGGTTTAGGTTTAGTTTATGTTTTATTTATTTTGTTTTATTTTATTTTGATTATTTTTTTATTTATTTTATTTTTAGGTTTATTTAGTTTAGGTTTAAGTTTTTTTTAGTAGGGTTTAGGGTTTAGGGTTTAGGGTTAGGGTTAGGGTTTAGGGTTTATGGTTTATGGTTTAGGGTTTAGGGTTTAATGGCTAGGGTTTTTTAGGGTTTAGGGTTTAGGGTTTATTTAGGGTTTAGGTATAAGGTTTAGTGTTTAGGACAAGGTTTTAGGTTTTGGTTTATGTTTTAAGTTTAGGTTTAGGTTTTAGTTTAGGGTTTAGGTTTTTGGTTTTTTTATAATAGAAAACAAATTAGATTTAATAGTTCTTCATTTTGATTTCATCAACAAGTAACACCAAGTTTTCTAAGACACAGCGACATAGATAAAATGAGCATGCATAAGTTTAGATAACTAGAACCATCTATCTTGTAAAGATTATTCCATAAGCATCGGATCAACCTTGGCCTTTTTTAGTGATCCACCATCAAATCCCGATCTCTACCTCCACCACCATGGCGGTAACCTCTTGCTCCTCCCACACATAACCACCTACTCCCACCACCCGATATCTGGCACCTCTAGATCCCCCACCACCACCACGATAATCTTCACCTCTGCCTTCACCTCCATCGCTAGATTTAAACTAATCGGTTTGTTTGCCATCAAGGTTATGCATTCATAGGGTTAGGTTTAGGTTAAGTTTATTAGGTTTTAGGGTTTAGGTTTTTTTTAATTTATTTAGTTACTTTAGTTTTAGTTTAGGTTTAGGGTTTAGGGTTTAGGTTTAGGGTTTGGGTTTAGGGTTTAGGTTTATGCTTTAGGTTTAAGGTTTAGGGTTTAGATGGTTTTTTTTTAAGGTTTAGGGTTTAGGATTAGTTTTTGTGTTTAGGGTTTCAAATTTAAGGTTTAGGTTTTTTTTAAAAAAAAATTAAGTATACCGGTAGGTTTAGGTTTATTTAGTTTAATTAGTTTATTTTTTTATTTTTTATTTTTATTTTTATTTTTATGTAGTTTAGTTTCTTTATTTTAAGTTTAATTATTTTTGTTTAGGCTTTTTATTTTAGGTTATTTTTAGGTTTAGGTTTAGGTTTAGTTTTATTTTTTTGGTTTAGGTTTAATTTTTTTTACAATTATGTTTTATTTTACTTTTTTTGGGTTTTAGGTTTGTTTTATTTTAGATTTATTTTTTTTATTTTTTATTAGTTTTGGTTTAGGTTTATTTTTAGTTTATTTTATTTTATTTGGTTTAAGTTTAGGTTTAGGTTTAGTTTATTTAGTTTTAGGTTTTATTTAATTTAGTTTAGTTTATTTTAGTTTAGGTTTAGTTTATTTTATTTTGTTTATTTTATTTTATTTTAGGTTTAGGTTTTTCTTAGTTTAGGTTTATTTTTTTTTTTTATTTATTTTTGGTCATTATTTTTAGGATTATTTTTTAAGTTTAGGCTTTAATTTAGTTTTTATTTTATTTTATTTTTATTTATGTTTAGTTTTCATCTTATTAAGTTTTTTCTTCTTAGGTTTATTTTAATTTTTAGTTTAGTTTAGGTTTATCTTTATTTTTTTTATTTTATTTTTTTATTTTATTTTATTTTTTAGGTTTAGGTTTTGGTTTTAGTTTAGGTTTTATTTTATTTTTATTTATTTAGATTTAAGTTTATTTATTTATTTTATTTTTTTGGTTTATTTAGTTTATGTTTAAGTTTTAGGTTTGGTTTAGGGTTTAGGGTTTAGGGTTTATGGTTTAGGTTTTAATGTTTAGGGTTTAGTTTAGGGCTTAGGGTTTAGGTTTAGTGTTTAGGCTTTTAGGGCTTTAGGGTTTTAGGGTTTTAGTTTATTTAGGGTTTAGGGTTATTTTAGGGTTTAGTAGTTTAGGTTTAGGGTTTAAATTTAGTTTAGGGTTAGGGTTTAGTTTAGGGATTTTAGTTGGTTTATTTAGGGTTTAGGGAGGATTTAGGGTTGTATGTTTAGGATTTAGGGCTTAGGGTTAGTATTAGGGTTTAGGTTTAGGTTTGTTTTTTTAAGTTAGGTTTAGGTTTATTTAATTATTTAGTTTATTTTTTATTTTTTCTGTTTATTTCATTTTTTCTTTTAATTTAAGTTTATTTTTTTTATTTTATTTGGTTTATTTATTTTAGGTTTATTTATTTTAATTTAGTTTTTTATTTTAGTTTATTTTTTATGTGTAGGCTTAGGTTTATGTTTATTTTTTAGTTTAGTTTTATTTTGATTTTATTTTTTATGTTTTGGTTTTATTTTCTATTTTGATGTTTAAGTTTTGGCTTTTATTTTATTTTTTTAGATTTTGGTTTTAGGTTTTTATTTTATGTTTAATTTTAGGTTTAATTTTTTTAGTTTAGTTTTACATTTAGTTTCGGTTTATTTTATCTTATTTAGTTTTAGGTTTAGTTTATTTTAGGTTTAGGTTTAGGTTTTATTAATTTTAGTTTAGGTTTAGGTTTATTTTAGTTTATTTATTTTATTTTTTATTTTAGGTATAGTTTTATTTTTAGTTTAGGATTTGAGTTTTATTTTTTTATTTATTTTTAGGTTTGGGATTTTATTTAATTTTTATTTTATTATATTTTAGGTTTATTTTTTTATTTTATTTTTATTTTTAATTTATTTAGGTTTTTTATTTTAGGTTTATTTTATTTTTTATAGTTTAGTTTAGGTTTTTTATTTATTTTATTTTATTTTAGTTTTAATTTTTATTTATTTTATTTTAGGTTTAGTTAAAGTTTAAGTTTAGGTTTTATTTTATTTTATTTTATTTTATTAAGGTTTAGGTTTTTTATTTATTTTATTTTAGGTTTATTTAGGTTTTAGGTTTTAGAGTTTGGGTTTAGGGTTTTGATTTAGGGTTTAGGGTTTAGGATTATTTAGGGTTTAGGGTTTTGGGGTTTAGGGTTAGATTTTAGGGTTTAAGGTTTAGGATTTAAGGTTTAGTTTAGGATTTAGTGTTTAGGTTTAGGGTTTAGGGTTATGTTTGGGTTTAGAGTTTAGGATTTAGGTTTAGTTTAAGGTTTAGTTTAGGTTTTATTTATTTTTAATTTTTTTAAAATTTTTTATTTTTTTAGGTTTAGGTTTTAGGTTTTTATTTTAGGTTTATTTTTAGTTATTTTTTTTAGTTTAGGTTTAGGTTTATTTTATTTTGTTTAGTTTATTTTAGGTTTAGGCTTAGGTTTTATTTATTTAGTTTAGTTTATTTTAGTTTAGGTTTAGGTTTATTTTATTTTATTTATTTTAGGTTTAGGTTTTTTTTTTAGTTGAAGGTTTAGGTTTTATTTTTTACTTATTTTTAGGTTTATTTTTGAGGTTTAGGTTTTTATTTAGTTTTTATTTTATTTTAATTTAGGTTTATTTTATTTTTATTTTTTATTTAGCTTTTGTTTTTAGGTTTATTTTATTTTTAGTTTAGTTTAGGCTTTTATTTCTTTTATTTTAGTTTAGCTTTTATTTTTTTGTTTTATTTTATTTTAGGTTTATGTTTAGGTTTAGGTTTAGTTTAGTATTTTATTTCATTTTCTTTTATTATTATTTATTTAGGTTTAGGTTTTTTATTTATTTTTTATTTGAGGTATTATTTCATTTAATTTTGGGTTTAGGGATTATGGTTTAGGGTTTAGGGTTTAGGGGTTGGTGTTTAGGGTTTAGAGTTTAGGGTTTAGGGTTGTAGGTTTTACTATTTACGATTTAGGGTTTAGGGTTTATGGTTTAGGGTTTAGATTTAGGGTTGTTTTAGTTTAGATTTAGGATTTTGGTTTTAATTTTTTAAGAGAACAAATTCAAATTTTATTTCTTTATTTTATTATTTAGAGTAAACACAACAAGTTTTCTAAGAACGATGACATAGATAAAAAATGAGCATAATAAATCAAAATAGATAATTAGAATTTATACAATTTTTATTCGGATCTGGTTCATCAATTTCTCTAGTTCCCATTAAACCACCTCTTAGTGGCGTGATCCACCATCATATCCCGGTCTTTACCTGCCACCAATAACCTCATTATTTCTCCGCCTCCATAATTTTCCACCACCTCCATAAACACCTCCAGATAACCACCATTGTGGTAAATATTATTTACATTGCAATTCTAAATTTTGGTTATGATGTTCTTCATCAAGGTTATAATTTGGGGTTTAAGTTTATTAAGTTTTAGGGTTTATGTTTATTTTTTAATTTATTTAGTTACTTTAGGTTTAGGTTTAGGGTTTGGGATTTAGGGATAGGGTTTAGGGCTTAGGGTTTAGGGTTTTAGGGCTTTAGGTTTTAAGGGTTAAGGTTTAAACAATTTTCAAGTTTTATTTTTTAGTTTAGGTTTAAGTTTACTTTTAGTTTATTTTATTTTATTTAGTTTAGGTTTAGGTTTAGGTTTAGTTTATTTTAGGTTTAGGTTAAGGTTTTATTTATTTTAGTTTAGTTTATTTTAGTTTAGGTTTAGGTTTATTTTATTTTGTTTATTTTATTTTTATTTTATGTTTAGGTTTTAGTTTAGAGTTTAGGATTTTTATTTTATATTTTATTTAGTTTAATTTTATTAATTTTATTTTAATTTATTTAATAGAAGACATGGAATTTTAGAGTTTTGGTTGAGGATTTTTTAATTGGTTTCTTTATTTATATTTAAATTTTAGGTTTATATTGGAAATTTTAGAGGAACAGATCATAGAGATAAACTCAAACTCTTAAATACTTGTCAAAAAATCCCTATCTAAGTACATATGAAAAAAAAGATACAAAATGATTAACATAGAGAAGCCAATGGATAGATCTAGGCCAAAGCTCATCAGATGAGAGAATGCATGCCACAGAACAAACACAAGAGAAGGAGAAAAAAGCATTTGCAAATGTAGAAAGATAAAAATTAGATTAAGTATAAACAAAGTGGAAGGTAAAGCGATAAAGTGAGAAAAATTATAGAAGTGTGTGAGGAAGGCTGGGCTCAGTCCACATAATTGAGCATCAACGTCAAGGAAGGGTTACATCACAAGAGCTACTACCAAACCAAAAGGTGAAATCATCACAACCATCATAGCCTACAAGTGGGAAGATAGCAAATTTGTTGAAAGTCTTATGAGCCTTAGTAAAACCTAAACAAAGCCATATACTATAAAAAGGAGACAAAAAGAGAATGGGGATAAGTATCACCACTATAGTCACCATAGCATGAATCCCTACCCATATAAAATGAACCATCTTAACAACCACCTTATTAATACCATATCGAGTAAAATTAAGCCAGAAAACCCACCACAAGTAAATAGCAGAAAAGGTCAGGCAGAAGATAGAAACAATAGACAATCGGCTGAAAAGCTAGCTGAAATCCTGCTAAGAATATCAATTAGCATGTAAATAACACCATCCAAAATCATATGAAACTTACAGGAATTTATAAAGGATACCCATTCAAATAAATAATGATGTTAACAAACACCAAGTTAATAGTGTAAACACAACAACTACACAAGTCAAACAAAACCAAGATGGGAATGTAGCGATTAGATAGACCATGCGGTGATAAAAGCACCCATTACACAACACAAAAAAATAATAGAGAAACAACTTAAGCGACTTGTTGGGCATAAAACTTTAATCCATTAAACAACAACCAAGACCAAACCAAGATAGCAAACCAAAAGAAACAAATATTCACCCATAGGGTAATCAATTAGTAGTATTACATAGACCCAAAATGGGGATCAAGAAAACCATCATTAAAATCCTTCAAGATAAGGAAATCAAGATCTAATCCAACATCATCAATAAAATCAGATGAAAGGAAGGCAGAAAATCAATCTTGCAAAGCAGTAATAATAGGTAAATTAAACATTCTTTATAGGTTGAGGAAGGGTGGTTGAGCAAAATAGAGCTGACCCTATTTAAGAGGAAAATACAAAATAAAGAACCCTGCAATTGCAAATCATAGCAAACCAACAAACAACAAAGACATGATCTAATACATCGAAATAAAAAAAAATAGTTTGAGAATAACAAAAAGAGATAGGAAAGCATTTAATCGTGAAAGAAAGAAAAGCAAAATCTGATAAGTCCCAAAAATAGTATTGATGGCAAGCGGTCAAGACCCTGATTTAAAAATAAGACATCTTCATCCAACATATTAGGGAAATAGGAAGCACATTTCCATTAGCAAGGGAAACAACAGATACAGTTAAGACCCTAAAAAAAGATTGGATAATTAGCAATAGCCATGCTGAGAGATCATAATAGAACCAAAAGATTATCGAAATCCATCAACAAACGAAGAGAGCAACAACAATAAACAAAAGATAAACAAAAGATGGCATGAAAACAAAGTAATACAAGTTGTAGTAGGCCAAAACATAGGACAAAATTAGTTTTAAAGATAAGTCTAGTATTGTCCAAATTAACTAATCCATGCAAATATTTAGGAAGTGTAAGGCGATCAAAGAATTTTATTCCATAGTCTAGCACCCATTAGCAAGGTAATGCAGCATTACCTTCACGAAACGTGATTTTAAAATAGAGTTGAGATAAGAGCTCTAGTATGCTTTAAGAGGTAGTATAATTCTGAATTTCCACTTTGGTGGAAGTTAGCAGATCAATCGACAGAGGCATCCACCTCAATCAAATATTGAGCCAACCATTTTGTAGGCAAATCTCAATAGCTTTGTTAACGACCATTAGCTTAGAAAGAACATGTAGTAAGATGATAAGCAAAGGCACATAAAACTTTACCATTAAGGTTTAGAAAATGCCACCAGCATTTTGAGAATCATCGGATTAATTTTAATAATATTATCATGAGGTTTTTAATAAACAAGCTTATCATCTTTATAGTTGGATGGTTAGGGTTAAAACCCTTTATTATTACAAATTTATAGCCTTTAAATTGATTGTAGTTAATTAAATTGGCATTAAATAAAGCACGAATTTTATCTTTAATTCTAGCAATTATCCTCTTATGGTTCATAGGAATCTCATGATGTTTTGCATCATTTCTGTCCATCCATATGAACCATATAAGAGTGATAACAATTATCACTTTAATATGGCCTTTAATAGTATTTTCAAAATAAACCTCAAGAAGTTGATAAAGAGTTAAGGAGCCATTGAATTTGTCAATATTAAAAAATTCATCATACCAAACTCAAAGTTTGGAAGCAATGGCTCCATTAACAAATACATGATTGACATTTCTCAATGTGAAAGCGGCATTGTATTTTGAAGGTAAGTGAAAACCTTTACCCCACATCAAGGAATCAACAGGGATGAAATTTTTCAAAATTCTCCAAGTTAGACAGTAAGAAATAGGGATAGTGTTATTCCAAAGTTTAAAAACACATTAGAGAAATCATGAGCTTCTCTAATATGAATCATATCTTTAAGGTTGAAGTCACCATTTTGAGAAAGTTGAAAAGAATCGATCATGATTGCTAGGGATGATAGGGATGGTAGTAAACTTATAAAAGAGATAAGGATATAATCGGTAAACACTATTGTTCCCTTATTATTCTTTCAGAAAGAGTTCACTTTAATAGTAGTAGTGGAGTGGGTAGAAAGTAAATCATCAATAGAACCACTATCAGTCCAATTATCTTGCCAAAAGAAGGAAGTTCCAAAGTTAATCCCCCAAGAAATTAATGACTCAGCCTCCCATTTAATGGAACAAAGTCTTTTCCATACATGAGAATCTCCCACTGTGTAAGGGCAAATGAAAGGGTGCTTTAGAGTATTTAAGTCATGAATTTAGCCCAAAGACTATTGTTGCTCTTAATTCCACCAAAGTTTATAAGAAAAGCAATGATAGCCTCACGTTGACTACAAGCCCACCTTCAAGAGTGCCACAACTTTTATACCAAGAGGTCCAATGCATTCTTTTAATAGAATTATTAGAACCCCAGAGGAATTTATTAAGAAGGCGCTCAATTATGTTAATGGTAGAATTGGCCTACACAATGGTTTGAATAAGATATAAAGGCATGGAGTTAAGGGTACTCTTAATCAAAGTGAACCTACCACCAAAGAGAGTAAATGAAATCCCAACGAAATTTTATTAGAGATTTTTGGATTAACTCATCAAAAGATGTGATCTTTTGACCTTTAAAAGAGGAGCACCAAGATATTTAATAGGAAGTTGTTGTTCTTGAAAATTAGTGATTCTCAAGATTTGGTTGATCTTATTACTAGAGATTTAGAAGGAATGAAACAACTTTTGCCTTCTTTAAGAAAGAGACCACTTTTTCCAAATTTATTTAAAAATTCTTAATAAATGTGATGAATAGAGGCATTGCAAAGATAATGAAATCATCAAAAACTAAGATGAGACAAGAAAACCACCTTGAGTTATAAAAGACATGCTTGGATTATTATTGAAAGGTCATGAAGGCTCCTCGAAGATATTCAATAACAATAATAAAGAGAAGGAAATAGGGATCCCCTTGTCTCAAACCATGCATAAAGGGAAGAAACCTAAGGCATCACCATTCATGATAACGAACCAAACATTGCTAATACAATTTTAATGAGGCGGATCTTATCAAAAACAAATGAAGAATTTGGAAGAAAATTCCAAGAGAGGTTGTCAAAAGCTTTAGAGATGTCCAATTTGAATAGGATGTTACCACCACCTCGATAGAAGCATCAGATCTTGAATTAGCTCTTGGCAAGAAGAATGTTATCTCTACCTTTAATGAAACCTTTGGTTGAGGAAAATAATTTTAGGAAGCAAAGGACTAATTCTATTGGCAATCAATTTAGCAATAAGTTTATGAAAGAAGGTGCAAAGGCTAATAGGTCTGAAATCACCCCAAGATTCAGGATTATTAGGAATGAGGACATTGGAAGTGCTAGAAAAATATCTAGGTAAGGGATTGCCATTAAAGAAATCAATGACAGCATTGACTAAATTAGACTTAATAATAGGCAACAATGCTAAAAAAATTGAGTCGTAGCCTTGTGCCGACAGCATTATTCATCTTTATTAAGAATTACAATCTACTTCACTAGGAACCATATTAAGCAAGTGATTGTCATCATTAGTAATTATTGAGGGAATCAAGTGGGAGTTGAAGATAGTTTCTAAAGGAAGGTTCTTGTTCAATAAGTTTTTAAAATGATGGGTGATAGAATATTTAATATCATTATGTGATTGATTCTATCACTTTTAATTTTTTAATAGAGTTTAATGCTCTCTTTTTTAGAAAAGCAGAATTATCACATTTATTTGCCATCGGAATATGTTTGCTAGCAACCTTTTATTTGCCTGGTTTCTTCCATATTAATAGCTAACCAAGTTATCTTTGGCTTCATTCAAGTCCTCAAGTTTAGTGGAATAAGTCAAAATAGCATTTTCAAGAGAACAAACCAATTGTTCCATATTTTTGATATTGGCAAAGAGATTTTTAAAATGATGCTTGTTCCACCAATTAAGATTTTATTTAAGCCTTTTAAGCTTAAGCCAGAGGTGAATCATGCCTTCAACAGAATTATCTGAACCATTTAGTTGATGGAGACAACATTTAAGAAATCAATATGTTGGATCCACATATTTTGGAATCAAAGAGGTAGAGGATTCTAGAGGATTTTGACATATAGAGGAGCATGATCAACAAAGTTACGCTCAAATATTCAAGCAAGTATGAGGCCATTGATTGATCAGAATTAAAAGAATCCTTAGCGTTGCAGTCTAGAGTTATACCAAGTATAATCCAACCCAATAAATATCAATCGGTGCAATCAAGAATCATATTAGAAAATTCTTCCATGGAATGAATGTTAGGAGAGCAACCTCTCCTTCTTCAAGAATAGTGTTAAAATCACCCCTACCAACCAGGGTTTGTTGATCGAGGAGGAAAAGGTTCTTAAATTATCCCAAACGCTATTCCTACCTACTCTATTATAAGAAGCATAAATAATGGAACCTAGAGCAGAGAGATCACCCAATGAGATGTGGACGTTAACTAATTCAGTTAATCCTTCAATCATGAAATCAAATATAAACATAAACTTCAATCATCAAACCAAAAATTAATTCAAAACTCAAACCACCCATGTTCATCCTTTGAACTTGAAAGCGTTAAATGAATCAAAACCCATTTGACTCCAAATCACTTGCAAATGGATCTATATTTAAATCATAAGTCTATATGTGAGTTCAATCAAACTTGATTCAAGTTTGATCAAGTCAATTGACCCACTTAGGCTCACTTGACCTAAAGTGACCTAAAGTACCTTTTTGAGCCAAATTTTAATACTACCCACATAAGATCAAACTAAGCCCATCTAAGCCTCACATTGTGAGCAACAATCATCATAAGATGATCAATCACTCAAATTAGGTCAAACCAAGTCAAACCTATCCTTTGACCAAGTCAACATTTGACTCAAATGAAACCTAAACTAGACAAAATCCATCATAAGCCAAATTGATTGAAACCATTGATAAAAACTAGTTTATGATCAATGTTTGAACTTGACCAAGTCATCATTTGAGCCAAACCTAGCCCAATTAGCCACTTGACTCAAGTTAACCCAACTTGACCTAAAAAGTAAAAATGTGTCAAATTTTGATCCAAGCTAAATTGATTGAAACCAATGGGTCAAGTTCATTCTAAATCACTTGTTGAACTTGACCAAGCCTCAATTGGCCAACTAGACCCAACCTAGCCCAATTGACCATGAACCCAACTTGACTTAAAAGGTCAAATCAATCCAAAATAAAATAAAACCAAAATTTATTAAAATAAAAGCTTGCAAAATATTTTAAATGACCAACCAAACCTAAACCAACCCATGACCTAATCCAATTAGATCAAATGGGTCAAATTGGTCAACTTAATCCATTTGACTTAAATGAATTCAATTGAACCAAAACCAAATATAAATCAAATTGAACCAATCCAATGATACCAAAACATTTCAAATGGTCATATGAACTTGACCCAACCCTTGGTTTGACCCAATTTGACCAATTGGTCAACTTGACCCAAGTTGACCCATTTTGACCTAAATGGGCCAACATGAGCCAAATGATATCAAATAAACTCCAAATTCCCTGGAATTTGTACCAACCCAATTTCAAACTATTCCAAATTTTCCTAAATTGAAATCAAAGCCAAATGATCATTTTACCCCTAGGTTACGTGGTAACCTATGGCCAATTCCACTTAGAATTTGGTCATATCCTTTTCATGGCCACTTGGCACCCTCTTAGTAGACCAAATGGGAACTAATGAGTGTGGTGTACATGACCTAATGGGTTTGGGTCAACCCTGACCCAACCCATGGCCAAACTGACCACCCAATGGGAAATTCTCCACATGGAATCACTCCCACACACTCATTTATCACATGGGAAGCTCCTCCATTACTCTCCTCTGCCAAAATCGAATCACATGGCATCCAAAACAACCTAACAAACTCAATCAATCAGATCAATTTGATCAAAATAGAAGGGAGACTCACGACCGTCCGATCCTTGCAGGGGGAGATATACTCCCACTAATTCCACTTCATTTCACGTCACTTGCACACAATTGAATGAGAGAAACCTAAGGCAAACTCCCTAAGCTCTCTCAAGCAATCCCCAAGCTCTTCCCATTTCTCCATTCTCGGTTTCCTTAAGCCGAAAACATGGGAGGTAGGATGAAATTCCAACTCATTCATCATTCCACCAAAATCCAATTCCTCTTACAAGTACCATCATAGGATTCAATCGACCTCACCAAAATCAAATCCCAAGCAATCAAGCCATGGGAAGGAGGAGTTCGACCAAAGCTGTAAGCATTTGAAGCTCATCTTGGCCAATAAGAGGATCCACTTGATCTCAAGCCTTCAAACCTTCAATAGGGCTTCATCTCCACTGCAAGCTACCCTTGATGATTGGAGTGCGTGATAGCCTCGTGAGGTATGCTTCAAAGCTTAGTGTAGAATTTTGGTCCTTGTGAAGAGAAGTGTGATCCCAAGTGAAATTTGACCATTGGATACATCCTTACACCTCTTGATGGTGTGGGTTGAATCCTATCCGAGCTTAAGTGAGCTCGAATCAAGCTTGGAGGATGGGCGGTCCATCTCTCGGTGAGGATGAATCATGGATCATCCATCCCACATGTTTTGGAAGGATGATCCTGATTATTTTGATTAGATCCTGCATTTTAATCCCTTTAGATCCACATGTTTGATCCTGACCGTTCGATCTTTGATCGAACGGTCTAAAAAGAAAATGCGTAGCGTTGCTGGCTGATTGTGCAGTCAATTTGACAACTTAAATAATAAATCCTGTCATGCCATGTAGAAAGCGTGTGCCGCATCAGTAGTGCATGTGGTGCTGACGGGATTACTTATATAATTAGGCTATTTAATTAAGCAATAATCACAGAAACTTCAAAAATACGTAACTAATTGTAGAAAATTTCAAAAAAATGCAAACTCAAGTTTATTTTAAAGATAATGCAAAGGGGAATAACATAAAATTAATTTTAATTTATTTTGAACAGTGATATTTTCTTAATTTGAGCTTTATTGGGGATATGTATATGTTACTCCTTAATTATTCAATAATTAATTCAAAATTCCCTAGGGTTAATTAGTGGATGACCTCTGCCTCTTATGATTTTTATGGAATTTATTATTAGATTAATTTAGGTAATTGCTTATTTCATCTCTAATCACTCCTTTAAATAATTAAATGATTAATTAACCTATTAAATAATGATAAATTCATTTATTAAATTTGTTAATCATCTTGTAATAGTGGATAGATTTAGGGAATGAGATTAGGATGACTATTCCAAATCTTTTCCCCTAAGTCTATTTCATTTAAATGAAAACTTAATTAATTTACAAATTGATTAATGATATAATCATTTCATTAAATAGCTTGATTAACCAAACCCAAATTCAAAAAGTAATCCAAAAACTTAATCACTTAATCAATCCTTTCTTGGGTAGATAATTAGGTGTTCAATAACCTAAGTAAGCTTACGGAAATCAAATCTAACCTACATGTGTGGGAAGGGTTATGAAAGTACTTAATTAAACCATTTAGCTTAATTATTTAATGATTATGAGCCAATTGCATTAGGTCATTTCTTTCTTAGGCTACAATGCTAATTTAAATTTAATGTGGTTGCATATCATATGTTGGCTCACAATTGTTTGAATAATTATGTTAAGGAGGTGTAGGTAAGGGGTAATTAGTTGACTTAATTCACACCTTGACCTAAGCAAAATATAAAATCAATCTAATGGTTCTAAAAATTAAACTAAAACTACCCACACATGTTGGAGATGGATTAAGACCAACAAACCTTTTCACATTTTTTAAATTCAAATCAAACTCAAAATTAAAACAAAATCTCTTTGAACAATTTTGATTCTCTTTAAATGATCTTATTCCATAAGATTATTTTTAAGAATTAATTGAGGTGATTGAAATTACATTCTTACATCACTTTATTTCTTTCCAAGCATGCTAAATGTTGTGTGCCATATGAAATCATGCATTCATGCCTTTTGAGAAATAAAATAAAATGAAATGTTTCCTTTATGTCAAATTGCATGTTTTGGCTAAATTAAGAATATGAATGACTATTATTACTGCTAAATTCAAAATTATCTTCAAAACTTATAAATTAAAGATTATAAATGAAGGTATGCTACTTATAATTACTTATAAGCTTGCATGTGAGTATAAATATAAGATGTGCATTATGTGACTTTTTCCTTCTCTTCTCTTTTAACATAGTTTTGAATAGGATTTCACATATGCACATATAAATTAAACAACAATCTAACACATAAACCTTTTGCATGATTCCTTTTCCATTAATTCCTTTTTGTACATGCACATGTATTTAAGGAAAGTGGTATACTAGTCTGGACATCCTGGGGTTGCAAGGCTTTCAGTATCCTCAAGTAGGTCTTGTACATTAGACTGCTGCTGTAGAAAATAATAGCATCGTACTCACTTATGTCTTTCATACATGTAAATGTGCATATGAATAATGGATAAAGAATCTCTCTTTTCTACTTAACAAAAATCATGCATCATAGAAACATCCAAATTTCCTTAAGCAACATCTCTTAGCATTCATCATTAAGGTGTGCTAACATTTCCATTTGCATGTTAAATATGCTTAGGATTCATCCATATGCATATTACACATGTTGGAAAGAAATAAAGTGTTGTGTGTTTTGTGATAGTAATTCACTTTAGTTAATCTTAAAATGCCTTTCTTAATTGAATAGATTTGTTTAGGGCAAATCTAAACTTAAGATTAATTAAAACACATAATAAGACCTTAATGAATCTACCTTATAAATTACTTAAGGTAGGAAGGAAAGAGAAGTTCTCTTCTCTTTCCCTCTCTTTACAACACTTAGTAATTTAAGTGTAGGTTCATTCAAACAAAAATAAATCATCAAATAAAATCAACCAAATCAACTAAATCATTTAAATGAAACCACCCTTTAAGTTGAATCTTTTACACTTAGAAAACTTTAACCTTAAAGCCTAGCTAAGACATACCACACAAACTTAAATGGCACACACATTAGGCTAAGTCACCATTTCTAGTCCTATATTAGGGTGGTGCATGGTTTGATGCCTGATTTTATTTTGTGATGTAATATTTTAGTTTGGATGTTAGGGTGTATGTGCGTAGACTGAATGGTAGGACGGTCTTAGTCTAATCATTGTCATTTGTAGAGGATTGTGCTTAAGGGACACTGTAATAAAAATATAAAAAATGCTTTTGTTATGCAGGTTGTTTATACCGCTAAGCAAAATTAAAAATAGGCTAGGTGGACTTGGTTACCCATGTGTGAGGCACTAAGTTCAATTTATTCATATACATGCTTGGGATTATGTGGTTTGTTTAGCTAATATCTATTTTGCAATTTTTAGTTAGATTTACTTTTTTCATTTTCCTATAATTTTGCAATTAGGATTTAGAATGATTGTTATGGGGAATTAGAATGAACATTAGTCATAAGACTATATCTTATGTTCCATGTGAATCCTTTGGTGCAACCACATTTTAACCAACCAAAAGAAGAAAGAAGAAAGAAAGAAGAAAGAAGAAAGAAGAAGTGAAGAAATGAAGAATAAAGACCCCATAACATGAATTCCTTCTTGACTACAATTAATTCATTTGTAATTCGAGTTATATAAGGGTAGAGCTTGGCTACCCAATTTATTTTCAAGTTTGTGTGATGGAGCCTGACCACAAAAAGCCTCTTATTCTTTTGCGCTAGCTATATGAATTGTTTGATGTTTGTTCAGCTTGTACATTAAGATGACATATTTTCCTAGTTTCTTCCTCGCTTTGATGAATGGCCTTGATGCGATTAGGATCTTATAAAAAATAAATTTTCTATCCAATTAATCAACTCAAATTAAAAATAAATAACTCATAACCTTGCCTAAAGCCTAGGTTATAAAATAAGATAAATAATTTAGCAACCCCTTAGCTGAATGTTGTATGTTTTCACATCATGCATAAAAAGCATCTTATTTCAATCTTGTTATGGAGGGCTTCTACTTTGTCAGGGAACTTTGCTTGACCTTTAAGAGTCATGGTGGAAACACACCTCCTTTCTTACTGATTTTGGCCCATAATCTAATTTCTCATGCATTAGGCATATGAATCCTAAAGCCTGGGTCAAATTAATTTTCCAAAAATGATAATAAAACATAACAAAAATTTACATTAGATTTAAGTCATTAATCATGCCCTACATGATCTAGTCTCTTAGGGAGTGTGTTTAGGACTTAGTCTCTTTATAAATAAACAACAGCTTAGCTATCTTGCAAAAGCATATGACTTGCTTACATGCATTTAAAATTGTAGGAGGAGTTAGTTGGCAACCACCCCAGGCAGTTGTAATTCTAACAGTCGAGTGGTTTATCCTCTCTTGTGGAGGTAAACCAAATGCCCATTTTCGCCTTAGATTTAGGTCATGCTTCAGCCCTTGCCAAAGCTCCATATATTTAGGTTCAGAGGTTGCTACTTTTCTTTATGGGCTATAAGCATAAATCCTCACCTCTTAGGCATTTCCATGACATTGTATCATGGAATTGTAAGCCCTAGATTTCTAATAAAAATTCAACTCAAACAAATAAATCACTTCATTTCAAAAATATAAAGCCCATTCATAGGATAGTTTGGGATGCTTACTAGGCTTCCTAGTATCATAAGCATCCCTTGCTTATCTTTCTTTAGCTTCGATAATAACTCCCTCCTCTTGATCAATCCCAGTTGATCTTCTAAAAATAAACCAATTGATTGATAGTTATATCTTTGAAATCTTTAGAGACAATGATCATTTACCTTAATCGAGAGTATTCTTAAGGAATATTATTCCTTAAAATGTAATTAACTATGGGGGCTTGTCTCCATAGGGAACTTAATGAACCCAATTTAAAATAAACCCAGCTTTACTTTTCATGTAAAGTAGGGGAAGAATCTCTGGTACATTCCAAAGACCCATAGTCCTTAGGAGTCCTTATTAAGGTGATTAGGTCCATTTGTAGGATGGTGACTTCTATCTCTCGAGATAGTACATCATTCCTCAATGTCATACCCGATCACCCTAATAAGAACATCTACGGATCTACGTGGTGTCCAACACAAGAAGTGTTTTGGTTTATTTTTGTTCTTCATATATTTTTTCTCTCTTCAGAAAGATTAGATGAAGAATGAAAATAAGTCACCATAGATTTTTCTGGCGACTTCGTTGGAGATGGTTCCTCTCTCCATCTTTGGTAAATAATCGTTGTCTCTAAGTATCGATAGTGGGTTTGTATTTTATATGAATCCGAGACTATCTTTCTTTTTTGTTGGCACTTAGTTTATTTCATCCTTAAGCTAAGCTAGCCAACATCTTTAGAATTTATGAACCCACTCTGTGTGGGTCATAAAACCCCTGTTGGGTTCCCCAATAGGTGATAAAAAAAATTTGATAAAAAGAAATAACTAAAGACTTCCTCCTTACCATTTTCATGGTAAGGAAAGGTTCATTTATATAAATATATATATATATATATATATATATATATATATATATATATATATATATATATATATATATATATATTTTATAAAATACATCAATTTCCAAAAGCACTTTTCAAAATGTAAATAATAAAATATTTGTACAAAATTTTCATAAATCACCCTCATCTATATGAAGGATCATTTCAAAAACAAAATAAAAAAATTGATATTTTCAAAAAGGACAAATGAATATCTTCATTCAATTTATTGAATGAAGATATCATTTTAAAAAATAAAACCAACAACATCTTTTCAAAAATAAATTCCACAATCATATTTTCAAAAAGCACAAATGAACATCTTCATTCAATATATTGAATGAAGATTTCATTTTTAAAACAAAATCAACATTCACATTTTAAAAACAAAATCAACAATCTCTTTTCAAAAATAAAATCCAAAATCATATTTTCCAAAAAGCACAAATGAACATCTTCATTCAATTTATTGAATCAAGATTTCATTTTCAAAACAAAAATCAACAATCATCTTTCCAAAAATAAAATCAACAATCATATTTTCCAAAAGCACAAATGAACATCTTCATCCAATTTATTGAATGAAGATTTCATTTTCAAAATAAAATCAACAATCATATTTTTAAAAAATAAAATCAACAACATCTTTTCAAAAATAAAATCCAAAATAATATAAAAGCACAAATGAACATCCTCATTCAATTTATTGAATGAATATTTCATTATCAAAATAAAATCAACAATCATCTTTTAAAAAAATCAATAAACATCATTTCAAAAATCAAAATTTGAAATCATCTTTTCAAAATTCAAACACATTTGGATTCCTTCATTTATCATACCTGAATTTGCTAAATGAAGATCCCCTTTTTCAAAAAAAAAATAGAAATAACATTTGGATCTTTCATTTAGCATACCTAATTTTGCTAAGTGAAGATCCTCTTTTTCAAAAACCAAAATCAAATTCAAAAATAAAAAGATCAAAAACAACACATGGATCCTTTATTTAGCATACCAAAATTTGCTAAGTAAAGAATCCTCCTTTTCAAAAATAAAAAGCAAAACACATTTGGATTTCCTTAGCATACCTAAATTTGCTAAGAATCCTCTTTTCAAAAATCATCAATAAACAAAACACATTTGGATTTCTTTAGCATACCTAAATTTGCTAAGAATCCTCTTTTCAAAAATCATCAATAAACAAAACACATTTGGATTTCTTTAGCATACCTAAATTTGCTAAGAATCCTCTTTTCAAAATCATCAAAACAAAACACATTTGGATCCTTTATTTAGCATACTTAAATTTGCTAAGTAAAGATCCTCTTTTCAAAAATAACAAAACATTTGGATTCTTCATTTAGCATACCCAAATTCGCTAAGTGAAGATTCCATTGTCAAATTCACATAATTCACAAACAAACAAACAAAAGAAGAAAATTATTTTCAAACACCTCACCTAGCATACTTCAATTCGCTAAGTGAGTAAATTCCAAAAAATCACAAATCAAAACAAAATCAATTGACCCTTTACTTTAACATACTCAAATTTATTAAATGAAGGGTCCCCAAACAATCAAAAATAAAAATCAAATATGAACCTATGGAAGCATCAATCTCTCCAAAAATATTTGAACCCATTTTCAACACACACAAATTTGTTGAAAATAGATTCTACATTCAAAATCTTCTTTCCAATCATTTCCAAAATCTCTCTAACTTCAAAGAGCCTCACTTAACATATCCAAATTGTTGAGTGTGGGTTCAAAATTCTAAAATCAAATTTAAGTAGAAATTTGATTCAAACTTATTTTCAACATTACAGACTTTCAGTCGAATTTAGTTCAACGCATTTCAGTTCAATGGCAGCACACAAGTATGTGTTCATATTTTCTTTCGGGATGGATTTGGCCTTGGATCGGGCCAGCCTCCCATAGTCCTTTCATCCATTTTGACTGGGGCTTTGAGGGGGCTAGGATCACATGTGATGGGACCACCCTCATAATAGTTAGCATGAGTGTGGTGACTGGACAAAAGCCTGTCATCCAGGTTGAGATTCGATCTGAATCAAAGATTTTCTCATTGAAGAGGAAGGCTATGGGTTCTTCGATGGTTGAGTTATGCGGTGCCCGGTTGTCCCCTTGCGCCAGTATGGCTAGCACCCACTTGTTGGCACCTTCCAAGAGGAAGGCTCCCCTGATTCTAGGGATTGTCTCCTCTGCCTTCAAGGTTGGGTCTAGTTCCCATACTGCTCATCCCACCAGGACTCAACGCCAAAATAAGAACCACATGATCAAGCGGTATCATACCCGCATAGCTAGGGAGTTGGAAGCAGTTTCCCAGGCTACAGTAGAGGAGTTACCTAGGATGGTTTCCCTGGTGATCATAGAAAAAAAGTTCCACCCTCTCTCTAGATCTGATGGAGAGGACATTAGGAGGATTTCAATTTCACCTCCACTAACAGTACAGTTTTAGGCTCCTATTAGTGAAAGGAGATCAGTATCGGCCTTAACCTTTTGAGTAGGTGGAGCTTATGAATGATCAGAGTCTGGGGCTCAGTTTGATTTACATTTAGTCATTCCCCATAGTATGAGCAGACAGATCAGGCAGGAGAGGACCAGGGAGGCCCGTACATGAGGACATATTACTAATCAAGAGTGATAGAGGTACAACAGGCAGTCAGCAGCCTCAGTCCTTATCGACTTTCTAGATTGGTATGCTACCTACATCGATCATACTAATAGCATTTTACTGATTGGTACTACCCACCATGCTAGCAGCAGTTTTAGCACTTCAGAACCAAGCCCTGATAGTGCATCCTACTATTGTAGAGACTAGTCAACCTGAGTTATTGCATGTCTTGGATCCAGCCAAGACTTCACCTCTAGTAGAGCAGGCCAGCACTAGCTTGTATAGGAAGGTAGTGGATAATACCTCCATACATGAAAAGGACATTAAAACCATGGTTGAGCAGCAGGTGAGAGAAGTGCTGGCTCAAGCTCGAGGAGAATCATTGTTTCCAAAGGGTAGACCCTACCAGAGGAATTGATGTCATCAATCCTAAGGGTTTAGTGCCACCTTTCAAGAGATTTGATGGCGGGAACACTTGAGCCAATGTTGCAATCTTTGGTGGCATTGATGCTCTCCTATTCCATCTTTTTGTCAATAGCTTAGCAGGCATAGCCTTTGATTGGTATGCTGAACTTTGCAACAATTCAGTGAAGACTTTTACTGAGTTGGAGCAACTCTTCATTAAGAGGTTTGCTGGATCTCAGCAAAGGATGACTATAGGCGATCTTGTTGTGGCTTAACAACACCCTGGTGAGTTCCTAGTTGATTATATTCTCATATGGCACAATTTGAGTATGAAATGCTGACTGTAGTTGTCTGAACAGTACACCATTGAAATTCTGCTAAAGAATATTCATGGCCCGGTCGTCTTCATGCTCAAAGGTTTTACCATCAAGAAATTTAAGAAACTAATCAACAAGGTGGCTAGCTTATAAGGAGAAGCCAAATAGTTGTCTTTTCCAGATCAATCAACAAAACCAAAGCCATAGAAAGCTTATGAGAAGAAGCTAGGGGCAGTGATAGTAGTAGACAAGGGAAAGCAGTCAGCCAGATAGCAGTATGAGAGACCTTGAGCTCCATAAACGTCACTTCCACCTCCTCTACCACCATCGAGGACATCCTACCAGCCACCATAACAGCCTCCATGGCCTTCGCCGCCTCCTCCTTAGCCATATCCATAGCTACAGCGGTACACATACCCACCGCCAGGTAGTTATGGTCCACCTACTCTTTTGGATAAACTAAATAAACCTTATTCATTTAAGAGGAAGTAATCAGGAAAATCTTTAAGAATCTTCTAAAGAAACCTGATTTTTAGCTACCTGAACCTAAAAGGCTGGAGGAAGTGGGCAAAAGCAATGATCCTAACTTTTGGACCTACCATCGCATGCTAGGTCATGTTTTGGAGGATTGCTTTACATTCAAGAACTAGCTTGAGCATAGCTTCAAGAAAGGCATCATAGTTATCCCAAAAGAATACCTTGTGGAACAACCATCTAGTTCTATTAGGATAATCCTTGGGGATACCTGTGATCCTTCCAAAACCAAAGAAGGTTGGGATATCTCTTTATCCCAAACCTCCAAGAAGATTGTGTCCAAAATCAAGAAACTTTCCTTCCAAGTGCCTGAGGCAGCTCGAACCTCCAACATCAAGGAATGTTTGCAGGTTTCCAGAGACAACTTGAGGAAAGGGAGAGCTCAACAGCGGCTATGCCCGACCTGGGATATCCAAGTAGTGCAACCACCAACTGAGTCTAGCCTCTAGTCCACCATTTTAGCTACTACATTATCGAGTACTTCTACTTCGGCTAGTTCTTCTTCTAGTAGACATCTTATATTGGTGGATGAGGGCATCAAATCCTCACCCCTCTTACTTTACTTGATTTCTACTATATACCTCCTTCAAAATCCTCGAAATCGAGGAATAAAGTTGGTTTGAATTACATTTGTGCCACTTATGATGGGTTGTCTAATTCTACTCTCTCCTTCAATAATTATAGATCTTCCTCTTTCTGATTCAAAGTTAGACTTTCCTTCTCTGAATACTATGGGTTTGCCTCTTGAGATAAACTTGGGATCATTCGATTCTAAGGGTCCTATAGGAGAAGCTATAGGTGAGCCTGATGAGCAGGTAAAATCTTTCACTAACCTGCCATAAGAGATCACCAAAGCCAACCTCCGTAGTGACAAGGTTCTACCTCCTAGGGTAGCACCTCAAGATAAAGGAAAATAAGTCATTGGTTCAGATGATCAGGAAGCCCCTCTACAGGATGCACCACTCTTGGATATGCTTATGGAGGATCAACTTAAAGTGGATTATAATGTCCTCTCTCACTTAAGAAAGCTGTCATCTAAGTTAAGCATATATGATGCCCTTATCTTATCCAAAGAGATGAGAGAATCATTAATCAAGGCTCTTCTTGATCCAGAGATTTGCTTAGCTTAGCTGACCCCTATTAGAAGGGAGGCACATTATTCCAGAGAAGCCCAAGGAGTCACTTTCATAAATAAAGATCTTCTACTGGGGGACATGGAGCACAACCATCCCCTCTACATTATAGTGGACATGGGCAGATTCAGACTTTCCATGGTTCTTGTTGATCAAGGTGCATTGGTGAACATTATGAGTTTAAAGATCCTTACTTATTTGAGGATAGACATCTCCACACTTTGAGTAGATCGAATGATGTTGAGAGGATTCAATGAACAAGACGAGAGGGCATTAGGATCTATAGTATTACCTTTGGAGATAGGTGACTAGAAGACTGAAGAAAAGTTCTATATCATTGATTCTAATACTTTGCTCACCACTTTGCTTGGCAAGCCTTGATACATTAGAACAAGATGATTCCAACCTCCCTCCATCAGTGCATCAAGTTCAGAAAGGATGGGATTAAATACTGTGTCAAAGGAGATGAAAAGCCATTTTCAGTCAGAGAGGTTGAGATATATGAGGATATGACCTATTATCTTTCTCAAAACATCTTTTCTCATGAATTTGGTCAAAATTCAAATTCAAAAAAAAAGAAAAAGAAAAGAAAAATGAAAGTCCAAGTGAACGAGAAAAGGAAATTAAGAGTAGCCGTGATATCACATTTCACCCACGCTTCATTCCATCATATGGACATGGGTAGGATGACTGACCTCCACCGTGAGAGAGGCAAACATAGATAGTAATGGAGACTATGGTTGCCACCAACAAGGGGGTTATGTTCCAATTCACAGAGTACTACTATTCACATAAACTTGAATGAAGGATGAGTCTATGTGATTATTATACCAACCCCTCTCGGTTTCATTGAGGTGACACTGAGGCAACATATGAAGACCGCCCAAGCAAAGCAAATGTATTCAAATCAAGTTTATGTGAAACTATCGATGCGCTAGAACCTTAGCTCTAACCTCACTTTCCTCTCAAAAGTTGAAGGTTTAGTATAAGGAAGCCCCCGTCTTCCAGGATGTCAAGCCAAGAGATTCTATTGAATCATCATCCTCAAGTCCAAGATGTAGGACTTTAGGATAATTCATATAAAGAATTAATGGAATTTCTTTTTTATTGTACTGTTTCTTAATCTTGCAAAGAAGGGTTTGATTCCTTATACATGGTCTAAGCAAGTGAGTACTTTGAGAAGTGGAACAACAGAGTGTGGGATGCAATCAAGATCGACTAGGATTTGGTACATGGTTCCTGATATGATGATGATTACTTAGTTGTCACCAATCATCTGAGTCTAATAGGTTCTTTCACACACTAACTCTTATGAGGATGTGTGTTTAGAAACTTCGATGATCAAGATGATCTTCAAATCAAAGATGCACCACCAATTTGAAGAGGAGATCCATTCAACAAGATAAGCTTAAAGAAATCAACCTGGATAGAAGAAAATCCATACATACACTCATTGCTAAAAGAAGAAGAAACCAATAACTTAGTTAGGCTATTGATTGAGTTTAAGGACTACTTTACATGGAGCTATGAAGAAATGCATGAATTATCTCATGACATAGCAGTCCATAAGCTAGCAATAGATCCTAGCGTCAACCCTATCAAGTAAGCTCTTAGATGCATGCGATTAGAAATCAAACAACAGGTCATTTCTGAAGTCAAGAAACTACTTCATCAGGAAAAAAAATACCCTACCTGGTTAGCCAGTGTCATCTAGTTAAGAAGAAGAATGGCCAAAATTGCATATGTGTCGATTTCAGAGACTTAAACAAGGCATGTCCTAAGGATTAATTTCCTCTTCCTATACCAAAATTAATGGTGGACATTGCCTCATATCATGTAGTATTGTCTTTCATGGATGGGTCTATACAACCAAATCAAGATGGTCACTCGATGAAAGAAACATGCTAATCCCGGCTTAATTTACAGATCAACGAACTCATTCATCATCAGGTTAAGTGCTATATTGATGATCTAGTAGTCAAAAGTAAAGAAAATGAAGACCATCTCTTTAACTTGAGAGTAATTTTTGAATGGTTAATACAATATAACCTCAAAATGAATTCCCTAAAGTGTACATTTGGAGTAGCTTTGGCAAAATTCCTTGGGTTTGTTGACATCGGGAATAGAAATAGACTAGAAAGATCAAAGCATCTTAGAAATGCCACCTAAAAGTTTAACTCAACTGATCTTTCCAAGGGTGGTTGATGTATATAAGATGCTTTATCTCCAACCTATGGGAAAGATGCAAGCCATTTTCAGTACTTATCAAAAAGGATGTCAAGTTCAAGTGGGATGATAAGTGCCAGTATGCCATTGAAGATATCAAGTAGTATTGGTGAAGCTGCCAGTTCTAGTAGCCCCTATTCTAGGTAAATCACTCATCCTCTATACTACTGCATCAGATGACTCCCTCGGAGCTTTGTTGGCCCAAGCCAACAATGAAGGAAAAGAGAGTGCTTTCTACTACCTCAGCCATCGTCTGATTCCTGCTGAAACAAACTACCCACCTATTAAGAAATATTGCTGGCTTTAATCTTTGCATCCCAAAAGCTACAAAATTATATGCTTTCTTATAAGGTGAACTTGATTTCCAAAACCAATCCACTATAGTATCTCATGACATGACCAATGCTATCTAGATGTTTGGCACATTGGTCCATGATTCTCTTATAGTTTGATATCACATTTGCACCCCTCCGTGTGGTGAAAGGATAAGCACTAGAAGATTTCTTAGCAGCACACCCACTTTCTACTGATTCTCCACTTAGTGACGATCTCCCTGATGAACAAATCATGAACTTAAGGGAGATTGATAATCACTGATGGGAGATATATTTTGATGGTGCAGCTTCCTTTCATAAAGAAGAAGCACCACGATCTACTCTTCCAGGAAAGGCAAGGGTAGGAATTATTCTCTTAACTCCAGACCACGATGTGATGAGATTCTCATATTATCTCTCTAATCCCTGCACCAATAATGAAGCTGAGTATGAGGCTTTGATTACCAATCTGGAGTTATCCATTACAATATGTGTCAAGAGCATCAACATATTTGGGGATTCTCAGTTGGTCATCAACTAGATTTACGGGTCCTACGAGGTTCTAAAACCTAAGCTTCATCATTACCATGAGTATATCATGAAGTTGTTGGCCCAAATCTCTGAGGTCGCCATCTACAAGGTTCCCCAAGTAGAGAACGCAGTAGCAGCTGCTTTGGCCAAACTTGCCAAAGAATTGGCATGTATGGAAGATGATTCCATTTCAATAAGGGTCCAAAATAGACATGTCCTATCCCTTATTGATGCTGAACTCATCGAAAGACTTTCTCTTGAAGAGGAGGTTGTCGCTTCCAACAAAGATGAGGAGCTGCATTGCAATCATTCATAGATTATTTAAACACCGACAAACTACCTCAAGAGAAATCACAAGCCCATCAAATGAAACAGAGAGATCTCTCCTATGCTCTCGTGGATGGCACCTTATATCAACCGTCTTTTAATCAAATATGATTACATTATTTAGACAAACACAAAGCCCATAGAATCTTGACCGAGGTACATTTAGGCCAATGTGGAGTGCATCAATCCAGTCCGAAGATAAAAATAAAGATCAAGAGACTAGGATACTACTGGCCTTCGATGATTACAGATTGCATGGATGTATCTAGAAGATGCCATCAATGTTAGATACACGGTGTGGCCCTATGTCAACCACCCAACATTCTACATCCCACCTTGGCCTCATGGCCATTTAAGTGTTGGGGTATTAACATTGTGTGTCCTATCGATTCTCTTTCTTCCAAGGGTCATCAATTTATTCTAGCTGCCACCGATTACTTTTCCAAGTGGGCAGAGGTAATCCTACTCAGAGAGGTCATAGCTCAGCATGTGCTTCAATTTTTTAGGAACCATATCTTATATAGGTTTGGGGTGCCTTGACGAATTATATCCGATAATGGTACTGCATTTAGAAGCACCAAGATGAACAGCTTCTCCAAAAGACATGTGAGTCATTTCTTAGGTAGATGTGAGTCCCCTCGCTTTCTTCCTGACTTGACCATTGCAAACCAATGAGTGCCTTGTAAGTTTGGTAGCCTTTACTGCTCAGCTAGTAAGCTACCTTATGTTGGTTTCTTATTTTAGAAGATGTGAGTCACCGTGCTTTCTTCTTGAACTAATCATCATGATCTAACTAAGTCAAGTATATTTGAGGTTTAAGGGAAGTCCCCTAGAGGCTCCTTTCTTCTTGACTACTCTTGAGTTGATATAAGTCCCCAGGTATTCAAGAGTCGCCTAGGTCGATGGCACTGCTGAGTCAAGATGATCATCATCAAGTGCTATAAGAAGATGAGTCCCGTGCTTTCTAGGATGATTGTTGCAAATTGACAAGTACCTTGTTTTGATGTTCGCTATGTGATAGCATCACCAAGGGGATACATCACTCTTGCATGATTCCCCACGCTTTCTTTGAGTTGGCAAGAATACCTATGCATATTATCTTTCCTTATTTTGGATCAAACCCTTAGCGATCCTCTATAATCATACTTGATCACGCCCTTTGCAACCCCATTTAAACACTACTTTTACTTTAGATTACACCCCTTTCCTAGTAGCCACCTATGGTTGAAGACTTGTTCAGGATGCAATTCTCCTTGGTTTAGTAACCAGATGTGTCTAGGCTAATATAAGCTCCTTCTTAGTTTAATCCCTCGTAAACTAATAGGGTCCATGATAAACAAACCAAAATAAATAAATAAATATATTCGCTTGTAGATTAGGAATTCAAGCCCCCAAAGGGGCCATTTTCCTAAGCAAGCATCTTATCTTAGGGTGTGTTAGAACTCCCCATAGAATTTTCTAACCACCTTAGAGATAAATCCCTGTGTTGGCACCCTCTTCATAGTTTCCCTTAGTCGTTCAATCTATTCCACAAGTAGTTACCCCTGATAGTCATTTCTCTGAAGATGTCTCACACACATTCTTTCTAGAAGACTCCATAAACAGGGCATCTAAGTGGCTCCTATTTGTGCCCAAAGCAACCAATCACCCCAAAGGTCTTTTGTAGTGGAAGATGTCACCCCTGCTTTCTTCTGAATTGACCATTACAAATCAAAAGGCACCCTTTGTTGGATAGTTCTCCCTCGATGGAAGTCTCCTTTTGGTTTAGTAAACTGGTATTCCCCGACTATCTCCTTCTCAAGATCCATCACAAACTAAATGAATCCATCATAAATAATTTAAAAATAAAATTAATCTTGACTATCTTTGAGTTGATTTAAGTCCCCTAGCGGCATTCATTCAATAGTCAACCCTAAGTCGGGTCTGATTTGTTGCACAAGCAACCGATCACCATAGTGGTTCCTTATTTTGGAAGATGTGAGTCCCCACACTTTCTTCCAAACTTGACCATTGCAAACTGAAAGATGCCTCTTTGGTTGGATAGTCCTACTATATGGTTGGTAGACTACCCCTTTGGATTGGCAAATCTATATTAGACCAAGGCCCATGACACCTACTCAGTGCAGTCCATTACAAACCGATGGGATCCATAAAAAAAATAAAAAATGAAATTAATCTTGACTATATTTGAGTTGATTTAAGTCCCCCAATGACATTCACTCAATAGTCAACCCTAGGTTGGGTTCAATCAACGCCAATGGATCCCAGTGATCCCTACTTTGGAGATGTGTCACTACGCTTTCTTTCTAAGACACCACACACCAAAGGCACCCCTTTGGTTGGATAGTCCTACTATGTGGTTGGTAGACTACTCCCTTTGGATTGGTAAATCTGAGGTATACCATGGTCTTCATGGCCCCTACTTAGTGTAATCCATCGTAAATCGATGGATCCATCAAAAATAACTAAAAGATGAAATTAATCTTTGACTATCTTTGAGCTGATTTAAGTCCCCTGGTGGCATTCACTCAATAGTCAGCCCTAGGTTGGGTTCAATCTGTTGCCTCGCCAATGGATCACTCCAGTAACTAGTCCCTACTTTGGAGGATGTAAGTCTACTACGCTTTCTTCCTAGTACAGCTGTTGCACACCAAAAGGCAATCCCTTTGGTTGGCTAGTCCTACTATGTGTTTGGTAGACTACCTCTTTGGATTGATAAACTCAGTTGACTAGCCTACATGGCTCTACTCAGCATCCATTGCAAACCAATAGGGCCCACCTCAAAATCAAAATTTTAAAAATCTGAAACAAATTCAACCCTCCTCCCTCAACAGAGTCAACTAAACAAACAAAATAAATCTAATCAAGCTCCCTTAATGGAGTCAAATCAAAATAATCAAACAATCAAACCATAAAAAACAACTAAATAATCAAATCAAATCAAATCAATATGCTTATCCTCAGTGAGATGCAAATCTTTCTAGTTCCTTCAGTGGATCTCAAATTTTAATTGCTCAACAGATTTCACAACCTCTTCTCCCTAGTGGATGACTTGAACTTCCTCCCCTAGTGGAGAGTTCACTTTTTCATCCCTAGTGCAGCACCAAATCCTAAATCAATAAATCAAATCAATTTCTCCCCAGTGTGACTCAACTTAAATCAAACCTCCCATCTCTTGTGGATGACTTGAATTTGTTTCCTTAATGGAAAGTTCACATACTCTATCCCTAGTGGATTCATCCTTCACTCTATTATGTCTTTGACATGAGTAGAGTCACATTACTCTAAGCTCTTGATTCCTTATACACCTTGGGTTGGGAGTAGATCATTTCTATTAGTGCTTGTGATTGTTCAGTGTTGTTGATCATCTCGGTCAATTAATATGCTGTGTACCTTGTCACCACACCACACCTATTGGGCACCTTTGTTGATCTTTTTTAGAATGAGCTCTCAACCTCCATCTTAGACATAGGACTCCTCTTAGACACTAAGAGTTCCTTAGTCTTAAGACACTTCTAGTGATTAGTGAACACTCAACCCAACCCAGAGACTTAGAAGAGTTAGCCATAGGAATTGGTCATGCTTTAGAGGTGTTAGGAAAACTTGCCTACCCTATAGATTGAACTAAATCCTCACTTCCTTCAAGTAAAATTTCAAAACTCAAATCAAACTCCAAATTAAACCAACTTCAAACTCAAATAAATTACAACTTAATTGATTTTTCTACAATCCAAACCAACTTCAAAATCAACCTCAAACTGAAATCAATTCTAATTTAATTGATTTTCTCAAATTCAAATCAACTTCAAACTCAAACCAATTCCAAATAAAATCTCAAATCAATTCCAACTTATTTGATCTTTTTTTTTCAAATCACAAATCAATTCCTATGGATTTTCTCAAATCATGAATCAATTCTAAATGATTGAAACTCATGATTGAATTCCAAATTCAAAAATCCTAAGTCACTTTTGATTCATCTTATGGACTTACTAAATGAAATCCAAATCAAATCAAATTCAAAAGATTTTCATATTTATATTCTCATTTTATATTCATAAATATAAATGAAATATAAATTCAAATAACCAAATCCAAATCAAACCAAAAAATCCAATCAAAATCCAACCTAAACTCTTTCAAGTCAAATTTTGAACTTAACCAATCAACCTCAAATCAATTCAAACCTTTGATTTTCTTCATGATTCAAAATCCTTCAATCATGAGACCAAATATAAACATAAACTTCAATCATCAAACCAAAACTAAATTCAAAACTCAAACCCAAATCAAACCCATGTTCATCTTTGAACTTGAAATTGTCAAATGAATCAAAACCCATTTGACTCCAAATCACTTGCAAATGGATTTATATTTCAATCATAAGTCCATATGTGAGTTCAATAAAACTTGAATCAAGCCTTGATCAAGTCAATTGACCCACTTAGGCTCACTTGACCCAAAGTGACCTAAAGTACCTTTTGAGCCAAATTCTAATCCTACCCAAATTGGATTAAACTAAGTCCATCAAAGCCTCACATTGTGAGCAACAATCATCATAAGATGATCAATCACTCAAATTGGGTCAAACCAAGTCAAACCTAGCCTTTGACCAAGTCAACATTTGACCCAAATGAAACCTAAACTAGCCAAAATCCACCATAGGCCAAATTGATTGAAACCATTGATCAAAACTAGTTTATGATCAATGTTTGAACTTGACCAAGTCATCATTTGAGCTGAACATAACCTAATTAGCCACTTGACTCAAGTTGACCCAACTTGACCTAAAAAGTCAACATGTGTCAAATCTTGATCTAAGCTAAATTGATTGAAACCAATGGTCAAGTTCATTCTAAATCACTTGTTGAACTTGAACAAAGCCTCAATTGGCCAACTAGACCCAACCTAGCCCAATTGACCATGAACCAAATTTGACCTAAAAGGTCAAATCAAGCTAAAATCAAACCAAACCAAAATTAATTGAAACTAAAGCTTGAAAAACATTTCAAATGGCCAACCAAATCTAAATCAACCCATGACCTAACCCAATTAGGTCAAATGGGTTAAATTGGTCAACTTGACCCATTTGACCTAAATGAATTCAATTGAACCAAAACTAAATATAAATCAAATTGAACCAAACTAATGATACAAAAACATTTCAAATGGTCATATGAACTTGACAACCCTTGGTTTGACCAATTTGACCATTGTCAACTTGACCCAAGTTGACCCATTTTGACCTAAATGGGTCAACATGAGCCAAATGATATCAAATCAACTCCAAATTTCTTGAAATTTGGACCAACCCAATTTCAAACTATTCCAAACTAGCCTAAATTGATATCAAAGCCAAATGATCATTTTACCCATAGATCAAGGGGTAACCTATGGCCAATTCCACTTGGAATTTGATCATATCTTTTCATGTCCACTTGGCACCCTCTTAGTGGACCAAATTGACACTAATGAGTGTGGTACACATGACCCAATGGGTTTGGGCCAGCCTTGACCCAACCCATGGCCAAATTGACCACCCAATGGGAAATTGTCCACATGGAATCACTCTCACACTCATTTATCACATGGGAAGCACCTCCACTACTCTCCTCTACCAAAACCGAATTACATGACATCTAAAATAACCTAACAAACTCAATCAATATGATCAATTTGATCAAAATGGAAGGGAGGCTCACGACTGTCTGATCCTTGAAGGGGGAGTATACTCCCCCTAATTCCACATCACTTGCACTCGATTAATGAGAGAGACCTAAGGAAAGCTCCCCAAGCTCTCTCAAGCAATCCCCAAGCTCTTCCCATTTCCATTCTTCTTTCAAAATAGGGAGGTGAAGAAATTCCAACTCACATCACTCCACCAAAGCAAATTCTCTTGCAAACACCATCGAGGATCCAATCAGCTCACCCAAATCAAATCCCAAGCAATCAAGCCATGAAGGAGGAGTTCAACCAAAGTGCAAGCATTTGAAGCTCATTTGGCCAATAGGATCCACTTGATCTCAAGCCTTCAAACCTTCAAAGGCTTCATCTTAGTTGATGAAGCTACCAACTTGGGAGCATGGTGATAGCCTCGGTGAGGTATGCTTCAAAATGAGCTTGTGTAGAAATTCTTGGTCATTTGAAGAATGTGATCCCAAGTGAAATTGACCATTGATGTTCTTCCCACACCTCTGATGGTGTGGGTTGAATTACTCAATCGAGCTCAAGTGAGATCAAGCCTTGAGGATGGATGGCTCCATCTCCTGCGGCAGTAGGATGAATCATGGACCGCCATCATATATTTTGGATGGACGGTTCTGATTAATCTGATTAGATACCACATTTTAATCTCTTTAGATCCACGGGTTTGATCCTGACTATTCGATCTTGATCGCCCAAGAAAAATGTATAGCGCATGTAAAACAATTTGATAACTTAAATAATGAATCCACCACGCCAATGGAAAGCAAAGTCAGTCCACATGGCGCTGATGGGATTAGTTATATAATTAGGCTATTTAATTAAGCAATAATCACAAAAACTTCAAAAATACATAATTAAATCTAGAAAAATTCAAAAAAAATGCAAACTCAACTTTATTAAAGATAATTCAAAGGGGAATAACATAAAATTAATTTTAATTGAATTTGAATAGTGATATTTTCTTAATTTGAGTTTTATTGGTGATGTAATTATGTTAATTACACCTTAATTATTTTGATAATTAATTCCAAATTATTTAGGGTTAATTAGTGGGATGACCTCTACCTCCCATGATTTTCTTAAAATTTATTATTGGATTAATCTAGGTAATTGCTTATTCCATCTCAAATCACTCCCTCAATCAATTAAATGATTAATTAACCTATTAAATGATGATAAATTTATGAATTAAATTTGTTAATCATCTTAGAATAGTGGATAGATTTAGGGAATGAGATTAGGATGCATATTCCATTTCTTTTCCCCTAAGTCTATTTCATTTGAATGAAAACTTAATTAATTTACAAATTGATTAATGATTTAATCATTTCATTAAATAGCCTAATTAACCAAACTCAAAATCAAAAAATTAATCCAAAACTTAATCACTTAATCAATCCTTTCTTGGGTAGATACTTAGGTGTTCAATAACCTAAGTAAGCTTAAGGAAATCAAATCCAACCTATATGTGTGGGAAGAGTTAAGAAAGTACTTAATTAAACCCTTTAGCTTAATTAATCAATGATTGTGAGCCAATTGCATTAGGACCTTTCTTTCTTGGGGTGCACTGCTGATTTAAATTCAATGTGATTGCATATCATATGTATGCTCATAATTCTTTGAATAATTATGTTAAGGAGCTGTAGGTAAGGGGTAATTAGTTGACTTAATTCACACCTTAATACACATTACCTCAATTCTTTCCCAACATATATAACATGCATATGGATGTACCCTAAGCATATCTATACATGAAAATGATAATAATTAACACACTTTATGATGCATGCTAAGTAATTCATTTAAGAAAATTTAGAAGTTGAATATGCATGATTTTTCTTAGGTAGAAAAGGTTTTCCTTATCCAAAATTTCACATACATGCAAGGAAGTAAGAAAGGCATAAGTGAGTATAGCATCATTGTTAACCAAAAGTGTAAGGTACAAGACCTACTTAGGGCTACTTAAAGTCTCGCAACCTCAGGATTGTCTAGACTAATATACCACTTTTCTTAAATACTAACATGCATATAAAAGAAATGAAAGGGAAAAGGAATATGTAAAAGTTGTTTAATAGTTTTTGTGAGTCACTATAGCACCCAAGAGGGGGGGGTGAATTGGGTGATATTTTTAAAACTTAAATCTTAAATTTTAATTTTAGTAGAAAATTAATTTTGATTTTATAATGACAGATACAATTCTTAATGCAAAGAAAATAAAAGTACAAGAAAGTAAAGAGAGACAATAGACACACAATTTTACATGGTTCAAAAACCCCAAACCGCCTACGCCCACTAGCCACTCGGCTAGAATCCACTAAATGCAAAATAGTTACAAATAGTACTCTCCTATAACCGAGTACAACCCCAAAATAAATTTTACAAAGACAAAAGAAAAATATAAAATAATAAATTTTAATAAAATAAATCTCTCACAAATATACCAAGCTATCCAATTATCTCACAACTTATAAATGATCACTTACAACTTAAAAATTTTGGTAAGATAATATGCTCACTTAATATTGAAATAAATATCTTAAAGTGATCTTACTAAGATGTTTAAAAATGATTTCAAAATAATTTCATAATATTCTTTTACACAATAAAATAAATTTTAGCAAGGAATAATTTATTTTATTTTTACCAAAAAGATTCTTTCAATTAATGCTAATGATCACAAAGTACTTAAATAAAATGAGTATATGATAGATCTAAGTATGCTAGTAAGCTTTTAATTAAAAAGAGAGATCTAGCAATTATAAAATAACTTTAGACTATAATTTATTTTAAATGCTTAAAAATATACTTCTAAAATAGATCTAAGAATAATTGATCTTTCAAAATAAGACTAATGAAGAAATATTTCAAGAAACCAAAATAAATTTATAGGAAGTTAAAATTTTCAGCAAGTTGAAATAGATCCTATAAACTATCACAAGAGTTTATCACAAAAAATGATTGAGAAACTTTGATATGAAAATAATGTCCAAAGACTAATCCACCAAAAGTATAAATCAAAAGAATAAATAGATGGTGAAAATAGCATGAACAACTAAAGAGGATTAAAATCAAGAAAACAAACTCAAGTAATTTGAGAAGGCTTGCTTAGTTGAAGATGATGAAGCTTCCAAACCAAGGATTTGATCTTGCAATATTTGGAGAACACTTGGAAGGAAAATCTAAAAAATTTTCTATTAGGTTTGCTGGAGGGATTTTGAATTTTGAATGAGAAATGCTTTCATGAAGAGAATGAGGGCTATTTATAGGCAAGAAGATCATATTTTAAAACTATATCATGCAAACCTCATGTTATCATCTAATAATTTAATATTCAATTAAAATATAATTTATATTAAATAAATATTACATTTAGCCAAAAATTTGGCTATTCACATGGGTAAGTCAAAAGTAATCAAATATGGTTTAATATATTCAAAGCATGTAGCATGCATTCATTATAAAATCAGCTAATGTTTAGAAAATCATAATAAATTCAATTTTAATCAAAAGTGGGTCATGTAACCTCTTAAATTAAAGAAAAAAATCCAAGGAACTGGACATGAAATCGATATGAATTCTTTGATTAGAAAATGACTTTGTCTAAAATACAAAATTTTATATATTTTGTTAATTTTGACATGTGACATTTAAAATTATGATATAATATATATAATCATAAATATGTTAATTATCTTATAACCATTAAATTAAAATAATTAATTATATTAAGTAAATAAAATAATTATACTTAATAATTTTATCATTTATTACTTTGACAATTTTAATACTATGTATGAAACATATAATTGAATGTTAATTAAATAAAGATTTATATAAATTAACCTCATTAAAATAATATGTTAAGTTGTGAGAAAATTGATTCATGCCAATGAACTCATATGAATAGTCATATAACCCAAAAATATTGTATCTTGAGCTTCACATTATCCTTTTCATTCTTCTACTTTGCAATTTTCTCAAACATATTATGAGATGTATTGATATGTAATTAGCAATTGATATATCTGAAATACATAAAAATATTCATTAGAACATCCAAGCATTTATTTGTTATCATCAAAATTAATTGAATTGAATATGAGGCTAATTAAGCCAACAGTTTTATGTTTGTTTATGCAATTTATGCATGCAAGTATAGACAAACTTTCAACTAAAGCATATGAATAGGTTGACTTAATTTTCAAATGAACCCTGCATCTTACTAACCCCTATTCAAAACTATGCTAACATGAAGAAGAAAAAGAGCCAATGTTAAATATGCTTTTATAATCCATCACATACAAGCTAATAATTAAGATATAAAAATAGCACACTTTCAGATTTGATGTTTCATTTATAAGTTTTGAAATTACTTTGGATTTAGTAGTGATAATAGCCACTCATATTTTACTTTAGCCAACACATGCACATTTGACATAGAGTAAACAATTTCATTTTAAAACTTTGAAAACATGAAATCATGGATGCATGAATCACATGACATACAACTTAACATATTAGGAAAGATCTAAAGCAATGAAAGCATGTAAACAAACTCACTTTGCTTAAATCATAAAGACATTCTTAAGGAATAAGAAAATTTAGAATAAATCAAAGTGAACTTCAAAAATGATTTTTGTTTAGCTTGATGTTTGATTTAGTTTTGAAAATATGAGATGAGATGCTATTCCTAACCCATTCTCACATGTGTTTTATATTTTTGTATAATTCTCAGATAATAAAAACCATTTTTAAGTGTTGATTAGGTTAAGGTATGAATTAAGTGGCTTTATTAACCCTTACCTACACCACCTTAGAAAAATTAACTAAGTAATTATGAGCCAATGAGATGACATAAAACCCACAAGGTTTTTAAATTTGCAATGCACCTAATAATTTAAAGGCCTATTGCAATTTGGCTCACAATTAAAAGTCAATTAAGCTAAGGGGTTTTAACTTAAGTACTTTTAAAACACCCCTTCATACTTATGAAAGGGGTTTTAATTTCCTCAATTAGACTTAGGCTATTAAATACCTAAGCATCTACCCAAGGTAGATTAATTAAGTTTTGGAATTTTTTTAGAATTTTTGAAAATTGTTTAAAGGAATGATTAATGAATTAACCCTTAGTTAAGAGGGGATTAAGGAAAAAATAGGGTTTAGGGAATAGGTTAGGGGAAATATCCCAAAATTATTCCTTGAAACCCCTACTCACTGGATCTGACCTTAATCAAACTTAATCCAGTGGTAAATCCACTAATCATACCTTAATTACCCTTAATTAAATGAAAGGGGTAATTAGGGAATGAGCTAGCAATTTCCCTAATTAAGGCCCTAGTAAATCTCAAGAAAATTGGGGGAGGTATAAGTCGTCCCCTAAAAAAAACCCTAAAAAGTTGAGATCAATTGGTGACTTAGTTAGAGAGTAATTAGCTAATTAACATTCCCAAAGAAACCCAAATTCAGAGAAAAGGTGAATTCAAAATCCATTGAAAATATTTTTAAAAAATTCTAGATGAAATTCTCTATCCATAGAATTTTTCCTTTTATTTTTCTAAATTTTATTGAAGGAGTTATGTTTTTAGAAGTTTTCTAAATTAATTAGGAATTAAATAAAATCCCTAACTAATCCCTACTAATCCCTCATGCGACAGTGGCGCAAAAATCGACACTTTACATGCATCGCGCCATGAGCCACCCACTTAAACATCACATCTGGTGTATGGCGACATGCACTTATATCCTCCGATCAAAGATCTGAGGATACACCTAGATTTAAATTGGATTAGGATTTATAAAACATGCCTCACCCAATCTAAAATGTAAGGATGGATGGCTGAGATGAGCCAAGTTCTTCCCTAGGATCAATGTGAACCATCCATGATCCAAAGGGAGATCCGAGCTTGATCTAGTATAGAATCATTCAAGACTCAACCCACACCATCTAGAGGAGTATAGCAGCCAATCCAACGGTGGATTTCACATGCAATGAAAATTCCTTTCACAAAGGATAAACACCTCCTAATCTAAGTGGTCAAAAAATCACATACCTCATCGGAGGTGATCACTGGCACTCAAGATTGATGAGGTAGCTTTGTCTAGTAGAAACGAAGCCCTGTTAAAGTTCCTAGGCCTTAAGGTTGAGTGGATTAATGGGTGGACCAACTCCTCTTCAAGATCCTTGCGGCTTTGATTTAATTGAGCTCTTCCTTGCTGTGGGAACACAAGTGGATGCTTGGGCAGGCTCAACTTGGTCCTTAGATGATGAGTGTAGAAGAAATTTGGATGGGATCAATTGTAGAAGAAGTTGGCTCTTCAATGGACCTCCCCTATTTCACACTGCACAAAATTGAAGAATGAAGAATCCAAATCCTCTCTAGGGACCTTGGGAAATCTCTGAGGTGATTGCTAAGAGTTTGTAGGTTCCAATCAATCAAGAGTAAAGTGAGATTTTAATGAATTAAGGGGAGTATATCTCCCCCTATGGCAATTGGATGGCCGACAATGAGCTTGCCATTTTGATCCACCAATGGAGTGGGCTTTTACGCTATTAGATCAGCACATGGTCGCTTTTCCAGGAGTGGAATGCCAACTCCCCATGTGCTTGAATTGAGCTTAGGGGGAGTTTGAAATTTGAATTTCAAGGCTAAGGCTCGAGTTTGGTCCATGGGTCAGATGGGCTAATCCAAATCCATTAGGTTGGGTGCACCACTCATGACTAAGTCCCCTTGCGCTTTTAGGAAAGCTTCAAGTGATTGTGATGAGGGTATGACCAAAATAACCATGGGATAGGACAAAATTTATTTTATGGCCTAGGGGTGAAATGGTCTTTTTGCTATTTTTTTCACTTTGGGTATGTTTGGTATGTTGAGAAAATAAGTTTGGCCAAGTTTCATTGGATTTGGAATCCATTTAATAGGGTTTGGCTCATGTTGACCCATTTAGGTCAAAATGGGTCAACTTGGGTCAAGTTGACCAATTGGTCAAATTGGGTCAAACCAAGGGTTGGGTCAAGTTCATATGACCATTTGAAATATTTTTGGTGCCTTTAGTTTGGTTCAATTTGGTATAGATTTGGTTTTGGCTCAAATGACTCATTTAGGTCAAATGGGTCAAGTTGACCTATTTGACCCATTTGACCTATTTGGGTTAGGTCAAGGGTTGGTTTAGGTTTTTTTAGTCATATGGAGTGGATTTGTGACTTTGTTTCCAATCAATTTGGGTTAAGTTCAATTTTGGCTACACATGACCCCTTTAGGTCATGTTGGGTCAAGGTCAATTGGGCTAGTTGGTCTAGTTGGCCAATTGAGGCTTTGGACAAGTTCCACTAGTGATTTGGGATGGACTTGACTCATTGGTTTCAATCAATTTGGCTTAGATGAAGTTTTGACACATTTTGACCCTTTAGGTCAAAATGGGTCAACTTCGTAATTGGGTTAGGTTAGCTCAAATGTTAGCTTGGTCAAGTTCAAACATAAGTCATGAGTGAACTTAGATCAATGATTTCAATCAATTTGGCTATATTAGGTTTCATTTTGGCTAAGTGTTGACTTAGTCAATGCTTAGGTTTGACTTGGTTTGACCCAATTTGATTGATTGATCATCCCATGATGATTGTTGATCATGATGAGAGGGATAGATAAGTTTGGTTCAATCTAATTTGGTTAGGATCAAAAGTTGGCTCATAAGGGTACTTTAGGTTTGGATCAAGTGAGCCTAAGTGGGTCAAATGGCTTGGTCAAAGCTTGATTTGAAGTTGATTGATCTTGTATATGGACTTATGATTGAAATATAAATTCATTTACAAGTGGTTTGAAGTCAAATGAATTTTGATCCATTTGAAAATTTCATGTTCAAAGGAAGAATATGAAGGAGTTTTGGGTTTGATTTTTTATTTGAGTTTTGATTGTTTGATTGATGTTTGGATTTATATATGAACTGATGATTGTAGGATTGATTGAACCATGAGAGAAAATTAAGAGATTGGCTTGATTTGAAGATGATTTGACTAAGTTCAAGATTTTGGCTTGACAGGCTTAGATTTGATTTTGAGTGGATTTGATTTTGATTTTTGGAATTGGTTTTTATTGTTTCAATTTATATTTCATTTACAAATTTGAGTATAAATGAGAATATAAACTGATCATGAGAAAATTCCAAGTGTTTGAAAGAATTTAAACATGATTTGGATTAAATCCATTAAAGGGGATTTAAAGAATTTAAGAGAATTTTTAAATTGAAATTTAATTTTTGGATTGGATTTGATTGATTTATATTTGTATTTCATTTATATATGAGCATATAAATGAGGACATAAATATGTTTTGAGAAAATCCCATGATTTTGAAATGATTTGATCAAAGTTTAGGTTAAATCCATTAATGAAGAATTAAGGGATTTAAGGGAATTTTAAGCATTTTTAATTAGAAATTTAATTTTTTTCCTTTGATTGGATTGATTTATATTTATATTTCATTTATATATGGGAATGTAAATGAGAATATAAATAAGTTTTGGGAAAATCTCATGAATTTGAATAGGTTTGATTAAAGTTTGGAGTTGATTTTAGCTAAGTCCTTTAATGGAAAATTAAAGGGACTTAAGGAAATTTTATGAATTGATTTTAAATTTTGAATTTGATTTGATGGGTTTGAATTTATATTTCATTAAATGGGAACATAAATAAGAATATAAATGGATCATGAGAAAATCTCAAATTTTTGAATAGGTTTGAATCATGATTTTGGCTAAGTCCTTAAGAAAGGGTTAAGGACTTAAGAAATTTGAACTTAGGAATTTTTATGGAACTTGGTCATGGGTTTCAATCATCTCTTTCAATCATGGATCTCAATCATGGAATTGAATCATAGAATTTATTTGGGTTTGAGAAAATCAAATAGAATTGATTTGGAGTTTGACTTGAAAGAAGGAAAGTGAGGAAAGGTTTAAGTTAAGGGTGGGAAATTTTCCTAACACCCCTAAGGCATGACCTATTCCTATGGCTAACTCTTCTAAGTCTCTCTAGGAGGTCCACCTAATCACTAGATGTGTCTTAAGACTAAGGAACTCTTAAAGTCTAAGAGGAATCCTAAGCCTAAGATGGAGGTGTTGAGAGCTCATCTTAAAAATGAGGTCAACAGAAGTCATATGCTTACATCACTTTATTTCTTTCCAAGCATGCTAAATGTTGTTTACCATATGAAGTCATGCATTCATCTCTTTTAAAAAATCAATTAAAAAAATATTTCCTTTATGTCAAATTACATGTTTTGGCTAAAGTAAGAATATAAGTGGCTATTATCACTATTAAATCAAAAATTATTTTTAAAACTTATAAATCAAATATTATAAATGAGGTGATGCTACTTATAAATACCTATAAGCTTGCATGTGATTATAGCATAAGATGTGTTTTATGTTATTTTCTTCTCTTCTCTTAACATGGATTTAAATAGGATTTGCAAAGTGTATAGTTCATTTGAAAAGAACACAACACTTGCTTAAATCTATTCATATATACTTCTATATTATGACTTAAGAAGGATCTTTACATTACACATGTAAATTATACAACTAAATCAAATACAAAATATTTTGCATGATTCTTCATTCATTTGTTTTCTTTTGTACATTTACATGTATTTAAGAAAAGTGGTATATTAGTCTGGGTATCCCGGGGTTGTGAGGCTTTAAGTAGCCCCAAATAGGTCTTGTACCTTACATCCCTGGTGTAGAAAATAATGGTGTCGTACTAACTTATGTCTTTTATACATATGGATGTGCATTTAGCTAATGGATAAAAGAATCCTCTCTTTTCTACATAATAAAAATATGCATTCATAGAATATCCAAATTTTCTTAAACAACATCTCTTTGCATCCATCATTAAGGTGTGCTAAGATTTGCATTGTATGTATAGATATGCTTAGGATTATTCATATGCATGATATACATGGTGGAAAGAAATAAATGGTTGTGTGTTATGTGATCATAATTCACCTTAACTAATCCTAAGATGCCTTTGTTATTGAAAAGACTATTTAGAGCAAATCTAAACTTAGGGTTAACTAAAACATATAATAAAACATTCACTAAAGAAAAATCATTAATGAATCTACCTTGTAAATTACTTAAGTTAGGGATGAAAGAGAAGTTCTCTTCTCTCTTCTTCTCTTTATAACATTTAGTAACTAAGTGTATGTTCATTCAAACCAAATCAAATCATCAAATAAAATTGACAAATCAACTAAATCACTTAAAATGAAATCACCATCTAGGTTGAACCCTTCAAACTTATAAAATTCCAACTTTAAAGCCTAGCTAAGACATGCCACACAAGCCTTAAATGGCACACACATTAGGTTAAGTCACCATTTCTAGCTCTATGTTAGGGCTGTGCATAGTTTGATGCCTAATTTTGTGTTGTGATGTAATATTTTTAAACTAGATATTAGGGTGCATGTGCGTAGACTAGATGATATGATGATCTTAGTTTAATCATGTCTTCTACAGGGGATTGTGCTTAAGGGGTGCTATAATAAAATATAAATGCTTTTGCAGTACTTATACTAAGCATGATCCAAACTAGGATAGTGGACTTAGTTACCTATGTGGTGCTAAATCCAAATTATTCTTATAACTGCTTGGGTTGTGTGGTGTGTTTAGTTAATCTCTATTTTACAGGTTTAATTAGATTTATCTTTCCAATTTTGATGTAAATTTTTCAATTAAGATTTGGAATGAATGTTATGGGGGAATTAAAGTGAACATTGGTCATAAGACTATGTCTTATGTACCATGTGAATCCTCAGAGAAAAATACATCCCAAGTCTAAATGAAGAAAGAAGAAAGAAGAAAGAAAGATAGAAAGAAAGAAAGAAAGAAATGAAGAAAAAAAGAAATAAAGAAATGAAGAAATGAAGAGTTCAAACCTAACATGAATTTTTTTGATTATAATTATTCATTTATAATTTGGGTTGTGTAAGGGTAAAGCTCAGCTATCCACATTTCTTTTTGGTTTGTGCAGTGGTACCCTACCATATGAGCTTCTTATTCTTTTGTGCTAGCTTTATAAAATTATTTGACGTTTGTTTAGCTTATGTATTAGAAATGACATGACTTTCCTAGTTTCTTAATTGCTTGATGGTTGTTGAATGGCCTAGATGCAATTAGACTCTTAGGAAAAAATAAATTTTCTACCAAATTAATTAACTCAAAATTAAAACTAAATAACTCATAACCTCACCTAAAAAGCCTTGAACATAAATCAAGATATTAAAAGATTTTGCAACCCCTTCGCTGGATGTTGTATGTCTCACATCATGCATAAAAATCATATTGTTTCACTCTTGCTAATGGAGGGGATCCACCTTTACCAGAGAAAATTGGTTGACCTTTGAGAGCCATGGTGGAAACACACCTTCTTCTTACTAATTTTGGCCCATAACCAATTTTCTCATGCATTGGGCATATGAAATCCCATAGCTTGTGTCAAATAAAAATGTCTAAAAATGAAAAATAAAACATAACAAAATTTGCATTAGATTAGGTCATTATTAATGCCCTTCATGATCTAATCTCTTAGGGAGTGTGTTTAAGGACTTAGCCTTCTTTCTAAACAATAAATTGCCTAGCTATCTTGCAAAGCATAAGACTTGCCTACATGTATTTAAAATCATAGGAGTTAGTTGACAGCCACCCCCTAGGCGATTATAAGTCCAACAGGTGAGTGGTTTATCCTCACTTATGGAGGCAAACCATATACCCATTTTCACCTTAGATTTAGGTCATGTCTTGGCCCTCACCAAAGCTTCCTAGATTTAGGATCTGAGGTTATTGTTTCCCTTTGTAGGCTACAAGCATAAATCCTCACCTCTTAGGCATTTCCATGATCTTGTATTATGGAATTGTAAGCCCTAGATTTCTAATAAAAATTCAACTCAAATATGTAATTCTTCTCAATTTTAAAAAATAAAAAGCCCAACCATAGGATAGTTTGATGCTCGTTAGTTGTCCTAGCATCATGAGCATCCCCTACTCATCTCCCTTTGGTTTTGATAATAACTCCCTCCTTTTAATCAATCCCACTTGATTTTTCAAAATAACCAATTTACCGATAGTCCTATCTTTGAAATCTTTAGAGACAATGATCATTTACCTTAATCAAGAGTATTCTTAAGGAATCTCATTCCTTAGGATGTAATTAACTATGGGGGCTTGCCTCCATAGGGAACTTAGCAAACCTAGTTTAAAATAAATTATACTTTACTTTTCCATGTAAAGTAGGAGAAAGATTACTAGTACATTCGAAGACCCATTGTCCTTAGGTGTCCTTATTAGGTGATTAGGCCCATTATAGGATGGTGACTTCTGCCTCTCGAGATAGCACATCATTTCTCAATGTCATACCCAATCACCCTAATGAGTACATTTGTGGATCTACGTGGTGTCCCAACAATACACAACAAAATTTTATTTTTCAAATTCCCCCAAGAGTTTGAGAAATAAAAACACCACAACCACTCATGCTCTAGTCTCTTAGGGAATGGGTTTAAGGACTCTAATTTCTTTCTAAATCAAAACAACCTAGCCATCTTGCAAAATATATGACTTGACCACATGGTTTTAAAATGTAGGAGGAGTTAGCTGGCTACCACTTTAGAGGGTTATAAGTTCAACAGTTGGGTGGTTTACTCTCTCTTATGGAGGTAAACAATATACCCACTTTCTCCTTAGATTTAGTTCGTGCTTTGGCCCTCACTGAAGCTCCCTAAATTTAAGATTTGATGTTGTTATTTCCCTTTGGAGCTACAAGCATAAATCCTCACCTCTTAGGCATTTTCACAATCTTGTATTATGGAATTATTAGTCTTAGATTTCTAATAAAATTTCAACTCAAATATATAATTCTCTTCAATTTTGAATATATAAAACCTAACCATAGGATAGTATGGGATGCTCACTAGGCTTCCTAGTATTATGAGCATCCTCAGTCATCTCCTTTTGGCTTCGATAATAAATCTCCCCTTTCGATCTATCCCATTTGATCTTCCAAACATAATAAATTTATTAATAGTCCTATCTTTAAATTCTTTGGAGACAATAATTGCCTACTTTAATCAAGAGTATTCCTAAGGAAGTCACCTTCCTTAAGATGTAATTAACTATGAGGGCTTGCCCCCATAGAGAGCTTTAGAACTTGATTTAAATAAACCTTACTTTATTCATCCATGTAAAGTAGGAGAAAAATCTCGCATATTCAAGACCCATCATGCCTTAAAGTCCCAAAGTGATTAGTCCATCATAGATAGTGATTTCTATCTTTCAAGATAGTGTACTATTCCTATGTCACATGATCACCTCAATAAGCACACACTCGATATGTGTGGTGTCATCTCTTCTTTATATACACACACATCATATACACACATAACCAAAAGCAATTGCCATAGATTTTTCTGGTGACTCTACGGGGGATGGTTCCTCTCTCCATCTGTAGTAGATAATTGTTGTCTCCAAGCATTGATAGTGGACTTGTATTTCATATGAGTCCAAGACTATCTTTCCTTTTGTTGGCACTTAGCTTATTTCATTCTTAGGCAAAGCTAGCCAACATCCTCTAGGTTTTAAGACCTCACTCCTTGTAGGTCCTGGAACCCCTATTACGTTTCCCAATATGTAAAAATAAAATTAACCCATAAAAAGAGATGACAAAAATTTAAAACCTCCTTGCCACTAGCTCAGTGAGGCAAGGTTCATCTTAATGATTAAGAAAATAAACTCTTTCGCAAAGTTCCACTTTCCAAAAGCACCTTTTTCAAAACTCACATAATAAATACTTTTTTTGCACAAAATTTTCAAAAGAGCACAAAACTCATATAACCAAACCTCACCTAATAATCCCCATGATTGTTGCATGGAGGTACTTTTCAAAATCAAGATTAAAACCATCTTTTTAAAAGCACATTTTTGAAAATCACCATATTCATTCAACATACTCAAAATTATTGAATGAGGATTCTACTTTCACATAAAATCATGGCGTAAAATTGAAACTTCACTTTACATATTTCACACATGTTAGAGTTGGGGTTTCCATCTTTTCAAAAGCACATTCTTCAAGATGACTATATTCATTCAACATACTCAAAATTATTGAATGAGAAGTCTATTTTCAAATAAAATCACAGCATAAAATTAAAACTTCACTTAACATATTTCACATATGTTAGAGTTAGGGTATCCATCTTTTCAAAAGAACATTCTTGAAAATGACCATATTCATTCAACATACTCAAAATTGTTGAATGAGGAGTCTATTTTCAAAAAAAAAAATCATAGCATAAAATTGAAACTTCACCAAACATATTTCACATATGTTAGAATTGAGGCTTCCCTCTTTTCAAAAGCAAATCATGCCATATTTGATTCCACTTAACATACCAATTTTTTTAAGTGAGAATCTTATTTTCAAATAATATTACATTTGGTTTCCACTTAACATACCAAACTTATTAAGTGAGAATCTCACTCTCAAATCATATTATATTTGGTTCCACTTAACATACCAAATTTGTTAAGTGAGAATCACATAATCGTGCCATATTTAATTCCCACTTAACATACCAAATTTGTTAGGTGAAAATCTCATTTTCAAATTATATCACATTTGGTTCCACTTAACATACAAAATTTGTTAAGTGAAAACCATATTTTCAAATCATATTACATTTGGTTCCACTTAACATACCAAATTTGTTAAGTGAGAATCCCATTCTAAAATCATATTATATTTAGTTTCACTTAACATACCAAATTTGTTAAGTGAGAATCATATTTTCAAATCATATCACAATTTGTTCTTACTTAACATACCAAATTTGTTAAGTAAGAAGCCCCACTTTCAAATCAAATCAACATATATCACACACATAACCGATCATCACAAGCAAATATTTTTCACTAAAAAAATTTTCTAAACACAAAATCATAACCTTTCCTAGCATACCTAAATTTGCAAAGTGAAGTGTTTCAAAATCAAAATTTTCAGACAAGATAACAACACAAACATCTTCAAATATCTGAATCCCACCCAACCCACTTAAATTTGTTGAGTATGGGTTCTAAATCAAAATTATATGGCAAATACTCTCCACATATTGTCAAAATATCTCCAATGAGCCCCACTTAATATAATTAAATTTGTTGAGTGTGGGTTCAAATTTCCAAATCAAGTCTAGGATTTATTTCTGAAGGTGATACCAAGGAGAGGGACTCATTTATGTTTTCAACAAATGCAAAGTTTTACCGCCTCGCTTAGTTCAATTTAGTACACATGGCTTCTAGCAAGTTTGTGTTCTCCTTCCCGATCGATCTTCACTTGGCCTTAGATCAAGCTACTTCACCCACTATGGGTCTGAATCAATTTGATCTTGGGTTTGAGGCTGTGCGAATTACATGTGAGGGGATAGTTCTCATGATAGTCAATAGGGAGGAGGTGGTGGATAGATGCTGCTTATTCATTTTGACATGGCTTCTGACTCTAAGTTTCCTCCACTGAAGAGGAAGGAAGTAGAGGTCCACAGAGTGAGAGCAATAGCTTCAGAATGATCACCTTCAGTGGTGGTACCAGCAGTGTCAGTGGTTCCACTATCTATTCCACCAGTTATTCATTTTGTTGCCTTGATGAGGGCTGACACCTTCTCATTGGTCCCCTCAAAGGGGAAGGCTATCTTGGCCTCTGAGATACTCTCCCCTACCTTTGAGGTAAGTTCCAGCTTCTAGCCCACTCGACTTACAAAAACTCAATGCCACAATAAAAGCTAAAAGGTCAAGTAGCACCATGACCAAGCAGCTATAGAGGTAGAGGTATCATCCCATGTTATGGAGGAGGGTTCACCTCGGGAGGTTTCTCCCTTACTTAGTGACAATAGATTCCATCCCCTCTCAGGCTCAGATGGAGAGGAAGACAATAAGAGGATAGTAGCATCACCTCCACCACCAGCTTATTATGAGACACCGGCTAGGGAGAGGAGGAGGTCCTATGCTAGATTACGATCAGCTATTTTCCAGATAGGTAGAGCTCATAGACGTTCGGAGTCTGGTGCATTATTCGACTTGAGGTCATTGATCCCTAGGAGCATCAGGGATCAGATACACAGAGCCAGATATATAGAGGCCTGAGTGGCAATGCAAGCAGATAAGAGAGAGAGGAGGAGGTATGTTTGGCATTCGACAGCCTCCACTCTTATGGATTTCCCAGGTCGGCAGGCTACCCGAGCCAATCATACTAACAATATAGTACTTACGAGCATAGTCAATCACAGGAGGAGAGGTCCTGCTAAGCAGCAGCCAGTGTCTCCACCACACTGCAATGCTCGTCATCTTCCTTCATCAAGCAGACCCAAAGATCCCGTGTCTACAAGGCACGTAAGACATCGGGGAGAAGAAAGCCCCGTTGGTGATTTGATTATGACCTCAAGGTCCCATTCCATATACTTCACCCATTGAGGTGAGATTGAGCTCTCCTTTTCTACATTCTACTTCAACTGTGGTGAAGAAGGAATGGCGGTCCAAGAGTGTCATAGTCATTACACTACCTCCACCACAATTAGTAATGGAACCAGTAGCAGAGGGGGAGAGAGACAATTCTACAGTTTCCATGGTAGTAGATCCCCTAAAGACATCACTCCACTGATAGTGAGCAGTCATGAGCATGTATCTTCTAGCGAGCATAGTCCTCCTAAAGATAGCACTTTAGTGGTAGGCAGTGTTAGATGTATTTCTATCAGTGAGCGCAATCCTACTACCTGTCAACCACGAGCATTTGTACCAACACAATTAGATCGTTCCTTGGATGACATTCTAGCACAGTATTTTACGAATAAGAGATAGATTTTTGGGAGCGATTGCTCCGATCAGGATTAGGGTAAGGTTAGTTTTGACCCTGATGAGGATGATTTATTGGAATACTCAGTCGAGGTCCCATGGTTGATACTAGGAGCTCCCTCTGTAGAGACCAGCAGAGTCAGAAAGGTATTGTAGTTGAAGAGGATGATGTAGTCCATTCAACTCAGGACCTCCTCCACCGCCTAGATGGGAAGAATGATCAGGAGATGGGGGGAGAACATTGCAAAACTCAGCCCCAGTTTCACAACCTTCTCCCATATAGCCGATATAGCAGAGTTGGCACATACCTTAGATCATCTTAGGTGCCTCACAGAGGAAGATAGCGGTAGCTTGCATAGGAATGTGGTGGACAGTACCTCCATGCATGAGAAGGATATAAAACATATGGTGGAGCAACAAGTGAGAGAAGCACTGGCACAAGCCCAATATGGCTCATCTATTCCAAAAGGTAGACCTTACATAGAGGAATTCGATGCAGTCCAATATCCTAAGGGTTTTGTGCCTCCTTCTTTCAAAATCTTTGATGATAGTGGGAACCCTCACCAACACATTGCTCATTTTAGGGCTAGCTGCTATAACGCTGGAGGTAGTGACGCCCTTCATTTCAGATTGTTTATTAACAGTTTAGTAAGTGTTGCGTTTGATTGGTATGATGTATTTCCCAATGGTTTGATAAAGATATTTGCTGAGTTGGACCACCTCTTCATCAAGAGGTTTGTTGGAGCTCATCAAAGAGTTACTGAAGGCAATCTTGTTGTAGCGACACAAGTTCCCAATGAGTCCCTTGTTGATTACATTCTTAGGTGACGAAACCTGAGTATGAAATGTGAACCACAGCTATCTGAAGAGCACACAACATACATGGTCCAGTTGCTTTCATGCTCAAGGGTTTTACTATCAAAACCTTTTAGAAATTGATTAATAAGGCAGCTAGTCTATAAGGAGAAGCCAAGCAGTTGCCTTTTTTAGGACCAGTCAGCCAAGCCCAAACCTCAAAGGGCATTTGAGAAGAGACTGGGGTAGTCATAGTTGATAAGGGAAGTACCACTAAGGTTTAGTCATATAGGCCTCAGCTCGCCAGCCTTTCCTGCCACCTCTTCTCACCTCACCGCCATACCGCCATACACAAGTCCATGCCACCTCCCTCATCAAAGATCAAGCACATGTAACTGACCTACCACCACCAAGTAGCTATTACTTACCTACTCTGTCGAGATTAAATAAACCTTATTCATTCAAAAGGGAGGTAGTCAGGAAGATCTTATAGAATCTCTTAAAGTAGCCTAATCTTTAGTTATTGGAGCCCAAGAGGCCAAAGGAAGTGGGAAAGAGTCATGATCCAAACTATTACTTCTACCATCACATGTTAGGTCATGTCTTAGAAGATTGCATTACTTTTAAAGACTGGCTTAAGCGTAGCTACAAGTCAATTTTCATTGTCATCCCTAAGGAATACCTGTTAGAATAACCTTCTAGTTCTGTTAGAGTAATCCTTAGGGATACATGAGATCCTCTTAAGATAAAGAAAGGTTGGGATATCTCTCTATCTCGAACCTCTAAGAAAAGTATTTCTAAGATCAGAAAATTATCCTCGTAGGTTCTTGAAGTAACTCAAACCTCCAACTCTACGGAAGGCTTGCAAGTTGCTAAGGATAACTTGAGAGAGGTACGAGCCTAGTAGTAGCCATGAAAATCTCCACTTGCCCGTGATAGTATAGTAATGCAAACATCAACCGATTCTAGCACTCCTTCCACATTTACAGCTATAGCTCCTCCAGCCAGCTCTTCTTTTAATAGCCATATTGTATCAACGGAGGGGGTGCCAAAATCCCTCACTCTGCTTACTTTATGTGATTTTTATTTTTTACCTCCATCCAAATCCAAGAAATTAATGAAGAAAGCTAATTCCATTTACATTTGTCTTTCGATGATCTGCCTGATTTTATTCCTATAGAAAACTCTCCATTTCTAATTAACAAAAATAACTCTAGTTCTGATCATTCCTCTTCTAATTTTGAAATGGATTTTCCATTCCTAAATCATTCAAGTTCACTCATTGAGATTGAATTGGAGTCATCTGACTCTGATGATCCAATAAGAGAAGTTGTAGGTGAACCTGATGAGTAGGTAGAACTTTCTACTAAACCATCTCATGAAGTCACTGAACTCAACCTTCGTAATGGCAAAGTTCTACCTCTTAGGGTAGCAGCTCAGGATAAGGGTAAGCAAGTCATTGGTTCTAACAATCAACTAACCCCTCCACAGGATGCACCACCAATGGATATGGTTGTGGAGGACCAGTACAGAGTTCACTATAATGTCCTCGCTCACCTGAGAAAGTTGTGAGCTAAGCTAAGCATATATGATGCCCTTCTTATCCAAAGAGATGAGAGAGTCATTGATCAAAGCCCTTCTTGATCCAGAAATATGCTTAGCTCTGGTGACCACTATTGGAGAGGAGGCATGTTATTCAAGAGAAGCCCGCAGAGTTGCATTCACTAATGAAGATCTTCTTTTGGGGACATGGGCAGATTCAAACTCTCTAGGGTGTTAATTATCCTAGGTGCATTAATGAATATTATGAGACTAAAGACCCTTACCTACTGAGATTGACATCTCAACGATCGGGATGATGTTGAGAGGATTCAATGAGCATGGCGAGCTTTAGGCTCCATTGTCATTAGAGATAGATGAGAAGATAAGTTCTACATAATTGATACATACATCTTTCACTACTTTGCTCGATAGTCCTTGGATACATGGAAATAACACAGTTTCATTCTCTTTACATCAGTGCATCAACTTCTGAAGAGGTGGAATCTAGTATTGTGTTAAAGGAGACTTGAAGCCATTTTCAATTAGAGAGGTTGAGATATATGAGGACGTAGCCTACTACCTTCCTCAAAATTAGAAAGAATATTCTCACAAACTTGGTCAATGTTCAAAAATAAAAGAAAAAGAAAAGGAAGAAAAAGAAAAAGAAGAAAAAGAAAAAGAAAACAAAAATGAAAATGAAAATGAAAATGCAAGTGAGTGAGAATCAGACATTGAGGAAGAAGTAGACATGTGATTCCACGCTATTCCTCCATATGAACACATGGATGACTGGTCCACCATAGAAAGAGGTAGATCCATAGTCAATTCTAGAGGTGGAAGACCTCGTTGCTGGTGGCCAGCTAATAGGAGTTTTGTTCAAGCTCACAGAAGTACCCCTGCTATCCACATAGACTTAGAGTCCAGTTTAGAGGACGAGTCTCATGTGGTTAGCATGCCAATCAACCCCTCTCAGTAGGTCCCTTTGAAGGTGAAATTTGAGTCAGACAGCGATGAAGAATAGGCCTCCAAATAAAGCATGAATGTATCCAAATCAAAACTATATAGAACAGATAGAAGTAGGGAACCTTAGTTTAACCCCACTTTCTTCCCAAAGTTGAGGGTTTGTAGAAGAGGAGGCCCAAGTCATCCATAGATGTCAAGCCAAAGAAGTTTTGTTGAGCATCATCCTCAAGTTAGAAGCGATGTAAACTTGATGATGATTCATATAAATTTAATACAATTGCCTTTTGATTGGTATTCATCTTATGTGTTCTTAACTTAGCAAAGAAGGGATTAATCCCACATACTTGGTCTAAACATGTCGATTACTTTTAAAATGTTATGGGATAACCAAAATAGATATTCTTAATCAAGCTCAGGATTAAGATTCGGCATAATGGGTCTAGTTGACGATGACAACCATTTCCTAGTCATCACCAATCATTTGGATTCTGATAAGTTCTTTTCAAATCATGATAACTCATGTGAGGAGGTGTGCTTAGAAACTTTAGATGACCCAAATGAGCTTGAAGTCAAAGATGTAATACCAGAGTTTGAAGAAGAAATCAGATCAACCATCGATGAACTCAAAGAAATCAATTAAAATAAAAGAAGATCCACACCACATACATCGCCTTATTGAATGAAGAAGAAATCCAATGACTTAGTTAGCTATTGACTAAGTTTACTTAATCACATGGAGTTATAAAGAAATTCCCAGTTTATCTCCTGACGTAGCAATCCATAAACTAGTAATAGATCCTAATGCTAACCCTAACAAACATGCTCCTAAATGCATGCGATTAAACATTGTAGTCATTTCAAATCAAAAAATTGATCGATTCTGGCTTTATCAGAGAAGAAAAATATCTCACCTGATTGTCCAATGTCATTCCAGTTAAGAAAAAGAATGGCCAAATTCGCATATGCGTTAATTTTAGGGATCTAAATAAGGCATGTCCTAAGGATGAATTTTCACTTCCTATACCAGAGTTGATGGTGGACATTGCCTCATTTTATGGAGTATTCTCTTTCATGGATGGGTCATCTGGCTACAACCAAATTAAGATAGCCCTTAAGGATGAGTAAAATACTACTTTTTGAACCCCGATCAAAATTTATTGTTATAAGATCATGCCTTTCAGCCTTAAAAATTTTGGTGCTACATACTGAAGCCATGACTCGATCTTCAATGAACTCATTCATCATTAAGTTGAATGTTGATGATCAGTCAAAGAGAAGGAAGACCATCTCTTTGACTTGAGAGTAGTTTTTGAATGGTTAAGATAATTTAACCTTAAAATGAATCCCCTGAAGTGTGCATTAGGAATAGCTTCAAGGAAATTCCTTGGTTTTATTCTCTAGCACTGTGAAATATAAATCGACCCAGAGAAGATCAAGCTATCTTAGAAATGCCACCCCTAAAAGTTTAACTCAACTCGGATCATTTCAAGGGTGGTTGGCATATCTAAGATGCTTCATTTCCAACAGTGAAGATGCCCATTCTCGACTTGTCAAAAAAGATTCTAAGTTCAAGTGGGATGATAAGTGTCAACATGTTTTTGAAGACATTAAGCACTACCTGATGACACCGCCAGTTCTAGTAGCCCCTATCTCGGGCAAGCCATTGGTATTATATACCGCTGCATTAGATGACTCCCTTGGCACTTTGTTGGCTCAAACCAATGACGAAGGGAAAGATAATGCACTCTACTATCTCAGTCTTCATCTAATCCCTACCGAGGTAAACTACCCACCTATTGAAAAGCACTACCTAGCCTTAATCTTTGCATCCCAAAAGCTATGACATTACATGCTTTTTCATAAGGTGAATCTGACTCTAGGATCAATCCACTATAATATCTCATGACACAGTTGATGCTATCAAGGTGATTGGCGAGTTGGTCCATGATTTTTTTGCAGTTTGACATCACATTCGTACCCCTCTGTGTGGTGAAAAGATGGGCACTAGCAGACTTCTTACCAACACACCCACTTCATGTTGATTCTCCACTTAGTGATGACCTCCCTGATGAACAAATCATGAATTTAAGGGACACTAGTATTCACCGTTAGGGGATGTATTTTGATGGTGTGGCTTCCTTTCAAAAAGGAGATGAATCACGATCTACTCTTCCGGTAATGGAAGGGGTAGGAATAGTCCTTCTAACTCTAGACCGCAATGTGATGAGATTCTCATATCATCTATCCAATCCATGCACCAATAATGAAGCTGAATATGAGGCTCTAATTTTTGGCCTAGAGTTAGCCATTATACTATGCATCCAGTGTATCAACATCTTCAAGAATTCTAAATTAGATATCAACCAAATTGTTGGGTCTTACAAAATCCTGAAGCCTAAGCTCCATCATTACCACAAGTATACCATAGAGTTGCTAGCCCAAATTCCAGAGGTTACCATCTACAAGATTCCTCAAGGAGAAAAGCACAGTATGCATCAAGCTTGCCAAGAGTTGGCATGTCTGAAGATGAGTCCATACCAATAAGGGTCCAAAATAGACAAGTCTTATCCCTTATTGATGTTGAACTCATCAAGAGACTCTCTTAAAAGGGAGGTAGTCATTTCCAAAAGGATGATGAGTTGATTGGAGGCAACCATTCATGGATTATCTAAATATAGGCAAACTACACAAGAGAAGTCATTAGCCCATCGTGAAGGGAGCTCTCTATGCCTCGTGGATGGCACCTTATAAGTGGTCTTTCAATCATATGGTTATGTTATTTGGATAACACAAGCCCATAAGATCATGAAGGTACACTCGTGTTTATGAGCTCACCAATCTATAAAAAGATAAAAGCCAAGATCAAGAGACTAGGATACTCCCTTGATGATCACAGATCGCATGGACGAGCTAGAGATGCCACCAATGTTGAGTGCATGGTGTGGTCACCATCCACCCAACATTCTACATACATTGGCCTCATGGCCATGGAAAGTGTTGAGGTAGCACATAGTGGTCTGATCCTCCTTCTTCCAAGGTCATCATCATTCTACCGCCATCGACTTTTTCCAAGTGGGAGGAGGAAATCCCACTCAAAGAGGTCACAGCTCAGCATGTGCTCCAACTTTTAGGAACTATATCGTATATAGATTCAGTGTGCCTTGATAAATTATATTCTATAATGGTACTACAATCAAGAGCACTAAAATCAATATCTTGCCCAGAGACATAGCATAGATTGGAGATATTTCACCATCTATTATCCGAGGGTAAATGTATTAGCAGAAGCCTTCAACAAAACTCTCATCTAAATATTAAAGAAGACACTCGATGATAACAAGCACAAGGGTATGAGCCTTGAAGCACCCACATACCCCAACTCACTCCCATTCTCCTTAGTGTATGAGTCTGAACCAGTTCAATCATTAGAAGTCCAACTCCCATCATTAAGGATAGTTATGGGTAGTAAAATCACAATGGAGTAGAATGCCAAGTTACGATTAGAAGAGCTTGAAGGTTTGGATAAGAGATGCCTCCGGGCATTCCAAAATCTCGAGTTATATAAAGCCAAAATGATTCAAGCTCATAACAAGTTGGTCCGCCCTAAAGCTTTTCAAGTAGGAGAGCTTATTTTAGTTCTAAGGAGACTAATTGTTGCCCATCAAAAGATGAGAGGCAAGTTTGAACCACTTGGGAAGGCCCTTTCACCATAGAAAAGGCCTACCAAAGAGGATCATATTAGCTTATAAACTGTAAAGGAGAGTGCCCAATGCTTCCAATCAACAGGCTCTACTTGATAAAATATTATTCATAAATCCTATTTGAAAATATTTATCAATAAAACTTCTTTTCATTTCAAATTCCATCTCTTCATGTTGGTTAGAAAAATCTTTGCTTGCAAATCTACCACGATGTGTTTAGGGTAGGTGTAAGGAATCTAAGTGACATCATATCTTTTAGTAACACAACACCAACACAAACTAAGCACAACCACATATAAAATAAACACATATCTTTTCTCTCAGGCAATTTTGATGTGGGATAACACCACCTGCGGCACTCACTCAATATTTTAGATCGCGCATTAGTCGCCTTTGTTAGTGTGTGTAACCTAGTGGTTACTTGTCCGGTGGATGTAAGTCCCATGCTTTCTTCTAACACCATTGCACACCATTTATATGTTAGTTAGGCCTCGCGGCAACCTAGCTACCTCATGATGAATTTATTTAAGAGGATGTAAGCCAACATGCTTTCTTCTTGAACTAGCCATCATGCACTGATTGGGTCGAGTATATTTGAGGCTTAGGATAAGTCCCCCAGTGGCTCCTTTCCTTCTGATTACTTCAAATTTGGGTCTAGTCTAGTCCTTACACGAGACTCCCCACTTGATAGTCTCCCTAGGTCGGATAGCACTGGTCGAGCCAAAGACAGACTATCCCGATAATTAGTTTTTCTTTAGGGAGATGTAAGTCTATACGCCTTCTTTCTAAACTGCTTGTTGCACACTGACGGGAACCTTAGGTTGGTTGGTGTTCACAATGCTAACGATGACATACCCAATGGATACACAACTCTTAGAAAATTTAAGACTGGTATGCTTTCTCCTTGAGTTGGCCATCGAATACCTATAGGCATTCTTTTATAGGGTTATGTATAAAGCCCCTAGTGGCACCTCCCCTGTGGGCACTCTATTTGAATTACGTCCTTAGTGACCCCATTTAGAACCAACTGTTACTTTAGATTAGACAATCTTTCCTAAGTAGCCACCATGTGGTTGGAGAATTTATCGATATGCAAATTCTCCCTTGGTCTAGTACATATGACTATGCTAATATGAGCTCCTTCTCAGTGTGGTCCCTCGCACACCAACAAAGTCTATGCAAATAATAAAATAAACAATTATATATAGGAATCATCTGACAACTTTTGAGTTGAGATAAGTCCCTAGGTTGGCACTCTCTCTGTAGTCGCCCTTAGGTTGGGTTTGATTTGTTGCACCACCAATGAGTCACCACGACAGTCGTCCTTGCTTTGAAAGATATATGTCTATCACACATTCTTTCCAGCATGACTGTTGCACACCAACAGGCAATCTTAGGTCGAGTTTGATTTGTTGTGCTATCAACTGGTCACCCCAGTGGCTCTTTGTTTAGGAAGTTGTAAGTCTACAAGCTTTCTTCCTAACCTAACTATTGCATACCAAAAGGCATCCCTTAGGTTGGTTAGCTCTATCTCACGGCTGGTAGACTATCTCTTTAGATTTGTAAATCTAACATAGGACTAGGCTGAGATTAGTGTCTTCTTAGTGGATCCATCACACACCAATAGAGTCCATGTTAAAATTTAAATGAAATTGATTCTGACAATTCTTGAGTTGATATGAGTCCACGACATTCTCAAAAGTCATAGTCGGTTCAATTTATTGTGCTATCAATCATCACCCTAGTAGTCCTTGTTTATGAGATGTAAGTCTACAAGCTTTCTTCCGACTTGATTGCACACACCAAAAGGCAACCTTGGATATTCTACCATGGCTGTAGACTATCCCTTTGGATTTATAAATCTAAGTCGGTGGCACATTAGCCCTTCTTAGTGGATCCATCACACCGATAGGGTCCATTTTGTCAAATCCATCATCCTCTCTCCAATGGAGTCCGATTCAATCCATATATTGAATCTGCCTTATCCTTAGCAGATCTGAGCTCATATCTCTAGAATATGTTCCTCAAAACTAGATCATATCCTCTCCCCAATGGAGCCCTCATAAAATCAAACCAATTCAAATCCCTATCCCTAGTGGAAGGTTCATGCACTCATCTCCAGCTGATCTATTCTCCCCAAATCATATCAAACTCAACTCTTATCCATTATGGATAATTTGAACCTGCTTCCCTAGTGGAAGGTTCACATACTTAATCCTTCAGTGGATCCTTCCTTCCTCTCTTATTCCCTTTGCATAAGTTTAGTTGCATTGCACTAAGATCTTGATTCCTTCTACATCTCATGTTTAGGAGTATATCATCTCTAGTAGTGTTTGCAATCCTTCAGAAGTTGTTGATAGTTCCAAGACCAACACGCGGTGCCTCAATTACACCACACCTATTAGGCACCCTTTGTTGGCCACTTTTGGAGTGAGCTCTCAACTTTTCCATCATAGATCTAGGACTCTTGTAGACACTAAGCGCTTCTTAGTCTTAAGATACTTCTAGTGATTAGGTGAACACTTAATCGAAGCCTAGAGACTTAGAAGGATTAGCCATGGGAATAGGTCATGCCTTAGAATTTGGGAAGACTTGCCTACCTATAGCCTTAAACCCATTGCTTCCTTCCTCAAACTCAAATCCAAAATTCCAAATCAAATCCAACTCCAATTCATTGAATCCCATGAATAAATTCAAATTCCAAATCTCTTCCTAAGCCCTTTAATTTTATCTTATGGACTTAAATAACCAAATTCAAATCAACTAATTGATTTTCTCAAATTTCAATTCAAATCAAATCCCAACCCAAATTCCAAATCAAATCAACTCAAATGATTGAAACCTGAATAAATTAAATTAAATTCCTTCCAAGCTTTGATTTTATCTTATGGACTTAAATTCAAATCAACCCCACCAATTGATTTTCTTAAATATCAAATTCAATCTCAAATTAAATTCAACCCAAATTCCAAATCAAATCTAACTCCAAATGATTGAAACTCACATTAAATTCAAACTTAAAATCCCTTCCTAAGCCATGAACCACCTTCATATGTTTAGCTAAAACCTTCAAATCAAACTTGGTTGATTTCTTTATAAATCAATCATTCCATCATTTATATTCACAAATATAAATGAAATCCAAATTCAAACCATTCAAATCAAATAAAACTAAATCAAACCAAATTAATTCCCTACCTAAAGCCCTTTTGACCTCTTGGTCAAATTTGCTTCCAAATCACTCCAATCCCAAGTGATTTTCACATGAATCATTTATATCTTCATTTATATTAACAAATATAAATGAAATATGAATCCAAGTGGCAAAAAAAACCCAAATCAAATCAAATTGCCATGGACCAAATGTAATCCTCAAGACACCTTAGCCCAACTCAAGCCATCTAGAACTGCCATGTACCAAAATCATCCTTTCCCTCTCATGGCCTCACACCATGGACACAAGGAATGAGAAATCCTACACCATATACCCAAATCCTCCCTATGTGACATAGTTTGATTACTCATGAGCCATGTGGCACTGAAACCTCCAGAAGTCAACATGAACTGAAATCAAGGATGGATCCACATCCTGTTGAGCTCACTTTTTGGATCTCAACTTTCATATCATAGATCTAGACTCTTATAGACACTAAGCCCTAGTCTCATACTTAATGATGAACACTTAACCTAACCCTAGAGACCTAGAAGAGTTAGATATAGGAATAGGTTGTACCTTAGGAATTTAGGAGGACTTGCCTTCCTTATAGCTTGAACTCAATCCTTGCTTCATCCTTTCAAACCAAACCTCAAATTCAAATCCAAATAAAAATTCAAATTCCAAATTAAATTCCAAATTTGACTCCAAATGTTTAAAGCCCTTAATCAAATCCTTCCTAAGCCCTTTGATTTTATCTTATGGAGTCTCAAATCAACCTAATTTAATAATTTTCTAAATTATCAATTCTCAAATCAAATCATCCATGATTGAAATCATAATCAAATTCCCATAAATTTTCTTTATGAACCACCATAAGCAAATTAAACCTCATTAAACCAAATCAAAATTGATTGATTTTTTTATAAATTAATCATTCCTTCATTTATATTCACAAATATAAATGAAATCTATAATCATCAAGCCAAATCAAAATCAACTCAAGTCTAACCCAACCTAGCCCATTTGACTTAAAATATTCAATTGAACCAAAACTCATTTGAACCCAAACCAATTGCAATTGATTTTATATGTAAATCTCAACCACATATAAATCAACCAAATCAAACCAACTCAAAATCATGCCAACTAAACCCAATTGGCTCACTTGACCCAAAGTGGCCAATTTGACCTACATGAACCAAAAGCCAATTCAATTCAAATCAATGTAAATTAAGCCAATCCAAACTTTATGTCATGATTGTTGATCATCCTAAATTAATCAATTATCATGAATTGGGTCAAACTAAGTCAACCTAGCTCATTGACCAAGTCAACCCTTTTAACCCATATTAACCCAAATTAGCTAAATTATAACTTAAACCAAATTGATTGCAACCAATGGCTCAAGTTTACTCCAAATTGATTATTGAACTCCCTCACCAAGCTAAATTGACTAATTGATTAACCTAACCCAACTTAGCCCCATTTTACCTTAAGGGTCAAATTAACCTAAAACCCAATCAAATCCAAATTAAACTTAACAAAAGTCTATAATATAATCCAAATGATCAACCAAACCCAAATCAAGCCATGATAGAAGCCAATTTGGTCAATTGGGTCAAATTGGTCAACTTAGCCCAAATTGACCTAAAGGATCAAATTGGCCAAAATCCAAATTAAATCTAAATTAAATAAAATTGATTGAAGCCAATTAAACCAATATACTTTAAATAATCATTTAAACTTGACCCAACCATTGGTTTGACCCAATTTGACCAATTGGTCAACCTAACCCATTTTGACCTAATTTGACCCAAATGGGTCAAATTAACCCAAATTAAACTAAATGAACTCCAAATGACATGAAATTTGGTCCAACTCACTTTTGACTCATTTCAAATCTTCTCAAATGAAATTCAATGCCAAATTACCACTTTACCCTTGAGTCAAGGGCATCCCATGAGAAAAGATACTTGTCCAAGTGATCATTTCTCTTCCTTGGCCACTTGGCACTCATCCATTGGTCCACATAAGCACCAAGGACACTAATTTTTTGATCCAAGGAGTGGTTTGGGCAGCCATGACTCATGGGGAGGTGAAATCACTTCACCTCTCCCATTAGAACACTTCACGTGAAGGACTCCCACCTCCCCTTTGATAGGACACCCATTTGTCCTTCATGGCAGCCACTTTCCATGCCTTAGCCAATTAAAATAAACCACCTAGGATGATTCCCTTCCATTCCAACCACCCTAAGCCAAATGACAATACTTTGGAACCAAAAAATCAAAGAAAAGAGGGATTTTCGGCCACATTTAAACTAAGAGAGTTAGAAGTAGCAAAACTCATTCTATTCCTCTCATTTTTCATCTCTTAGAGATCTCAAACCAACCAGCAATTATTCCCACTTGAGTTTGGTGTAAAAAATATCAAAAATAAGTAGATTTCAGTGAAGAAGAGGCGACGATTGGAGAACGCATCATCTCGGAGTGAAAGCAAAGATCTAGGCTCATTCAAAGCTTCTTCCCCCACTCAAAAGCATGCTTGAATCATCACCACTATTGAAAATCATCCTCAATGAGGTAATCTTCAAAAACCCATAGCCAGCCTTAGGATTTCTTACTTCTTGTGATGCTTTTCTTACAATTTTAGGAATTTCTCTTAGATAAACCTCACATTTTTCATTTTATTTGATCCCAATATGAAATAGATTTTTTTTTGGCAAAGATCGATGTGAAAACTAAAGCCTCATTTGCATTTTTTTATGGTTTTTCCATCGGCCACATGTCGAGAGCACGTCAATCCTTGCTCGGGATGACGGCCGTCACGCCGAACTCGCCTGCCCTACCCCTAGATCATACAATCCATCTTCGATGTGGATCATCGACTATTCATCTGATCGGATAGCAATCGATCCACGACGCTTCTCAGCTTCGCCACATGCTCAGCATCATGCGCCCATCGATGTGATGCCATGTATCATGTATTCCAATAGCGCAATTTTGCATTACCACGACGTGCTTAATTGGTAAAGAAAATCTAAATTTTTTGATTTTAAAAATTATTAAAATCACATGAAAATTCAAAAATTCATAGAAAATAAAATACTTAACAAAAAATTGTAAACAACGACTCGTTGGATTCATCATTCTAAGAGGAGTCCAACAAACCCAAAATTCTGAAATTTTATTGAATATTTTGAGCTTAATTTAAGTTTTAGTAAAAATTAAATTCCATTAATTAAATCAGAAATACACGTCAGAATTAGTTGAAATTTTTAGAGATTGAAATTGAAGGTAATATTTACTTACCATAAAAACTTTAAATCAAAATCACTTCTAGATTGAAAGATATTGAATTTTGAAGTTCAAATGATTAATTTTTATAAAATAAATTAACAAACTTCATGAAAATTATCTTAATCAATTGAAACTTCCTAAATTTATAACTAATTGTAAAAAAAATCCAAAACATACAAACTCAAGTTCATTTTAAAGATATTTAAGAGTAAAATCTAGGAAAATTATTATTAATTAATTTTTAATAGTGAATTTGGCTTAATTAAGGTTTAAATTAAATGAATTAGCTAATTACTAAATTATCCAATTAATCTTAAACTTTCCATGTATATTTAGGGGGATGCTTATGCCTCCCCTATTTTTTTGGGATTTTATTGGTTGCTTGATTAGGGAAATTAATGGATTAATCCTTAATCACCTTCTTAATGTAATTAGTGATAATTAAGTGAATGAATAGTAAATTAGTCAATCAATCAAGCTTGTTAACCTCTGTTAATGATGATGAAGTCTGGGGAAATGGATTGGGACTCCATGTTCTAATCTTTTCTTTAAATCTTCTCTAATTCCTCAAGTATTTAATTAATTAATATTAATTATTAACAAGACAATCAATTAATTCATAACTTGAACCTTAATTAATTGGAGATTTAGATTGATATTTAGGCTCTCTTTATCTCTCTTTCTGCCTATCTCTCATTTTGATTGGTTAAGGTTAATTAAGATTTAATTAGTTAATTAATGAACTTAATTAATTTAATTGAACCTAATTCCTCTAATTTAATCTTGTGTAGCTCTGTGGGTGTTCAATAACCCAAAGGGGGGATATAATGAAATTATGGTTGGTTCACATGTGTGAGAAAACCATAAAAGTAGTTAAATAAGATCCCTTAAGCTTAATTAACTATTAATCATGAGCTAATTGCAATAAGCCCCTTTCATTTCTTAGGAGCATTCCAAATTTACTTTCCGTGTGGGTTGCATATCATGTTGGCTCATTATGAATTAGTTAATTAACTTAAGGTGATGTAGGTAATGGTTAAATAATCCATTTAATTCATAACCTAACCTAATTAAATTATAAAATTAAATCAGTTACTTCTTCCTTAAACCAAAATTAACTCATACATGGGGAATGGGATTAGGACCAGCAAACCTCTTTCACTTTCCTTAACTTAAATCAAACATAAAGATGAAATAACATTAAAGAACTTTGGTTTATTTTAAATGACTTTATTTAGTATGATTGTCCTTAGGAATTAATTAGAATGAATGAGATCATGTGCTTATGTTATTTTATTTCTTTCGCTATCATGCTAAATGCTGGTTGTCATATATAATCATGCATTCATCTCATAAAATTAATAAAATGAAATGATTTATTTTGTCAAATTGCATGTGTTGATTTAAGTTAAATAAGTGTGGCTATTATCACTACTAAATTAAATATTATTTTAAAAAACCTATAAATCAATTATTATAAATGAAGTGATGTCAATATCTATAAGCTTGCATGTATTGATAATATAAAAAATGTAACATGAAGTCCTCTTTCCTTATCTTACATGGGTTTACATAGGATTTGTAAATGTATAGTTCATTTGAAAAGAACACAACATTTGCCTAAATATATTCCTATACATCTCCATGTTAAGACTTGGGATGGATTTCACATCACATATATAAATCATATTAACCAAATTAAATATAATTTCTTGCATGATTTCTTATTCTTGTGGTTCTTTCCATACATTTATATGTGTTTGAGAAAAGTTGTATATTATTCTGGACATCACGAGGCATTAAGACCTAAGTAGGTCTTGTACTACTTGGTGTGAATAATGCAGACTCACTTAAAACTCTTATACATGTGTATGTTTGATGTGGCCAATAAAGAAGGATCATAAATCACATAACCAAATTAAACATAATTTCTTGCATGATTTTTTATTCTTGTTGTTCTTTTTGTACATTCATATGTATTTGAGAAAAGGGTATATTAGTCTAAACATCCTAGACCTATGAGTTTTAAGTAGCCCTAAATAGGTCTTGTACCTTATGCCCCTGGTGTAGAAAATAATGGCGTCGTACTCACTTAAAATTCTTATACATGTGTATGTGTGATGTGGTCAATGAATAAGAATCGCAAATTAAGTAAATAAAACACAACTTTTGCATGGACTTTCCTATCTTTATAGTTGTTCATACATCTACATGTATCTAAGAAAGTGGTATATTAGTCTAGACATCATGGGGTTACGAGGCTTTAACTAGCCCTAAGTAGGTCTTATACCTTACGCCCCTGGTGTAGAAAATAATGGCGTTGTGCTCACTTAAAACTTTTATACATGGGAATGTGTGTTTGACTAATGGATGAAAAATCCCTCTTTTTTATTAAAAAGGAATGCATTCATAATTTAATTAAATGAAATATTTCAATTCCAAATATACTTCTTTTCATTCATCATTAAAGTGTGTTAAGATTTATATTGCATGTATAGGTATGCTTAGGATTATTCATATGCATGATATACATGATGAAAAGAAATTAATGAACATGTGTTATGTGATATTAATTCATTCTAATTAATCTTAAGATGTCTTTCTTATTAAATAGGGCCATTTAGAGTGAACCTAAAACTGGGATTAATTAAAATATGTAATAAGCCATTCACTAAAGGAAATTAATTAATTAATTTGCTCTAGAAGTGATTTAAGGCAAGGATGAAAGAGAGATATCCTCTTTTTCCTCTCTTTATAACAATTAGTTGTTAAGTGTAAGCCAAATGAAATGAAAGAAAACATTAATTAAAACTTGCAAATTAAATAAACAACTTAAAGTGAAACCACTCTTTATAAATTAAATCACTCACACTTAGCAAATTATAACTCTAAAGTCTAGTTAGGATATACCACACAAGCTTTAATTCACACACATTAGACTAAGTCGCCATTTCTAACTTTATGTTAGGGCGGTGTATGGTTTGATGTATGCTTATTTTATGATGTATTATTTTAGACTGGATGTTAGGGTGTACATGCGTAGTCTAGATGTTAGACCAATATTAGCCTAATAATGCTTTCTGTAGGGGGTTGTACTTAAGCGGCCGCTAAATAAAAATATAAATGCTTTTTGGCTGTGTAGGTTACTTATCCTCTAAGCATAACCCAAGTTAGGATAGGTGGGCTTGGTTACCCAAGTGCGGGGTGCTAAGTCCAAATTATTCATATAACTGCTTGGGTTGTATGGTTTGTTTATCTAACATTTTTTTTGCAAATGTAGCTAGATTGAGTTTCCTTCTTTTAATGTAATTTTGCATTAGGACTAGGATGAATGTTATGGGGGAATTAGGATGAGCATTAGTTATAAGACCAAGTCTTATGTACCATGTGATGCCTTTAGAGCAACCATATTCAAATCGAGATAAAAGGAAGAATGAAACGAAATGAATCAAAATGAAGAAATAAAAGTGAAGAAATAAAAGTAAAGAAATGAAGAGTGAAGAATGAAGAACCTCATATCATTCATAATTTGTAATTATTCTTTTATAATCTAGGTTGTATAAGGGTCGAGCTCAACTACCCACATTTCTTTTTGGGTTGTACGGTGGTACCCAACCGCATCGACCTTTTATTCTTTTGTGATAGTTTTATAAAATTATTTGATGATTTGTTTAGCTTGTGCATAGGAAAAAGCATGCCTTTTTATAGTTTGTTTATGATTGGTGATTGTTGTATGGCCTAGATGTGCTTAGGCTCTTAGGATGAAAAAAATAATTTTTTATCCCATTAATTAACTCATAACTAAACTTTTAAAATAACTCATAACCTCAACTAAATCTTAGGTTTTGAATTAAATAATAAAATATTTAGCAGCCCCTTAACTAAATATTATATGTTTAACAACACGCATATCATCTTGTTTCACTCATGATTAGAGAGGGCTTCCATCTGTGCTAGATAGAATGGGCTTAACCTTTTAGAGCCTATGATGGAAGAACACCTCTTTCTCTCTTGATTTGGCCCATAATTAATTTCTCATGCATTTAAGCATACAAAATCCCATATCCTGTGTCAAAATAAAATTTCCAAAATCAAATAAAACTTGATAAAAATTTGCATTAGATTTAAGTCATTATTCATACCCCTCATGCTCTAGTCTATTAGAGAGTGAGTTTAAGGACTTAGTTTATTTTCTAAATAATAACAACCTAGCCATCTTGCAAAAAGCATAAGACTTACCTACATGGTTTTGAATTATAGGAGGAGTTAGCTGGCTACCACTCCAAGCAGTAATAAGTCCAACAGTCAAGTGATTTACTCTCTCTTGTGGGGGTAAACCATATACCCATTTTTGCCTTAGATTTAGGTCATATTTGGGCTTCGCCAAAGCTCCCTAGATTTAGGATCTGAGGTTGCTATTTTAATTTGTGGGCTACAAGCATAAATCCTCATATCTAAGGTATTTTTATAATATTGTATTGTGAAATTATAAGTCCTAGATTTCTAATAAAATTTCAACTCAAATAAATAAATCTTCTTAATTTCAAATATATAAAGCCCAACCATACAATAGATTGGAGTGCTCACTAGGTTTCCTAGTATCATGAGCACTCTCTATTTATCTCCTTTGGTGTCAATAATAACTCTCTCCTTTTGATCCATCCCACTTGATTTTCTAAAATATAACTAATTTATTGATAGTCCTATCTTTGAATTCTTTGGAGACAAAAATCACCTACTTTAATTGAGAGTATTCTTAAGGGATTCACTTTGCTTAAGAAGTAATTAACAATGAAGGCTTGCCTCTATAGGAAACTTAATGAACTCAATTTAAATAAACCCTACTTTACTTTTCCATATAAAGTAGGGGAAAAATCTCTAGTATATTCGAAGACCCATCATGCCTTAGGGGTCCTTATTAGGTGATTAGGTCCATCGTAGGGTAGTGACTTCTATCTCTCGAGATTGTACATTATTCTTTGATGTCATACCTGATCACCTCAATAAGTATATTCTCAGATCTACGTAGTGTCCCCTCACATATACACACATGAATGAATCTGAAAATAAAAACCACAACCCATCAAATGCAATTGAGGGGTATGCCCCCTCAATTTGAGTGAAAATTGGCACATTTTGCATGAGAAGAGTTCCCCAAGTGATTTTGACACTCCTCAGAGTGCTCCCAAGTCCTCTAAAAGCCTCCCAACCTCAGATTTTCTTCTTCTGTGCACAGCTGAAATAGAACACCCTCTTCCCATGCAATACTCCTCCTCCACTTGATCAAATACTAATTCCTCATACCCACACCTTTCTCATACTTCGTCAAAGCTAACTGAATCATCCATGAGCCTTCCCAACCACAAGTGAGTAGAGTTCAATCGAAGCCAAGGCTCCTACATGCAAGGCTTGGTCGACCGAAAGCTCTACACCGAATCAAGGCTCGTGCAACTCAAGAAGTCTTCCCAACTAGACTTAAGCCTTAGTCATTTTAATCGCATGCATTAGCTAGAAGGAGGGAGGTAATTAGGTACGATTCCATTATTCTACACCAAGGGAGTGAGGTAGGAACCTCCTTAGGGATACTTAAAGTTGTGCATCCTTGGGATGTCCAGCCTAATATACACATTATTCTTATATATATATATATATATATATATGAATATGCAAGAAACTATATAAATGAAAACTATACAAAATTTGAATTTAATTTAATTGATTTATTTATGCAAATGAGTTAACGCTTCATCTAAATTCTAATATCAAAGATGCATAAGAATGAAATCAAGCAAGTGCATCGCTATTGTTCTACACTGAGGGAGTGAAGTAGGAACCTCCTCCGTGCATCCCTCGGATGTCCAGACTAATATGCCTGCTAACATTCTTACTTATGCTAATCAACACATGAATATACGAAATAAACTTCACTTCATATAATAATTTTATATTCACATGCACTTCCTATGTATATATATAACTAAAGTCATAACACATATTCTTATTCATTAAGAAGCTTTTGAAAATATGTTTGAGATTTAGTAATGATAATAGCCACACATATCTTCAATTAAGTCAACATATGCAAATTGACATAAAAAAAATAATTTTTTATTTGATCAATTTTAAAAGAGAAGAATGCATGAATCAAATGACATACAACACTTTAATATGATTGAAAGGAAATAAAGAAACATAAGCATACAATTTCATTCAAACTGACTAATTTCTAAGGACAATCACATTAAACAAGCGTATTTAAAATAAACTAAAGTTTGTTAAAGACACTTTTGATTTCAAGCTTGATTTGATTTATGAAATGTGGAAGAGGTTTGTTGGTCCTAATCCCATTCCCATGTGTGTAAGTTAATATGATTTAATAAAGGGTAATTAGGTTGATTTTAAGGATTGAATAAGTTAAGCGTGAGTTAAATCAATTAATTAACCCTTACCTATGTCACCTTAAGGTAATTAATTAAATAACTATGAGCTAATGTGATATGAAACCACATAGAAAAGTAAATAGCAATGCTTCTACGAAATGAAAGGGGCCTAATGCAATTAGCTCATAATTATTAATTTATTAAGCTTAAGGAGCTCACCTAATTACTCTTATGGTTTTCTTACACATGTAAGCTAACCATAATTTCATTTGCTCTCTCTTTGGATTATTGGACACCCAAAGAGCTACCCAAAAGTTAATTAGAGAAGTATATTCAATCAAATTAATTAAGTTCATTAATTAACTAATTAAATCTTAATTAATCTTAACCAATCAAAATGAGATGGACATAGAGAAAGAGACGAAGAAGGGACCCTAAGTCTCAATCCCTAAATCCTTTCAATTAGTTAAATAAAGTTCAGGTATGACTTGGATTTTTGATTAATCTTATTAATTAATTAATTAAGGGTTTTAATTAATTAATTATTTAAGAGGGAATAGAGAAGACTTAAAGAAAAGATTGGAAGAAGGAGTACCAACCCATTTCCCTAGACTTCATCACCATTAACAGAGGTTAATAAGCTTAATTGATTGATTAATTTACTATTCATTTGCTTAATTATTATTAATTAAGAGATGAAAGTAATTAAGGCTTAATCCATTAGTTTTCCCAATTAATTATCCAATAAATCCCAAGAAAAATAGGGGAAGCATAGGTCATCGCCCTAACATCTCTGGAAAATTTAAAATGAATTGGATAATTAATTAGAGAGTAATTAGTCTAATTAAATTTTTAATTAAATCTTAATTAAGCAATAATTACTGTTCAAAATTAAATAATAATAATAATAATAATGTTAATGAATTCCCTTTTAAAATATCTTTAAAATAAGCCCTCATTTGTATTTTTTGGATATTTCTATAAAATTTTGGAAGTTTCAGCATTAAAAATAGATTAATTAATCTAATTAAATCCCCTAATCCAATTGGGGCCACATGGTGGCTGACGCAGCATAATTTCCATATGGCAAGATGGGATTAGCTATTTAAGTTATCACATCGAAGGTTAATGCGGACGGCGTTGGAATGCGCTTTCTGCATGGCTGCTATAGGAGTAGTGGGTGTCCTTTGTGGTTTGAAATGCTCCAATAGAAATGGTGAGGTGATTTCACCTCCCCATTAATCATGGTCGACCCAACCACCTTTTTGGTCAGGTCAGCCATGGTCCTTGGTGCCTAAGTGGATCTATGAATGGGTGCCAAGTGGCGAAGGGGAGGAAATGACCAAATTTGCATGTCTTATCTCATGGGGTGTCCTAGACCCAAGGAAAAAATAGTTGTTTGTCTATGGGTTTGATTTTGCCAAATTTGGGATGGGTCAAATGTGGGTTAGCCCAAATTTCAAGTGGTTTGGAGTTTATTTGATTTGATTTAGCTTGATTTGACCTATTTAGGTCAAATTGGGTTAGGTTGGGTCAAGTTAACCAATTGGTCAAATTAGGTCAAACCAAAGATTGGGTCAAGTTCACATGACTATTTGGAGTATATTGGTGTCATTGGTTTGGTTCAATTTGCTTTGGATTTGATTATGGCTCATTTGGGTTCATATAGGTCCAATGGGTCAAGTTGACCAATTTGACCAATTTGACCAAATTAGGTTGGATTAGGTGTTGAGTGAAGTTCAATTGGCTAATTGAAAATGATTGTAGTCTTTGATTTGGTTTAATTTGGAATTAATTCAGATTTTGACTAATTTGACCCTTTAGGTCAATTTGGGCTACGTTAGGTTAGGTTGACCAATTGGTCAAATTGAGTTCAATAATGACTTTAGTAAAGTTCAATAATCAATTTGAAATGAACTTGAACCATTAGTTGCAATCAATTTGGGTTGGATTGTGATTTGACCTATTTTAGCTTTTTAGGCCAATTTGGGTCAACTTGGGTCAAATGGCCAATTGGACTTGGTTTGGCTCAATTGAGGGTTTTTTTCATGTTCAATCATTGATTATAAATTGGTTTGAATCAAAGGTTTCAGTCAATTTTGCATATGGTGTGTTTTGGCTAGTTTAGGTTTCATTTGGGCTAAAGGTTGAATTAGTCAACAGCCTAGGTTGACTTGGTTTGACCCAAGTCAAGATAATTGATTAACCTAGGATGATTGTTGATCATGATATGTAGTTTGGATGGGCCCAGTTCAATCCAATTTGGGTTGGATTATAACTTGGCTCAAAAAGGTCTTTTAACTCACTTTAGGTCAAGTGAACCTAAATGGGTCAATTGGCTTGATCATGGCTTGATTCAAGTTTAGTTATATTGATAAATGGGTTTGAGATGGAAATATAAATCCAATTGCAAATGATTTAGAGCCATATGGATCTTAGTTCATATGATAATTTCAAGTCAAAAGAGCTAACTTGGGTTTGATTTGGGTTAGCTTAGATTTGGTTTGATAATTGTTGTTTATATTTATATTTGGAACAATGATTGAATCATGAAGAAATCCATGGGTTTTGATTTGATTTAGATAGGATTTGGCCAAGTTCAAGGAATTAGCTTAAAGGTTATAAATTGAATTTTGGTTTGATTTTGGATTTAGTTTTAGCTATTTGAATTTATATTTCATTTATATTTGGGAATATAAGTGAAGATATAAATGATTCATGAGAAAATCACCTAAGTTTGGAGTGATTTGGAAGCAAATTTGACCAAGCTTATGGATGTAGGTCAAAAGGGCTTAAATAGGGAATTGATTTAGTTTGATTTGAATTGGCTCATTTGGATTCGGATTTCATTTATATTTATGAATATGAATGAAGGAATGATTTATTTATAAAGAAACCAATCAAGTTTAATTTGGTTTAAATATGATTTTGATTAAGCATGTGAAGGTGGTTCATGGCTTAAGAAAGGATTTTGGAATTTGAATTTGATTATGGGTTTCAATCACTTGGAGTTTGGAATTGATTTATGATTTGGAATTTGATTTGAGATTGAATTGATCTTTGAGAAAATCAATTGAATTGGGGTTCATTTGAATTTGGTTAAGGCTAAGTCCATAAGATAAAATCAAAAGGCTTGGGAAGAGTTTTGACATTTGGATTTGATCATGTGTTTCAATCATTTGGAGTTTGAAATTGATTTATGATTTAGAGTTTGAATTGATATTTGAATTTGAAGTTTGGTTTGAGAAGGAAGCATGGATTGGGTTTGGGCCATTGAGTAGGCAAGTTTTCCTAAGTCCCTAAGGCGCAACCTATTCTTATGGCTAAACCTTCTAAGTCTCTAGGCTTAAGTTAAGTGCTCACCTAATCACTAGAAGTATCTTAAGACTAAGGAGCTCTTAGTGACTACAAGAGTCTTAGATCTATGATGAGGGAGTTGAGAACTCACTCCAAAGTGAGGTCAACATATGTGATGTCGTGGGTTCCCGCTGCCATCAAAACTCTTAAAGGAAGGTGGCACAAACCCTTTGGGGTATTAGACTATGTCAAATTCTTTCAAGTAAGGGATACCCTTTGGAATAGATGAATTACCCCGGGCTTACGCCAATGCTTCCCTCACTTGTTGTTCCACCATCTGCTTGATGTATTTCTCATGCACGGAGGTACTATCTATGACCTTCCTATGTAAACTACCATTGTCTTGATCCACGGGAGAGGCACTCTTAGGAGGATCTAAGACATGTAAAAGCTCAAGCCGATCGGCCTCCATGGGACTAGGCTATGAAACTGGAGCTTGGTTATAGAGTACTAGAACTGCTCCTAACAAATCCCCAACCCTTCTTTCCATCTTGTTAATCTGCTCATCCTTCTTCCTGAGCTGCTGAAGGAGGTGTTGGGTCGAGTGAGAGGTGTCACCTTCCTCGATCACAACACCTTTCTGACTCTGATGGTCTTTGTGGAGGGATCCTCAAGTATCGACCATATGGATTTCTATTGAATCCTCTAAGAGGTCATCATCATCGAGATCGAAGTTTACTCTACCCTCCTCTCGATCAGAATGATCACTCCTAAGAAGTTGTTTCTTCTTGTCAAAGTAGTCTTCTAGGGTATTATTTAATGAACAATCTCCCACTCTACCTAGTCAATGAGATAAATGCTAGTAGCACTATATAATGACTGCTCATCAACCTGATATCGACACGCTTGATAGGACTCTCACCGGGAGGATCAATCTCCATGGGATGTATCGTATCCCTCCTTCCTATACACGATGGGTGGTACAACCATGACACTTTTGGGTCACCACTCCCTCTTCACGACAACTGAAGTGGAAGGTTAAATAAGAGAGCTCGACCTCACCTCAACTGGTGGGATAGATGAAGTGGGATCCTTAAGCCATAGCAGGATCACCAATGAGGATGTTCTCTCCCCGAAAACAGACTTTTGGACTTTCATAGGGATCATGGAAGGAGGGACTTGGATGGGTGATGGTGGATGGGGAACTGGCTGTGGACGAGGAGTCGAGCGATGTAGCTATGGAGACACTGACTGGCCTCTTGCTAGAACCCTCCTCCTATGGCTGGTGGTGCCTATTAATATTATATGTCGGTGTGATAGGATCTGATAGCCTGTCGATCCAAAAAATCAACAAGGGCAGAGGCCGCCGACTGCCTGGCATACCTCCTCCTCTCCCTCTTACCCACTTAGGCTGTGACTCGAGCCTCAGTGGCTCTCTCCCTAAAGATTTGGTCACTAACACTCCTGGGAGTCATGAACCTCAAATCATGCACTGAAGGCCCATAGCTCCAACTCGCTAAGAACGAGATCGGCATAGGGCTTCCTTCGCTCCCTAGCTGGTACCTCAAAGTGTACTAGTGGTGGGTGGAGGTGATGCAATAATCCTCCTGTAGTCCTTCTCTCCATCTGAAGCTAAGAGGGGGTGGAACCTGTTACCACTCAAGAGTGGAGAGGTTTCACGGGGAGAACCCTCCTCAATGATGTGGGAGGCAACATCAATCTCCCTGGCTGCTCGCTCATGATGTCATTTGATCTTCCTATTCTTGTTGCTGCGCTAAGTGTGGGTGAGCAGGGTGAAGCAAGAGCTGGAACCTACCTCAAATGTAAGTGCAATTATCTCGAAAGCTAAGATAGCCTTCCCCCCTTAAAGTGGGGGAAACTAGTGAGGAGGTGCAAGCTCGCACCAAGGCTGCAGTAAGAAAAACAATAGGCTGAATTGGCCTGGGAACCACTAACACTGACACTGCTGAGGCTATAGCTAGTTGAACTGGAGTTAATTCCATTATGGGAACCTCGACACCCTTCCTCTTCAGAGAGGAAAACTTAGACTCTGACTGCAGGTCGAAACGGAGGAGTGGCTTCTGTCCAACGACCTTCTCCCTACTGATAGTCATGAGGGCTTGCCCCTCACAAGTAACCCTGGCAGCCTCAAAACCATGGCCAAACTGAATCAATTGAGTGGTGGTCGAGGTGTGTATGGCCTAATCCAAGGCTAGATCCACACCTGACGGGAAAGAGAAAATGAACTTATTGGAAGCCAGAGCAACTGAACTGAAGATGGACAAGAAACTGACTGTGCTGATACCTTTGTATTTATTGAAATATAATTGAGTTAGACCATTGCTTTGATTTTTTTTTCTTCAAATATTAACTTCTCATATTGGTTTGGAATTTGAACCCACACTTAACAAATTTAGGTATGCTATGTGGGGTTCATTGGAGAGATTTTAGAATGTGAGGAGAGACTTTGCCATAGAATTTGAGTTTGATTTGGGACCCTCATTCAATAAATTTAGGAATGTTGAGTGGGGTTCATTCATTTGGAGAGACTTTGGAGAGGAATTTGTTTTGTTTTATTCTTTGTTTGAAAATTTTGATTTTGGAATATTTATTTAGTAAATTTAGGTATGCTAAATGAGAATCAAATGTATGTTTGAAAATAATTTTAAAAACATTTTGTTTATGAGGATTAATATTGTTTGCTTGATATGTTTGATTTGATTTTGATTTGAAAATGGGATCCTTACTTAACAAATTTAGGTTTGCTAAGTAAAGCCCAAGTGTGTTTGATATTTTTGTAGGTTTGAAAAATGAAACCCTTACCTGACAAATTTAGGTATGTTAAGTAAAGGTTCAAGTGTATTTGATATTTTTGTTTTGATTTGAAAAATTAAAACTCTTATTTAACAAATGTGGGTATGCTAAATAGAGTTTAATTTGTTTTATGTGTTTTTTGATGATGAAATTCTTATTTGATAAATTTGGGTATGTCAAATGGAATTCAAATGTGTTTTGATTTTTATGATTTTGCAAAAGAGGAACTCTACTTAACAATTGTAGGTGTGTTAAATAGAATTCAGTTTATTTAGATTTTCCAAAAAAAATAGTACTCTCATTTGACAAATTTGGGTACGTCAAATAGAGTTCAAATATGTTTTGATTTTTGGTGATTTTTTCAAAAGGGGAATTCTACTTAACAAATGTAGGTATGTTAAATAGAATTCAATTTATTTTGATTTTTCCAAAAGGGGAACTCTTATTTGACAAATTTGAGTATGTCAAATGGAGTTCAAATATGCTTTGACTTTATGTGTTATATTTGCTTTTGAAAAGAGGGAACTCTAACCTAGCACATGTGGAATATGCTAAATGGAGTTTCAATTTTATGTCATGATTTCATTTGAAAATAGAATCTTCATTCAACATACTTGGGTATGTTGAATGGAGTTTATCATTTTGGAAAATGTTCGTTTTGAAAAGGGGATTTTAAAAATTTTTATTTTAAAATTGAAAAGAACCTCCATGTAATAAGTGTAGGTATAAATCTTTTATCATGTAAATGTTGAAAAGTGCTTTTGAAAAGTAATATTTTGCAAAGGGTTTATTTTCTTAAGTATAGGATGAATCTTGCCTCACCAAGCTAGTGGTAAAGAGGTTCTACATTTTTAATCATCTCCTTCCATTAGTTAATTTATTTTTACCTATTGGGGGGCCCAATAGGGGTTTCAAGACCAGCATGGAGTGAGATCCTAAAGCCTAAAGGATGTTGACTAGCTTTGCTTAAGGATGAAATAAGCTAAGTACAATGGAAAGAAAGATAGTCTTGGTCTTATATAAAATATAAGTCCATTATCGATACTTGGAGACAATAATTGTCTACTAAAGATGGAGGGAGGAATCCTCCCCAAAAGAGTCACTAGAAAAATCTGTGGTGTTATTTTTGGAAGTATGGGACACAACGCAGAACTCAGGGTGTACTTATTGAAGTGATCGAGTATGACATTAAGGAATGATGCATTATCTCAGAAGATAAAAATCATCACCCTATAATGGACCTAATCACCTAATAAGGGCTCTTAAGGCATGATGGGTCTTCAAATGTACCAAAGATCTTTCCCCTACTTTACATAGAAAAGTAAAGTAGGATTTATATTAAGTCAGGTTCTTTAGTTCCCTACAGAGGCAAGCCTCCATAGTTAATTACATTATAAGAAATGTGAATCCCTTAAGAACACTCTAGATTAAAGTAGGCAATTATGGACTCCAAAGATTTCAAGGCTAGACTATCAATGAATTGGCTATATTTAAAAAATCAAGAGGGATCAATCAAATGGATAGACTTATTTTGGAAGTCAAAGAAGATGAGTAGGGAATGCTCATGATACTAAGAAGCCTAGTGAGCATTCCAATATATCTTATAGTTGGGCTTCATATATTTGAAATTGAAGAGAATTATTTATTTGAGTTGAAATTTTATTAGATTATTAGGGCTTATAATCCAACAATACAATATTATAGAAATGCCTAAGAGGTGAGGATTTATGCTTGTAGCCAGAAGGAAACAGCTACCTCAGATTCTAAATCTATTGAGCTTTAGCGCAAACTGGAAGCATGACCAAAATCTAAGCGAAGAGTAGACATAATGGTTCACCTCCACAAGAGAGGGTAAACTGTTCGACTTCTAGACTTACAACTGCCTGGAGTGGCTGCAAGCTAACACCTCCTACGATTCCATTTGTGGATGGAACTCACCCTATTCTACATCTTAATTCCTAAAGAGTGTGTTTAGATTTTCAAGAATGAAGAATATAATGAATTCCATTTGTGGATGGAACTCACCCTATTCTACATCCTAATTCCTAAAGAGTCTAACTAAGGTCGTTAAGTATCTTAATTAGCCCATTTGAATTTATGTGATTGATTTGATTTGATTTATTTCAAAATTTGAGTTTGTTTCATCTTCATATATTTTGGTTGATTAATGTTGGATTATATATTTTGATTTAATTAAATTTCAATAATTCAATATCCTTTAATTTAATAACTAATTTCTTTTCCAATTGGATTTTAATTTCATATAATTGATGTCATTTCGATGTTATTTAAATTCATTGATTTTTATTATTTCAATTATGTTTGATTTAGATTAGTGAATGCATTCCAATTAACTTATGATTTGATTAAACTTCAATAATATCTTTTATTTGAATTTTAATTAAGGGTTTAGCTTATTTTTGATGTTGATTGGAATTTGGATATTGTTTGATGACGTTAGAGTTTATTTTTAATTTCATGTTTATTTAATTTGATTATAGTTCATTCATTTATAGTTCAATTGGATTAAATGAGTTGAAAGTTTATTTTGATTTTAATTGAGTTTGATTACTTATGATTAGGATTTTATTTTAATCTCATTCATTTATCATGTTTTTTAGAGTTTGGTTTGTATTTGATTAGGAGTTTATGTATTGATTTAATTATTAGATTGATACATTTAATAGTTGATTAACTCATCTTACCTAAGTAGGTTGAATTAGATTTAATTTCATTATGTATTAAATTGATGAGATGCTATCTTAGTTTAATTTAATTTGATTTAATTTAGGTTATTTGTTTGTTGGGTTTGCTTGGGTTCAATGTGATTATATAATTAGTTTAATTAAGAAGTGTGATTAAATTAATTATTAAATTAAATAAAGATTTCTTTAATTTTTATTTTGGTTTCATATTTGTTTAGATTAATGATGTAATTAATGACTTAATGATTTAGGTTTAATTTAGGATTTGATTGACATTTAATTGCATTTTAATTAGGTTCAAATTTATGTTTGATTAAGCTTAGGTTTATAATTTAATTAACTTAATTATTTATTTAAGAGGTGTGATTAAATTAATTAGTAGATTAATTAAGTGTTTGATTTGAGTTTGATTTAAGAATTAGTTTTAATGTGATTTATTTAAATCATTTTGGTTCATTAAGATGAAGGATTAGATCATTAAGTTTGCATTAATTAGATGTTTAATTAATTAGATTTGATTAAGGATAATTCAATTTAAAATTATTAGATTAATTAAAGATTTATTTAATTAAAAATTAATGCTTTTATTGCCCATATTTGAGAGATTTGATTTAATAGATTAAATTAAGTGTTTTACTTGAATTTGATTTGATTAAAGGATTATTATTATTGTTATTATTGTTTGATTAGATTAAGTGAATTAATTATTTATTTTTATTTCAATTAAGTTTGATTATTTATGATTAGATTTTTATTTGATTTCATTCATTTATTATGTTTATTTAATTTCATTTAATACTTTAATTATGAATTTATCTTTAATTTAGTTATTTGGTTCATGCATTTATTGCTTAATTAGTTATCTTTCTCCTAATGGATTGAATTAGGTTTGATTTAGTTATATATTAACTTGATTAAGTTTGGATTAATTTTATTTAGTTTAATTTGATCAATATTAAGTGATTTAGCTAAGATGAATTAGATTGTTAATCAATTTGATTTTTAGTTTATTTAATGATTAATTAATGTTCAATTTATTTTAATTTATTAAGCTATTTCACGCTATTAAGATTCAATGCTTAGTGTAGGTTTGATTTATATCAAAGTTTCATTGGTTTGTTTAATTTTTGAGTTTAATTTGAAATTTAATCATTTAATTGAGTTTCATTAATTTAATTAGGTTTAAGTTTATGTTTAATATAATCTCATTTGAAGATTATGTGATATTTTTCTGATTTGTTGTTTGATTAACAATCATTTAAGTGTTATGTTATTTCTAATTTTTTATTTAATATTCAAATTATTATAAGTTTATGTTTTAATTAATTCCTTAATTGATTTAATCTTAATCTTAAGTGTTTATTTTAGGTTTATTAATCTTCAAAAGATTATATCATTTTTCCAAGGATCTTAGATGTTAACTGAAGTGATTTAAGCTATTTTGAAGATTTTTATGATTTTTTGGGTTTTATTTGATTTATTTTATTGAAATAGATAATTTGAACTTTAAAATTTAATATCTCTCAATCTAAAAGTCTTTTTGACTTGAAATATTTTTGGTAGGTGTATTTTAGTTTTAGTTTCAATTCTTGAAAATTTTCAAATTAATCTCATGTGTATTTTTGGTTTAATTGATGAAATTTAATTTCACTAACACCTAAATTAAGCTCAAAATATAATAGAAATTGGGGATTTTGGCATGGTTGCATTCCTCTCAGAAAAATAAATCCAACGAGCCCTTATTTGCAATTTTCACTAAGTATTTTATTTTTTTTGTAAATTTTATGAAGTTTCAGGCAATTTAATTAATTTTTAAAATCAAAAAACCACTGATTTTCTTACTTAACCCAAGACCACGCGGAATTAATCGTAATGTCGCATGCTCCACATGGCAACCTTTGATTGGTTTGCGTGACGTTAACGCAGCGAATGAGTGAGAATGCGGCGCATTCGATGGGATGTTCCAAATCTAACAAAATGATCTAAGGTCCAAAGTCAGTGAAATCGCTAATCGCAAATTCATTCCTCAACAGAGATCGACAAAAGATAATTTTCTTCTTCCTAGGTGATGAAAATGATCGGATGAATAGTGTTTTCATAAGATTTTATGAGATTTTTGAAAAATTGAACAGAATTTCATTCGATCGGGCTTGATTTCATGTCGATTCTCTACAAAAAAAACTTCTATTTTTACATTAGGATCACGTAAAATGAAATATGCAAGAGATATCTAATAAAAATTCCTAAAATCGAGCAAACATTCTCACAAACAAGCAATCTTATGGCTGACTACGAGATTTGAAAATTACCTCACTGGGATTGATTTTTGATGGTAGAGATGATTCGAATCCATTCCTGGATGTGAGATGAAGCTTTGGAATAAATCTAAACTCTTGTCTTGCTTTAGATCATCCTAATCATGACCCTCCACCACATTCACCAGAATCCGCTCGAATTTGATGATTTTTGTCGAAGGGAAATGGGGAAAGGGTTGCTTTTGCTTGTTGGAGTTCCTAGAGCATCTCTAATGCAAAAATAAAATCCTCTTCATGCCTCTATCCTCCCTCCCTTAACGGTGGCTGAAAATCACCATTAATGGTTTTGGTGATGGGGAGATGGTTGGGTGGCCATGGCAGATTGGAGACTTCGGATTTTAGCTCCCAAAGTCCTCTCTTGTGGTTGTGAGGTCAGTGTCAATCAATGCAAGAGATGGGGAGGATTGGATGAAGGGATTTTGCAAGATTTGGTTTTCCCTCTCTTTCTCCTCTCTCTCTCTCTCTCTCTCTCTCTCTCTCTCTCTCTCTCTCTCTCTCTCTCTCTCTAGTTTCACCCAACCATAGAAGTTGGATTTTAACTTTTTACATAATGCTTTAAGTGTTATTATCCAATTTGGGGTTAATTTGGGATTGGGTCAATTCATGTTGACCCAAATGAGTTGGGTTGGGTTCAAGCAACTTGATTTGACTCATTAGCTTTGGATTTGCCTTAATTATATTCAATTGATCATTTATGATAGTTTTCATTGATTAATTATGTTTAATTTGGATTAATTTTGAATTTGACCCAACTTTGACTAAGTTTTGACCAACTTTGACCAAAATTGGTTAAGTTGATTTATGTGATTCAATTTGTCATTTTATGTTTAGATTATGTTTCAATTATGTTTTATGAATTATTTGGAATGTTCTTGATTAATTATTTGGCTTAATTTGGCTTGGATTTGGATTTGAATCATTTTGAGTTCAAATGGGTAAAATTGGGTTCAATTGAGTTAAATATTTTGTTTGACTCAACCAAGATGTGTTTAAGCTCTAATAATATTTGATTAAGTGATCATTGTGATTTATAGTAATTGGTTTTATTTGATTTTATGTTAATTTTTATTTGAATCCGTTTTAATTCAAATTGAGCTTAATGGGTTTAATGATCAAATTAACTCATTTGAGATTTTATTTGATTTAGATTTATTTAGTTTTATGTTTAAATATGTTCATTTGATGATTTTGGGCCTTCATAGTGATTTAATTTGGACAATTTTTGATTTGTTGACTTTTGACTTAATAGGGCCCAATGGGTCAACTCTAGGTCAAATGGCCTATTTGCCCGTTTAAACCTCATTTAAATTTATCTTTGAATTCATTTATGTTTATGTATTGATTTTGTGCTTTTGATTTGATTTAATTTGGTTTAATTTTGATTAAATTTAATTTTATTTGGACTTAGATGATTTTGAGCTTAAAAGGGTTAATTGAGTTAATCAACCTAATCACCTCAACCCAAGCTCAATTAGATTTAGATTTCAATTCAAATATATTTGATTTAGATTTCTGTTGAGTTTTATTAAATTTGGGTTTAATTTAGGTTTTGGCTAATGAGGTAGGCATGAGCTGGTTTAGGCCATAGGATGAGTGAGTCACTTTGGGTAGTAAGGCTTAGCCTAATCCTATGGCAAATCTTTCTAAAGTCTTTAAGTTTAGGTTAAGTATTCACTTAATAACTAGAAGTGTCCTATGACTAAGGAGTTCTTAGTGTCTAGAAGACTCTTACCCCTATGATGGGAAGATTGAATCCTCACTCCAAAAGTGAGGTCAACAAGCTTGTACCAAAGCTCCCTAAATTTAGGATCCGAGGTAGTTGTATCCTTCGGGCTATAAGCATAAATCCTCACCTCTTAGGCATTACACAACCTTGTGTTGTTGGATAATAAACCATAGCAATCTAATTAAATTTCAACTCAAAACATATAAATCTCTTCAACTTTAAAATTATAAAGCCCAACCATAGGATTGATTGGAATGCTCACTAGGCTTCCTAGTATCATGAGCATTTCCTACTTATTTCCTTTGGCTTCCAAAAATAAGTCTTCTCCTTGAACTTTCCCAATTGATTTTTCAAACATAACCAATCATTTGATAGTCTAATCTTGAAATCTTTGGAGATAATAATTGTCTACTTTAATCGAGTGTATTCTTAGGGAATTTCATTCCCTAAGATGTAATTAACTATGGAGGCTTGCCTCCATAGAGAACTTTAAAACTTGGTTTAATATAAATCTTGTTTTATTCATCCATGTAAAGTAGAGAAAAAATCTCTGGTATATTTGAAGATCCATCATGCCTTAGGAGTCCTTATTAGGTGATTAGGTCCATTGAAGGGTGACGTCTCTATCTTTCGAGATAGTACATCATACCTCAATATCATACCCGATCATTTCAATAAGTACCCCCTACAATTTACATGGTGTCCTCCCCATACATCCAAAACTAAACACCACACTCACATATAATTGCATGTTATCATACAAAAATTAATAATAGATATTATATATACATAATTAAGCATATCTATAGTGATAATAATTATTCTAGCATATAAATGTTTAGCATAGATTTTCTTTGTATACGCATATAAGCATAAGTATTTAAGTTGCATAATTATTTACATATTGTTTATTGTTTCATTTCTACCTTGAAAATAATAACTTGAGGCATCAATTTCTATTAATTGTGATCATAGAACCATTCTTTTGTTCATGCTACATGCTCCATTCCTTTGCCTTTTATATTTTTAATAAATGATAGTTATTTACTGAGTTTGACTAGTCAAACTCATTGTTGTAAAAGTTTCTCATAGTAGGCTCTACTAGTATAGTTGGAGGACTTTCACCACATGAGCTAGCTCTTTATCAAAATCATGATCTTTGATACTTGAGTATATGTAGTTTCTCTTTATATATCTTCTGGATTTGAGTAGAACTATTTTTATTAATGTTCTTTTAGTGTATTGTTTAGATATTATTATATTATTATTAGATGTTATTTTATATTTTATTCTGATTACTTTTCTACTTTCTAGTTGGATAATTGTATAATCTTTATTGTTGAGTGAAATGTAATTCATTTATCTTGTTGCTATAAGTTTATCTTTACTTTTATTGTATGTGAATTTTCTTGTGAGTACCAAATACGTTTTCAGATAACTTCATCACATCCCATATAGTCGGGGTGTACCACTGTCTGGACCCAAGGTGTGACACACACACACACACACACACACACACACACACATATATATATATATATTTCCATTTTCATAAGTGAACCCATTTAACACTTTCATACAAGTTGTCAGCTTTCATCAGCCCAATTCATTATCACATCCTAGATTCCTCAATGTGGTGATACAAAATTGCCAACAAAGAGAGCCCCCCCACTAAGGGGTTGTAAATGAGTCAAGTTGGCTTGCGAGCTGATTCGAGCTCGACTCGTTAATAAGCTTATCGAGCCACAAGTTCTGCTCATAATTAAATTCAAAAAAATTGCGAGCTTGAGTTTGAGCTTGATTTGACTCAAAAAAATATTCTATCATTGAATGTTTTTTTAAACTAACTTTCGATTTTCACCTTGCCATATTTTAATATTCAATGAATTTTCTCAACCGCATCGCTCATCAAAATATTTTATTTATTTATTTATTTATTTTGTGAATTTTGATGACCTCTTTGACTAATTTTATGATTTTTTTAAAAAAAATATAATCATTTGACATGAAAAAAGTCTATACAGAACTTTTTTGAATATATATATATATAGTTTTTATGATTATTGATCTCAATTTTTTTTTTAATTTTTTTTTTTGAAATTTATCACATCTTTAAATTAGCTAAAATCCTTTTATGGAGATTTTCCCTCTGTAAAGATCTTTCATTAACAGATTTAATTTTTTTTCAAATTAGTTTCTTTTTTAAATCAAAAAAATATTTGAGTGACAAATGATCAACAAATACTACAAAATATTATTATCATATAAAATTTCATTAAAGCATTAAATTAATTTTTTAATGTATTTAGTATTTACTTCCATAAGTTTTATGTAATTATCACCTTATCACATTATTTTATTTCAATGCTTACTTCATTCTAATGTGCTGTCATTCTTTTTATATAGTGGAATATAACTATAGAGGGGGTATTTTAATAATAATTTTTTTATCGTATTTCTGTTATTTCCACTTCTATAGAGCATGCAAAGTCAATTTTTTTTGTCAATTTCAATCATAAAATTAAATTATATGAATTTCAAAAGTTAATGTCAATAAATCTCAAAAATCATATCACATGTGAATCTCTCCATGGCACATCCTCTAAAATCATATGTGAATCTCTCAATCAATTCGTCCGTTGTCTCCATCCATGTATACATATTGAGCTCACATCAATATGTAAGATCATCATTAACTTGTATTTTATCTATATAAATATAGAAATGAACTTATATAAGATAAAAAAATATTGTATGTTGCTTCATTTTTAGTTTGGAATTTTTTTAAAATAAGTATCGTTATAAACTTAATTAGGGAATTAAGCATCATTAAAAAAAATTTAGAAATAGGTATAGTCACCCACTAAGTGGGTGACTAGGTAGCCACATCAACACCGACGTGGCATGGAAGTTGCCACTTTAACGTGAAGCCAGTCATCCACTTAGTGAGCTTCATTTACTAGTTGCTGCCACTTAGGCAACCGGTTTCATGAAAATGCCCTTAGTGGGCAACTAGTCGATAGTTAAAAAAATTAGGTTGATCGACCGATTAGCCCTATTATTTCCCTTTAATCCATTTGTTTCGCCCTCTGACGCCTCCATGGGAGCAGCCCACCATTTTTCCCCTTTCGAGCACGGTCATCTTCGTCTCCAAGCTTCTCGGTAGCCGTCGATATTGCTCCAACCACCAACATTATTCCATCTTCCCCTTCTAGCCAAAACCAGCTCATTTTCTTCCCTGACAACTGCATCCATGGTGTTTGACGATTTACCTCTCCATCTAACATCCCTTGGAACCCAACATTAGCTTTCGGCAATGATTCCGATGGCTCCATTCCATTCAGGGAAGTTTCTTGTGGCAGATTCTATAAGTTTTTGCACACATTCCCGTCGTTCTTTGTCAATAGATGGTAATTCCCTATTTTTACCATTTATAAATTAGTAGATTATGTGTTCTAGGGCTTAGAGCTGTATGGTTAGAATTTCATGATTGGATTTGATTTATAAGTTTGTGTTAGCATTGCGATTTAGGTAATTTATTTGTAATTTTAGGTGATAATATATCGAGTATACTATTATAAGTGACTATGACATATTTTTGAATGGTATGAGTTGGGTTTAAGTTATTGCAGTTGGCCTACAAGCTTAGAGCCCTGTTACTTGTAGTCGCGTTAGATGGCAGCGTTTGTATAACATGTCGATTGATTTAAATTTCTTATGATTTATGTAGTTTGTTCCATAAATAAATTTGTATGCGCAATGTTTTTTTAGATTTAGGAAATATTGATATGATTGGTTATTCTCCAATTATTTGAGGAATGAGTAGAGAGTTTATTTCACTGATCCTTTTTTATGGAGGCGAACTACGTATCGATGAGCAGTTCAGTCCAAGTTATGTGGGAGGTTGAAATCATACAGTTAAGGTTCTTTGGCACAGCACCTTACTGGAATTGAAATAGTGAATTATGATGTCATTGAACATTGATTCAGTTCACCACTCTATAAAGCTTACATGTTATTATCTAGTGGGTAACGGATTTATAGCGTATGTTATATCTGACAATGAAGTTTGCGATGTTACACTGGACAAAACTTCCCGTCAGATATTAGTATTGTATGTGGTAGTGGAGGATGCTAATGTTGCATCCACATCAGCTGATCTGGTAATAAGGTCAGTAGATATACTAATGATGCATACATAGAATTTCATCGCACATATACCTGTAGCGACATAGAGCAACTTTGATGAATTGATTCCCAGGTAATACCATGTCAACCTTTCCCTGTTTATACTTGTAATATTTAATATCAAAGTTTGTCGTCCTGCTTATGAGTTTTGTGACAATGATGATGTTATTTATCGTTCAGAAGAACCGTATGTGTCTTACAGTGCTGCAAATAATGATGAGTACTAGACTATGAACAGTAGTTTAAGTAGTGAGTCTGAGCAGGATATCAGTGATGATGATTGTTCACTTGGGTTAGAAGCTACTATGATTAGGAATGTAGCCAGTCATGATCTTTTAAAAAATCATTCACTCTATAATATTTATAGTGAAAGTCCGATGTTGTCTATAAATGAGTATGTATGGATGCGTCAAACTATGAGAGAGTGAGACAATGATATATACTTTGACGGTCTATTAGATGAAAATGTCCTAACAGACAATGTTGAAATCCCAGGTGACCTTGTCAAAGGAATGTGCTTTACAAGTAAACAGAGTCTTCAGTTTACTATTATTGGGTGGTGTATAGTGAATAATGTTCAATTCCAAATAGTTACCTCTAACCAAAAGAACTATATGGTTACATGTGTACATCATGATAGTCCTACCCGACCATGTAATTGGCATTTGTATTGTAATAGCAGCAGACGCTTAGGGGGTGCTTAGAGAATATCCAGAATTGGGGAATGTCATAGATGTATCAATGCAGTTAGCGTAGGTGGTCATCGGCAATGTAATTCTAAATTCATAGCTTATTTCATTATACCTATGATCAGGTATCAAATTGATCTAAAACCTAAAGAGATTATAGGTAGAATGGAGTCAAAGTTTAATGTTAAAGTTTCCTACATGAAGGCCTATGATGTAAGGCATAAGGCAATAAAAATAATCTTTGGTAGTTTGGAAGAGTCTTACAGGACTCTCAGCCTTTACATGGAATCAGTTTATACAACTTTACCTGGTACAGTCTACAAAATTCAGTTTAGTAGCACATAGCACTTCCAAAGACTTTTTTGGGAATTTGATCCTTCCATTATGGGCTGGGGTAGCTGTCGCCCAAAGCTCAGCTTAGACTGCACATTTTTATTAGGCAAGTATCATGGTACATTATTAACTGTTGTTGGAATAGATGGAAATAATGGGTTATTTCCTCTTGCATTTGCTATTGTAGAGTCTGAGTCGACTGATTCTTGGTTGTGGTTCTTAATGTGCTTACATGATATGCTTCCTGTAGTGTCTTCTGGACATGATTTGTGCATCATATCTGATAAACATGCTAGTTTATTACGTGGGTGTAGAGAAGTTTTTTCATGGGCTGCTCATAAACACTGCTTGTGCCATCTTTATGAAAATTTTAAAAAGGTGATACGTAGATTAGGGATTGGTGATGTTGAATTTCTATGCTAGAAGATGTATATGGCAGAAAATAGTGACGATATTCATGAGTTTAATCATTTCATGTCAGATATTAAAAATGTGAAAGAAGAAGCTCACAAATGACTTGTGGAATGTAACCCTGTTAAATGGTCACTTGTACATGATGGTTAGATGCATTAAGGTACAATGACGACTAATGCATTTGAATGTTTCAATGGTGTTCTAAAATGTGCTTGTGGTTTGTTAATTTAGGCTCTAATTATTTCTATTTATTACAATTTAGTTGCATTGTTCATGAAAAGACTTACCTCTGCAACTCAGTAACAGGAGGCCAACTTATCTATTTTCACCCAAAGGGTATCCATAATATTATAGCATACTGAGAGGGAAGCTAGACATTTCCCTAAATCGGTGAACATCCCCCCGGGAGATGCAAGTGTTTGACAGGTCAAGCCGATCATTTAGAGTTGATTTGCTTGATAATAGTCAGTGTAACTGTAGTTGCAACAAAATAGTCATATATCATTGGTCATGCTCGCATGTTGTTGCTGCACTGAGATTTAGAAGATTAACCCACCTAATGTGTGTGTCACAGTACTACACATTGCATATGTATAAGCTCATGTACTCAAATGAGTTTCACACTTTGCTTGACCATTTTGATTGGCCATCTTTTAGTGTAGAGCATAGATTAGTAGCATTACAGTCACCCAATTTTCATAGGAGGTCAGGTAGACCTCGTACCACTAAATTCAAAAATATAATGGATGAAAATAGAGCAAGCAGTAGTAGAACCTGTAGTCTATGCAAGACAGCTGGCCACTACAGGTCATCGTGCCCACACAATGTTAATAGTAGAAGGTATGTCATAGATACATTAGCATATAATGTATATGTTTAGTGCATGTTATTTAGACTTTCATTGTAGGTTGCAGTACTTTTTTTTGGCTTACTTTATGCTATAGTTTTCCGTTTCATAATTTAGAACTGTCTGACACTGACTCTTGCATTTATTTTCTTCAATAGGTACGATGGCCGAGGAGCACCACCCACTAGTTAAAAGTCAGCGTCAGGACCATGCTAGGGAGGACACCCCACAATTGGAGCAGCCATCTACTGAGGTCCACCCTAGCATAGCCTCCCTATGTTGATGGCTTAGAGCCGCTCACCTTGATACTGTAAGTAATATTTAATTTTTGTTTCTACATTACACCTGCATAATATTCATTTTGGCTAATGACTGATCAATCATGCTATTTTGTAGAGTACTGTTCTAGAGGCTGCTTCACACTTGCTTATGCTGAAGGAGTGGTCCATCCCTTTTAGAAGATTCATCAGTGGCCTAGAGGTACCAGGCCTACAGTGTGCTACCCTACTTCATTTCATCTGCCTAGATCATCATCTGCTTACTATCCTGGTTGAGAGATGGTCTCCATAGACCAATACCTTCCACCTAGTTGTTGGTGAGATGACAGTGATGCTCCAGGATGTGGCGATGATCCTGGGATTACGTGTTGATGGGCCACCTGTTATTGGCCCAATTGTGATCGGTGAGGGGAAGAGATGGGCTAGCTGGCCAAATTACTACGATGAGTTATTGGGATGACACCATATACCAGATGTGGTGTATGATGACCCGATCAGTCCACACATCAGATTGACCTTCATGATGGGTCAGGCACAAGCACAGACATGCATGCCATTGAGGTGGCTTAGGTGGAATTTTTACAGAGTCATATGCACATCTAAGCATCTGAATACTTGTGCACTGCGTGCCTACATTCTATTTCTTATTGGGTGTATCTTACTGTCAAATACATCAAATTCTGAGGTCCACCTACAGTATCTTCTATTTCTAGAGGACCTAGATTCATTCAGTACGCTGTCTGTAGGAGGAGCAGTTCTAGCCTACCTCTATAGAGAATTTTACAAGTCTACTAGGCCCAATAGGGTCAACATGGATGGCTACCTACACCTCCTACAGATATGGTATTGGGAGCATCTTCATGTAGGGTGGCCAAACTTACATGTGCCATATCCGAATGATCTTGACGGTCTCATCATTAGTTTGAGATATATTTTACTTTCTGCACTTTCAAATTTTTAGCGTATATGTTTATTTTAAATATGTTGTGTGCATGGGTGGAACGAGAGATATGTTTGCCACATGCCAATGGTGAATGTTGCATTATATAGAAATAAGCTGGATGGCTTGCTGGATACTCAGGTTAGACTTGTAGAGTACATTTCGATTCAAATTTGTATAATGCATATTCTAATTTAACATAATTTATAATATGTGTTGGTGATTTGGGAGCCATACACTGAGAAGATCACGCTATGCTTATCACCTATATGCTCAGCATGCATCGATATATGGTTGGCATGAGTCCAGCTGATCAGTTGGAAGAGGGTGGAGTGGCACTTACCTAATCGAGTGTTGCGACAGTTTGCACTCGTACCTAGAGTAGATGTGGCACCAGTTGACCCTAGTTTCAAAAGGGTCGATGGTCGAGGCAAAGTGGATGTCTACTGGGTTGATTACCACTGGGTGCACATTGCCTCTTGGGAGAGATGGAGGGATTACCTAGTCGAGGGCTTGGATGAAGATGAGGATAGGTGGGCTATCAATCAAGCATACGTGTGTTGATCTTGGGCTTCTCTACTACCGCCACCCAGATCCTTCAACCACTATCCCGAGCACCAGAGGCTATATGTATGCTAACATAAGTATTGAATTCAATATGTTACTTGAGGCTAATTTCACACACTATTTTTTCATGCAATCGGAGCACATCTTGGTGACTCGGGAAATCTTCCAGTTGTACTTCAGTCATGTAGATGAGCATGAGCTACATGGAGCCGTAGATAGGTACGAGGTGTTATGCAGAGACTTATCGTTGCGTGTATATATCGGGGACCCACCTTACGGATCGGAGCATACAGAGGATGTCCTACAGCATGACTGGGGTGACGGACCATCTACATATGCTAATCCAGATCCATTTATATATGTTAATCTAGGTCTTTCAACATTCCAGCCTACGTATGAGTCACAGCCGCCTATCTTCTCATCACAGGACTATCCTACATAGACTTCTGAAGATCTTGCATTGGAGGACCACCATCAATTACGTGATCATCCATCACGTGCACCTAACCAGTACACACCTGGGAGTGGTGCGATTCCACGTAGACGATAGAGGCGTTAGATGTTTAGCATAGTCTATTTGTGAGTCTTTACTACATTTGTTCTTATTTATTTTATTTTTGTTTCTAGATCATCCATTTATGTAAATACTTGTACTCACTTTTTGGAATGACTTGTAGAACTTATATTCAATTTTATAATGAATCATCCATATACTTAGTTTTAGATCTACTTAAATGAAAACCTGTAGACTCTAAGGTTGACCTCTATAATTGATGATAAGGGCTTAAGCTCACAAATGGAACATCTAAACCTAAAGCAAAAACATAAGAGCTCAAATCCAATCCTTGATGTAATAGCAAATCTCATGTTAAAAAAAAAAATTTTTCTCTCCAGGCTAGTCTCCCACTTAGTGGGGACTAGCAGCAGATCCTGCTGACTGCCACCCAATTATCGGGCACTATCTGAGATGTTACAGACCTAGTCACCCACTAATTAGATGACTAGGCACTATTACACCTGGATTAGCTTCCCTGTCATGTCGGAGTTGATGTGGCTACCTAGTCGCCCACTTAGTGGGAGATTATACCTATTTTTAAATTTTTTTTAATGATACTTAATTCCTTAATTAAGTTTATAATGATACTTATTTTTAAAAAAATGCCCTTTTTAATTTCACACTTATTGTTACTTTCTTTTTATATGTTCTTTGAAAAAGCTTAATTTTTATCAATATTCTTCTTAATTCTTTCATATAATGAATAACAAGACTGTTAATCATTATTATAAAAGAAATCTATTTTAATGTTTTTCATATTTAAAATAAATTCAAGAGAAAATTGAAATAATACCATATGATAATTACTTGCAACAAATTAAATGGACCATATTGAATGCTTCATAATGACCCTTCCTTTAGAATAAAGCAATTTAGGAAGCCAATCTTGAGGATTTCTACCAATCCTCATAAGCTTAATATAAAATAAGTCTATCATATATCACATCTCTCATATAGGATAGAATATTACGTGCAGTGTCCCGATAAAATTTTGCATCCAGATATCCAATTAGGTGCAGACACCTAGCAAAACATAAATTATAATATTTAATTTATGTTTTGTCAGGTGTCTGTACCTGATTAGTATCCGAATGCATCCAGACACCGCACGTAATATTTTTTCCTCATATAGTGAGAGTCGCATGCCCTTGTGTTAGTAATATAATCCATGTTAGCTTTCTCTTAGATCTCTTAGCGAGTCTGTAGAGTCGCATCCCTTTGCGTTGGCTATTTGAGCTCATTGGGGCAGACTACACGATGTGGCAATAAGCTAATGGAGGTTAGGAGCTTTCAAGGATGGAGTTGACGCCTAAGCAATAGTTTTTAGGGAGTAAGTGAATGAGGAAGAATACGAAGAAGAAGAAGACATGCGAAGAAGATACCCACCAAGGCTTCGATGGTGAAGGAAATGGAGTCTAAGCATGGAATCATTGACGATGATTTGTAGCGGAGTAGATATGGTTGTGGCCAGAAAACTCATTTGTTGATTTATAAGTACGAAGATCTCCATTAGGGCTTGGTAAGAGGAGGGGATTATTAATGATTTTTAAAAAAATAATTTTAGTTAATAGCAATTAGAGTCCTTATTTTATTTTATTGGCACTAATATTAAATTTATGAAATATTTGAATGTACATATATTAAGTTTCTTGAATTTATTGTATGTTAAAAAAATACTTGGAACAAGGATTAAATGATTAGAAATTTACAAAAAATTTAGTGATTTATTACCTTGATAAGATGTGATGTTGATATAATTAATATGTTTTAGCTTTCATTTTGAAGACTTTTTAAGTGTTGTAGGTCCTTAATCTTTTATGTATTTGAACCTAGTCAATACCTAAAATATTTTTAAAATAAGAAAATCTGTAAAAGATAGGTTAATGAGAATATTTTAAGAAATTTATGAGATTGCCTATTTTGTCATTATGTATTCTTCATTCAATAAGGTGAACTTCACAAAGATTTTTTCTCCCTATATAAATAAGGAGGATGGAAATGAGTCATTGCACTTTCCTTATTTATAGAGTGAGAGATAGTCACACTATTGAAGGATATATATATCAAGACTAGAAGGTCATCTTGTAAAACATTTAAACAATTCTCGTTCATAAGAATGAAGATTTTCAAGCATTATGAGGGTGTATCTTAAAGTTTATATAAGATAATAAAATCATTTAAGATAAAGATTATAATTAAGATTGAATGCATGAAAAAAGTGCAAGCATTCTTGAATGGCGTATATGCTTTATGAAAATTTTTCTAATTTTAATTTTAAATGCCTCTAAAAGCATAATTATTCTCTAAAATTACATGAAAATCAATAAAGCTACAATTAAAAGCATGAGATTGATGAAGAAAGAGCGATGGCAAAGCACTATGGCTATCTATACAAATATCGAGGCGCAAATAAAAAAGAATAACTCAATCATGAAAATTATCATAACAGTATAAAGTTGGGTGTTGCAAAAGCTGAAGACATGCTAACGGTATACAGATCGAGTCTCATTCCATGACTTTGAATATAAGCATAATAAGAGTAATGAAGATGGGTCTCCGTGTATTTATCTATTCCATCCTTCCTCAATGACCATCTCAAATCCCTCGACCAAGAGACCATGTCAACATCTGATTTTCTCCAGCGAGACAAGATCGATATTGATGGAATCGTAGTTCAGCATAAGGTGATGAGACATGGCACACGTTCTGCCACTAGGGACCGCCTTCAGAGGCCAACTCCAACCATCTTCCTAAGAGGAAGCGGCTTGCTTCCTCCTCTTCGCCGAAGTCCCAAGATCACCATCATGAGTAGCATTATAGAGGTATTTATGCTTCCAGATATAAATTGGATAATAAGTGATAGCATCTCTACCCACCGAAATGACGTGGGATTGATGATGACCACTTGAGAAGGGCATGGAAAATAGATCATACAAGACTGGAAGAAAAATTGAATGATTTTGTTAAGATTGCAGGAGAGAATATTATATGCGGTGTCAGGATGTTGTCGTGTTTATTTTTGGTTCATATGTATGGGTATATGGGGGGAACATCACAAAGATCTGAGGATGTACTTATTAAGGTGATCGAGTACGACATCGAGGAATAGTGCACTATCTCGAAAGAAAGAAATAATTATCCTACGATGGACCTAATCACTTAATAAGGACTCCTAAGATATGATGTGTCTTCAAATGTACCAGAGATTTTTTCTCTACTTTACATAGATGAATAAAGTAAAGTCTATTTAAACTAGGTTCTAAAGTTCCCTATGGGGGCAAGCCCCCATAGTTAATTATATCTCAAGGAAGGTGAGTTCCTTAGGAATACTCTTGATTAAAGTAGGCAATTATTATCTCCAAAGAATTCAAAGATATGACTATCAATAAATTGATTATGTTTGGATGATCAAATGGGGTAGATTGAAAGGAGAGATTTATTATGGAACCAAAATGAGATGAGTAGGGGATGCTCATGATACTAGGAAGCCTAGTGAGCATCCCAAACTATCCTATGGTTATGCTTTATATTTTTGAAATTGAGGAGAATTATATATTTGAGTTAAAATTCCATGATACAAGATTGTAGAAATGCCTAAGATGTGAGGATTTATGCTTGTAGCCCCAAAGGAAAACAAAAACATCAGATCCTAAATCAAGGGCCAAAGCATGACCTATATCTAAGGTGAAAGTGGGTATGTTGTTTACCTCCACAAGAGAGGGTAAACCGTCTGACTGTTGAATTTATAACCACCTAGAGTGATAGCCAACTAACTCCTCCTATATTTTAAAACCATGTGATCAAGTTATATGTTTTGCAAGATGGCTAGGTTGTTATTACTTAAAAAAAAAATTAAAGCCCTTAAACTCACTCCCTAAGAGACTAAAGCATGAGGGATATGAATAATGACTTAGTATAATACAAATCTTATCAAATTTTATTTAATCTTGGACTCTTTACTTTTGACACAGACTATAGGATTTTATATGCCTAAATGTATGATGAAGTTGATTATTAGTTAAATCAAAAGAGAAAGAGGTGTTTTTTTATCATAGGCTCTCAAAGGTCAAGCCTTATTTCTATCTGACAAAGATGAAAACCTTCTCTTAGCAAGAGTGAAACAAAATAACATACATTATATTAAGCATACAACATCCAGCTAAGGTGTTGCTAAATATTTTATTATCTTGATTTAATTCCTAGGCTTTATGTGAGGTTAAGAGTTATTTTAAAATTTTAATTATGAGTTATAGTTATGGTAGAAAATTTATTTTTCCTTAAGAGCCTAAACGGATCCAGGCCACACATTAAATAATCATATATGAAGAAACTAGAAAAACACATGCCATTTATATTGCACAATGTAAATAAATCATCAAATAATTTATAACCTCAATGTGAAAGAATAACAAGTCAGTGCAGTCAGGTACCATCATACAACCCGAAAAAGAAATCAGTAGCCGAGCTCTACCCTTATAAAACCAGGTATATGAAAGAATAATTACAAATTACAAAATGACAAGTGTTATGGGGGATCTTCAAGTCTTCATGCTCCCTCTATTTCTTCATTTGATTTGCTCCATTTGATTTTGTAGGCTTCTGGGCATCACATGGCACCCTAGGATCAAACCTTCTGGCCAATATTTATCCTTAGCCCCCATAACACTAAATCAAATTCCTAATCCACAATTACATTAACAGAATGGAAAAGTAAACCTAACTACACCTACAAAATAAGTGTTAGCTGAACACACCATACAACCTAAGTAGTTATATGAATAATTTGGACGTAGACCCTACACATGGGTAACTAAGTCCACCTGTCCTAATGTAGATTATGCTTAGGGGTTAAATAACTTGAAAAAGAGAGCATTTATATTTAATTTTTAAGCACCCCTTAAGCATAATCTCCTGTAGAAAATATGATTAGGCTAATCATGGCCTAACATCCAGTCTACAAAACATACACCTAACATCCAATCTACAACATTACATCACAAAATAAAACATACATTAAACCATGCACCGCCCTAACATAAAGCTAGAAGTAGTGATTTAATCTAATGTGTCTATTAATATTTGTGTGGTATGTCCTAACTAGGCTTTAGAGTTAAGATTTTCTAAGTATAAAGGACATTTAATTATAAGGGTGGTTTCATTTAAATAATTTAACTAATTTGCAAATTTTACTAAATATTTTCTTTTGTTTCATTTGACCTACACTCAACAGCTAAGTATTATAAATAGAAGAAAAGAGAGGATCACACTTTTTTATCCCTGCCTCAAGTCACATCTAAAGAAAATTAGTTAATCAATTCCCTTTAGTGAATGACTTATTATATGTTATAATTAGTCCTAAGTTTATGTTCATTTTAAATAAACTCATTCAATAAGAAAGACATCTTAAGATTAGTTGGAATAAATTACTATCATATAACACATATTTGTTCATTTCTTTCCATCATATATATTATGCATATGATTAAACCATAACCATAGCTATACATGAAATTTGTATCTTAGCACACTTCAATGATGAATGTGAGTAAATATATTTGGAATTAATATTTCATTTGGTTGAATGATTTTGTCATATTTAATTTAAAGTTCTATCTAAATTCCTATGCAAAAGCATAAGGAAAGAACCTTAAATCACATGACTAATCAATTCAACCAATTAAACAAAGCATGAATGCATATTTTTTTTAATAGAAAAAGGGATTTTCATTCATTAGCTAAGTACACATCCACATGTATAAAAGTTTTAAGCAAGCACATTGTCATTGTTCTACACCAAGGGAACAGGGTAGGAACCTCCTTGGGGCTACTTAAAGTCGTGCGTCCCTGGAATGTCTAGACTATACCATATCCTTAGATACATATGGATGTATAAACAACTATAAGAATAGAAAGCCATGCAAAATTGTATTTTGATTTGATTGATTTATTTTGTGTAAAATGAATTAAAGCTCTATCTAAATTCTAATATCCAAATGCATAAGAATGAAATCAAGTGTACATCGCCATTATTTTACACCAAGGGAACAAGATAGGAACCTCCTTAGGGCTACTTAAAGCCGTGCGTCCTTGGGATGTCCAGACTAATATACCCGCTAACATTCTTACTTATATAAATCAACACATGAATGTAAGGAAGAGACTTTATTTCATACACTAAATTTATATTCACTTACATTTTCTATGTATATATAACTAAAGTTATAATACATGTGCATATTCATTCATTAATAAACTTTTTAAAAATATATTTAAGATTTAATAGTGATATTAGCCACACATATTCTTAATTAAGCCAACACATGCAAATTAACATAAAGGAAATCATTTTTATTTAATTAATTTGAAAGACATGAATGCATGAGTACAAGTGGCATACAATATTTTAGCATAATTAGAAAGAAATAAAGAAACACAAGTATGTGATTTCATTCAATTCAAACTAAGCCCTAAGGACAATCATATTAAACAAATTCATTTAATATGAACCAAAGTTCCTTAAAGCCATTTTTGATCTTCATGTTTGGTTTGAGTTAAGGAATATGAAAGAGGTTTTCTAATCCTAACCCATCCTTATATGTGAATTAATTTGATTTAATGATAGGTAATTAAATTGATATTATGGCTTAATTAAGTTAGGGTATGAATTAGGTTAATTATTTAACCATTATCTATATCACCTTAAGTTAATTAACTAATTAATAATGAGCCAATATTATATGCAACCACATGATAAGTAAAATTAACAATGCTCTTAAGAAATGAAAGAGGCTTAATGCAATTGGCTAAAGATTAATAGTTAATTAGGCTTAAGGGATCTCACTTAACTACTTTTATGGTTTTCTCACTCATGTGAGCTAACCATAATTTCGTAAGCTCTCTCTTTAGGTTATTGAACACCCAAAAATCTAACCAAGATTGATTAAAGGTAATTAGGTATGAATTAGATTTTAGACTGAGTTAATTAAGCTCATCAATCCATTTGGTTAAGCATTAAGTATGTTCAATTAATGAAATGAAATTAACTTAATGAAAGAGATCAAGGAAGAGGCCTTAATCTTAATCCTTAAGTCCTATATTTGATCACTTAAGCTCTGATTTTATCTTGGAAGATTAATTAATTAATTAAAAAATTAATTACTTCATTAATCATTAATTAATTTAATTTCAAAAAGTAAATAAAACTTAGGAAATGAATTATGAAAAATATCTTAATCACATTCCTAAGCTCTTACTTCAACGTAATTAGGCTTAAATAATTTTCAATATTCATTCACTAATTATCACTAATTAACTTAATAGAGTGATTAAGGCTTAATCAATTAATTTTCTTAATTAAGCAACCAATAAAATCCCAAAAAATAGGGGAGGCAGAGGTCATCCCCCTAAACATCAACAAAATATTTGAGATAAATTGGGTGATTAATTAAGGAGTAATTAAGCTAATTAAATTTTTAATTGAATCCTAATTAAACTAAAATCATTATTTAAAATTAATTAATAATAATTTTCCTAGATTCTACTCTAAAATATCTTCAAAATGAGCCATAGTTTGTAGTTTTTGGATATTTTTAGGATTAGTTATGATTTTTAGAAGTTTCAACCTTAAAATAGATTGATTAAGCCTAATTAAAGCCTTAATCCTGTCAGGCCACGTGGAAGCTAACACGGACCACTTTCCACATGGTGTGATGGGATTGGCTATTTAAGTTGTCACATACGCCGCTGACCTGGATTGCGGTGGATGCGCTATTCCTATGGATTGTCAGATCTAAGATCAGACGGCCTCGATTCAATCCATGGTCTAGAAGAGAAATCAGAGTGGATCTAACATGATTAGATCATGACCATCCATCCAATCAAGTGGAATGAATGGTCTGTGATCCGTCCCGTTTGTGAACGGTGAAAGACGGATGTTGCCCATTCAATCCAAGCTCACCTGAGCTCAAATTGCCTTCAAAATAATCCCACACCTTCAGGGAGGGGAGGTGCACACATCCAATGCTAAGATCTAATGATATTCACATTTTCTTTACAAAGGACCAACCTATTTTTGCTAGGGAGATTAGTTTTAAAAAATTACTTCACCAGAGCTAATGTTCGTCGGTAGGATTGACGGAGGTAGCTTCTTCTAGTAGAGATGAAGCTCTGTTAAGAAGATTCGAGCTTGATTTGAAGTAGATTGCTTAGTAGACCAAACTTATCCTATTTTGTGATCGATATTGGTCGAACTTCAGTCTCCGGTGGTCAGGAAGGCTCGGGGATGATTTGGTTGGCTTCGAGGACACACGAGGATGGTGTGTGCAAGAAGAATTTGGATTTGGTTGAGTGGAGAAAGAATGGGAATTGGGATTGAGGTGCCCTATTTTGACTTTTCATGGGAAGGAGAAATGCTAATTGAGGGAGCTCGGGGAGGCTTCGAAGAAGCTCTCTAGGATTTTGAAAACTCCTTAGGGACTCACATGAAGTGAAATGTGAAAAATCCCGCTTGAATTAAAGGGATATACCCTCAATTGCTGATGGATGAACATGATCTCAATTTTAGCCATCACCATCGCAAACTCTCCCTCAACTCCACTTGGCACCTCCTGGTTGGAGATGGTTGTGGCAGGAGTCTCAAGGCTTGATTTTGGAAGATTGAGTTTCCCTTTTGCTCCCTTGCATCCATGGGGTTCGGCCATGGAGGTGGCTACTTGGGAAGTTTCTCTTGGTCTATGGAAAATGCTAGGGTGGCCTAGGTTGGGCTAGGAAGGCTAGGAATGCCTCATTTGACAAGTGAAGGGCTGTCATGGGAAAGGCAAAGTGGACTATACCACTTATGGCAAGAATTCTATGCAAAGAGCTTTGCACATCAGTCAATTCCCTTGGATTGGGTCTCACTTGCATTTAGTCTAGTTTGGGAGTGATTTATAGCTGATGTAGATTGGGTTTTATCAGCTTTTGGGGTCCCATAAGGTGGCTTTGAGTGGTTTGGCTCAATTTGGTCAAAATGGGTTCATTTGGGTTAGGTTGGGTTGGGTTGACCAATTGGTCAAATTAGGTCAAACCAAGGCTTGGGTTAGGTTCATATGATGATTTGGGATGTTTTGGTTCAATTAGTTTTGATTAATTTGACTTAAGTTTGAATTTGACTTATTTGGATTCAAAAGGGTTAAATGGGTCAAATGGGTCAAGTTGACCAATTTGACCAAATTGGATTTGGTTAGGTGTTGAGTCAAGTTCAATTGATTGATTGAAAGTAATTGTAGGCTTTGGTTTGGTTTAATTTGATTTAATTTGAATTTTGGCAAATTTGACCCTTTAGGTCAATTTGGAAGTCAAGTTGACCAATTGGTCAAATTGGGCTCAATCATGATTTGGTCAAGTTCAATAAGTGATTTGGAATGAACTTGAGCCATTGTTGCAATCAATTTGGATCAAATCATGATTTGACCCTTTTTGGCTTTTTAGGCTAATTTGGGTCAACTTAGGTCAAATGGCCAATTGGACTTGGTTTGGCTCAATTGATGGTTTGGTAATGTTCAATCATTGATCATGAGTGGGTTTGAGTTAATGGTTTTAATCAATTTAGTATATGATGGGTTTTGGCTAGTTTAGGTTTCATTTAGGCTAAAGGTTGACTTTCAAAGGACCAAGTTGACTTGATTTGACCCAATTCAAGGAAGTTGATCACCTTAAGATGATTGTTGATCATGATATGAGGTTTAGATGGGCTTAGTTCAATCTAATTTGAGTTGGATTAGAACTTGGCTCAAAAAGGTCTTTTAGGTTACTTTGGGTCAAGTGGACCTAAATGGGTCAATTGGCTTAATCATGGCTTGATTCAAGTTTAGTTTTATTGGTAACAAGGTTTGAGATGGAAATATAAATCCAATTGTAAATGGTTTGAAGCCATATGGATTTTGGTTCATATGACAATTTCAAGTCAAAAAGGGATAACTTGGGTTTGACTTGAGTTAGCTTGGATTTGGTTTTATAATTATAGTTTGTGTTTATATTTAGAACAATAATTGAAGGAATGATTGAATCATGGGGAAATCCATGGGTTTTGAATTGATTTGGGTATCATTTAGCCAAGTTCAAGAATTTGGCTAAAAAGGCTAAAATTGAGAATTTGATTGATTTGGGTTTGGTTTTGGCTATTTGGATTTATATTTCATTTATATTTGTGAATATAAATGAAGATATAAATGATTCATGAGAAAATCACTTGGGTTTGGAGTGATTTGGAAGCAAATTTGACCAAGTTGAGGATGTAAAAATCTTAAGTAGGGAATTGATTTTTTTGATTTATTGGTCATTGATATTTCATTTATATTTATAAATATAAATGAAGGAATGATTATTTTAAAAAAAGAAATTGAGTTTGGGTGATTTGGATTGAGATTTGGTTGCTTATGAGGTGGGTCCATATGGTTTAAGAATGGTCTTGATATGGTTTGATTTAGTTTGATTTTATTTGAATGGTTTAAATTTAGATTTCATTTACATTTGTGAATATGAATGAAGGAATGATTGATTTATAAAGAAATCAACCAACTTTGATTTGGTTTGAAGGAGGTTTTGGCTAAGCATATGAAGGTGGTTCATATGGCTTAGGAATGGATTTTGGAGTTTGAATTTAATCATGGGTTTCAATCATTTGGAGTTGAATTTGATTTGGAATTTGGGTTGGGATTTGATTTGAGATGGCATTTGATATTTGATAAAATCAACTGAATTGGTGTTGATTTGAATTTTATTAAGGCTAAGTCCATAAGATAAACTCAAAAGGCTTAGGATGGGATTTGGAATTTGAATTTAATCATGGGTTTCAATCATTTGGAGTTAGATTTATGATCTTGGATTTGAATTTGAGGTTTAGTTGGAAGAAGGAAGCAAGGATTTGGTTTAAAGCTATAGGGTAGGCAAGTCTTTCTAAATCTCTAAGGCATAACCTCTTCTTATGGCTAACCCTTCCAAGTCTCTAGTTAAGTTAGTACCTATCAATCAAGAATATCTTAAGACTAAGGAGCTCTTAGTGTCTACAAGAGTCCTAGATCTATGATGAGAATGTTGACCTCATTTTTAGAATGAGTTCTCAACCTCCATCTTGTGACATGACCTCTTAATTTAAGAGATCCTACCCCAAGACACATCTAGTGATTGGACACTGCTAACCATAGAGACTTGAGATTAGCCATGAGTAGTCATGCCTTGGGGTGTAGAAAAATCTTCAAGCTTGAACAACTTTCTTACTTCCTTCCTTCAAGTCAAACTCAAATCAAATCAACATGAAACCTAAATCAATTTTAGCCTAATTGATTTTCCAAACTCAAATCAATGTCATAGATTGAAATCCATGATTGAAACCCATGATTAAAATTCCAAATTCCAAATATTTCATAAGTCCTTAATTTTCCTCTTAAGGAGAAAGCCTAAAGATCACCTTTAAATCAATTCAAATTCATGAATTTTTCCATAACCCATTTATATTCTCATTTATATTTGGTATATAAATGAAATATAAATTCAAATCAAATTGTTGAAATTCCAAACTCCAATCCCAAGTCCTTGATTTCCTTCAAGGACTTAGAAAAAAAATCATCTTAAAATCAATTAAAATTCATGAAATTTTCTCATGGCCCATTTATATTCTTATTTATATTCACATATAAATGAAATATAAATTCAAACAACCAAAACCAACTCCAAAATTCAAGTTCAAATTCAATCAAAATCCAACCTAAGCCTTTCAAGTCAAATTCTTGAACTTAGCCAAATCAACTTCAAATCAAGCCAAACTCTTAATTTTTCTTCATTATTCAATCAATCCTTCAATCATGAATCCAAATATAAATGCAAACTTCAATCACTTAACCAAAACTCAATTCAAAAATCAAGCCAAAATCCATTTCATGTTCACCCTTTAAACTTGAAATTATCAAATGAATCAAAACCCACTCTTGCATTTGACTTGAAAGCCAATAGTTGACGAAGAAAGAAGAAAGTGTCACCTAGTGAGGAGGATTCATCTTTCAATAGTAGACTATTCTCTGATGATGCTTGTCAAGAAATTGTCATTTGACTTAAAACCACTTGCAAATGGATTTATATTTCAATCATAAGTCCATATGCAAGATTTACTTTTTCGATGTTAGCTAGATTTACTTTTCCTTTTCATGTAATTTTTGAAATTAGGATTTTGGAATGATTGTTATGGGGATTAGGATGAGCATTGGTCATAAGATCTCATCTTATGTGCCATGTGAAGCCTTTGGAGCAACCACCTTCCAACCATCCAAAAGAAAGAACCAAAGAAGAAAGAAGAAAATAAGAATGAAGAAATGAAGCTTGAAGACCCCCATAATAATGAATTCTTTGCTTAATTGTACTTAATTCATTTGTAATCCGGGTTATATATAGAGATCACCCAATTTGTTCTCTTTGTCGTGGTCAACCACAAATGGCATTTATTCTTTTGCGTTAGCTTTATAAATTGATTGATGATTTGTTTAGCTTGTGCATTATGATGGCATCCTTTCCTAGTTTCTTTCTTGCTTGATGTATGACCTGGATGTGGATTAGGCTCTTAGGGAAAAATAAATCTTCTACCAAATTAATCAATTTAAAACTAAAAATAAAGAATTCATAACCTCATCTAAAGCTTAGGTTAAAAATCATGATAAAAGAATTAGCAACCCCTTAGTTGGATGAGTATTTATTTTATAACATCATGCACAAATGCATATTATTTTCACCCTTGATTGGAGGACTTCCACCTTTGCCAGAAAAACTTGGCTTGACCTTTAAGAGCCATGGTGAAAACACACCTCCTCCTTCACTAATTTTCATAATCTTATTTCTCATGCTAGCATATGAATCATAAGCAGTCAAATGATTGTCCAAAATGAAATTAACATGTAATATGATTAGATTAGATTTAGGTAATTTGAAGCATACCCTTACATGATCTAGTCTCCGTAGGGAGTGAATTTGAGGACTTAGTCTCTTTCTAAATAAATAACAGGCTAGCTATCTTACATAAAGCATATGACTTGCCTACATGAATTTAAAACTATAAGAGGAGTTAGTTAAATGCTTGTAGTCCAAGCATGTGGTTTTTTCCTCTTGTGGAGGCAAACCAAATACATATTGTTGCCTAGATTTATCGTTTTTTACCTAAGCTCCAAATTTAGGTTCTGAGGTTACTTCTCCCTTCCATGGGCCATAAGCATAAATCCTGACTTCTTAGCCATTTCCATAATCTTGTGTTATTGAATCATAAGTCATAAACTTCTAATAGAAAGTTAACTCAAATGAATAATTCAATTTCAAAAATATAAAGCCCAATCATATGATAGCTTGAGATGCTCGCTAGGTTTCCTAGCATTGTGAACATCTCCTACTTATCTTCCTTTATCTTCGATAATAACTCCATCTCTTTGATTAATCCCATTTTATCTTCTGAAACAAACTAATCGATTGATAGTCCTACCTATTGACAATGATCATTTATCTTAATCGAGAGTATTCTAAGGATCTGCTCCTTAAGATATAATTAACTGGGGCTTGCCTTGTGGGAACTTAATGAATGATTTAAATAAACCCTACTTTACTTTTCCATGTAAAGTAGGGGAAGAATCTTTGGTACACATGTAGACCCATTGTCCTTAGGAGTCCTTGTTGAGGTGATTAGGTCCATTGTAGGGTGGTGACTTCTATCTTTAGAAATAGTACACCTCTTCTCAATTTTATATCCGATCGCCCTCAATAAGAACATTTGCAGATCTACGAGGTGTAAAAATTGCATACAAAGAAAAAAAAAGTATATTTCGATCTTCATTTTATCCCACATAGAATGAAGATGGAAGCATATTTCTATTATTTAGAAATTACTTATAAAAATTTCACCACAAGGAAGTTGAGAGCTCTTTACAAAAGTGAGGTCAACAAAGGGCGCCCAATAGGTGTGGTGTAACTAACTAGGCGCACCGCACATATTGGTGTTGACTGAATTAATCAACAACGTTCAAAGCATTGCAACCACTAACATATACGATCTACTCCTAAACCCCAAGGTGTAGATGGAATCAAGATCTTATTGCAATGCAACTCAACTTATGCCTAGGGCATAAGAGAGGAAGGAAGGATCCACTAGGGGATTAAGTATGTGAACCTTCCACTAGGGAAGAAGATTTAGATTATCCATAAAAGATAAGAGTTGAGTTTGATATGATCTGGGGAGAAAAGATCTGTTGGAGATGAGTTCATGAATCTTCCATTAGGGAAGCAGGTTCAGATCATCCACTAGGGATAGAAATTTAATTTTATGAGGGCTTCACTTGGGAAAGGATATGATTTGCACCTCGTTGGGGAGAAATTTGGTTTGATTTAATTAGTGGGGCATCCACTAGGGATGAGAATTTGATTCGCATTTTGAGGGCACATCTGCTAGAGATATGAGCTCAGATCTGCTGAGGATAAGGCGAGTTCAATATATGGATTGAACCAGACTCCACTAGAGAGAGGATGATGGATTTGACAAAATGGACCATGTCGGTGTGTGATGGATCCACTAAGAAGGGGCTAATATAAGCCTGGGCCTATCTTAGATTTACAAGTCCAAAGGGATTGTCTTTCTGCCATCAGGTAGATCTATCCAACCTAAGGGTTGCCTTTCAGTGTGCAATGATCAAGTTAGGAAGAAAGCTTGTAGACTTTCATCATCCTAAATAAGGGACCACAAGGGTGATCGATATAGCAATAAATCAACTCTTAAGTGACTATTGGAATGCCATGGGGAATCATATCGACTCAAGAATAGTTATACTCAATTTCATTTAAATTTTAAGATGGACTTTGTAGGTGTGCGATGGATCCACTAAGAAGGGGCTAATATCAGCCTAGTCCTATCTTAGATTTACAAATCCAAAGGGATAGTCTATTGGTCGTGAGGTAGAGCTATCCAACCTAAGGGTTACCTTTCGATGTATAATTATCGAGTCAAGAAGAAAGCTTGTAGACTTACAGCTTCTTGAACAAGGAACCACTTGAGTGATCGGTTGATAGCACATAAAATCGAACCCGACCTAAGGCTGCTCGTTGGTGTGCAACGATCATGCTAGAAAGATTGCGTGATAGACTTACATCTTCCAAAGCAAGGACGACCGCCAGGGTGACTCGTTGATAGCGCAAGAAGTTGAACTTGACCTAAGTGCAACTACTATGAGAGTGTCGACCAGGGGACTTATCTCAGATCAAGAGTAGTCAAGTAATTCCTATAGGGAGTTTTGCTAACACTGCCCTAAAGATAAGATGCATGCTTAGGAAAAGGCATCGCTGGAAGTTTTCCTCATAATCCATAAGCGAAGATATGTATATGTTTTGTTACTATATGCATGGACCCTGTTGGTGTGCGAGGAACCACACTGAGAAGGAGCTCGTATCAGCCTAGTCTTATCTCAGATTTACTAGACCAAGAGAGATTCTGCATATCTGCAAGACAAATTCTCCAACCATAGGGGTGGCTAATAGAAAGGGGACTGCATCCAAAAAATAGTCAGTAGTGTCTAAATAAGCTAAGGACGTAATCCAAACAGAGTGCCCACAGGGGAGGTGCTACTAGGGGTTTTATCCAAAACTCTCTAAAAGAAAGCTTATAGGTATACAGTGGCCAACTCAAGGAGAAAGTGTAGCAATCTTACATCTACCTAGAGTGGTGTATCCACCGGGTGGGTCACCATCAGCATGGCGATAGCCAACTAACCTAAGGTACCCATCGGTGTGCAATAATCATTTAGAAGGCTGATAGACTTACAGAGCAAAATTGATTGTCGAATAGTCTACCATTGATAATTCTTGGTGGCTTACTCCAAGTGGGGAGTCAAGGATTAGACCTGACTTGAAGGAATTAGGAGAAAGGAGGTAGTACTTATCCTAATCCTCGAATACTTTGACCTAATCGCATGATGGCTAGTTTAAGAAGAAAGTGTAGCTTATATCCTCTTAAATAAAGTCATGAGTTTATCGGCGCAAGTAAGGCCTACCAACTAACAAGGTGCTATGTGTGGACAAGTCACAAAAAGAAAGCATAGGATTCTACATCTTTTAACAAGGGACCACTAAGGTGACACACTAGCAAGATAGCATGTCAGCCCAACCTAGAGCAGGGAATGAGTGAGTACCATAGGGGGCTTGCTCCCACATCAAAATAGCCCAAGACAAAAGATATGTATTTGTGTGTTTATCATTTATACTCAACCAAGTCAATTCAGGATGGCTAGTTTAAGAAGATAAAGAAACTTTCCTCTAAATGGAGCCAACATGAGGGTAGCTTACCATCGCCAAGATGGCCTACCATGCTAATAAGGTGCTCATCTATGAGCAAAGGATCGTCGAAAAGAAAGTGTAGTAGACTTACATCTTAATAATGGACCATAAGTGACGACTAGCAGGTAACACATCAGACCTAGAGCAAGCAATTGATCCAGGGGCTTGCTTCCACATCAAAATAGCCTGAGATAGAAAACATGCATGTGTGTTTTTTTTGTGAAAGAAAGAATAGGATGCCACTTGGGTTCTCTTACACCTACCCTAAAATGCATCATGGTGGATTCGCAAACAAAGATATTTCTAAATAATTATGAAAAGATGGAATTTGAGATGAAAAAAAGTTTTATTGATAATTATTTTAAAATAATATTTATGGATAATATTTCTTCAAGTAGAGCCCATTGATTGGAAGCATAGGGCCCTCTTCTTTACAATTTATAAGCTGATAGGATCCTTCTTGGTAAGCCTTTTCTATGGTGAAAGGGCCTTCCCAAGTGGGATCAAACTTGTCTCCCATCTTTCAACGGGCAACAATTGGTCTCCTTAGAACTAAAACAAGCTCTCCTACTTGAAAAGCTCTAGGGCATACCAACTTGTTATGATCTTAAATCATTTTGGCTTTATACAACTTTCTGACATGCTAGGAGGTGTCTCTCCTCCAAACCTTGAAGCTTCTAATGAACTTGGCATTTTGCTCATGATTTTACCCACAACTATCTTAATGATGGGAGTTAGACTCAATGGAGAAGCCTCAACATACACTAAGAGAAACAGAGATTGAGTTGAGTCTTGTATGGTATAACCCCAAGGCTTCAACTAACTACTCATACCACTGTCACTTATTATCATCGAGCATTTTTTTAATATATGGATGAGAGTTTTGTTGAAGGCTTCTATTAAGCCATCTACTCTCAGATAATAGATGGTGGAATATCTCCAATCTATATTGTGTCTCCAGGCAAAACTATTAATTTTAGTGGTCTTAAATGTAGTACCATTATCAGATATAATTTATCAAGGCACCCTAGACCTATATACAATATGGTCTCTGAAAAACTAGAGCACATATGAAATATGACCTCTCAGATTGCCTCCTCGCATTTGAAAAGTAGTCATGGTGGAATGAACTGGATCACCCTGGAAGAAGGAGGATCGGGCCCACTATGTCGGTAACATTTGAATGGCCATGAGGCCAATGTAGATGTAGAATGTTAGTGGTTGCTAAGACCATTCCTGCACTGACATTGGTGGCATCTCTTAGTTATATCCATGCAATCCCTGATCATCAAATGCCAGTAGTATCCTAGTCGCTTGATTTTAGCTTTTATTTTAGGACCAAATTGGTGAGCTCTGCATAAACCTGAGTGTACCTCAATCACAATCTTGTGGACTTCGTGTTTATCTAAATAGCGTAACCACATATGATCGAAGGATTGTTGGTATAAGGTGTCATCCATGAGAGTGTATGAGAGAGCTCTCTACTTCACCTAGTGTGTTAGTGACTTGCCCGGGATAGGGGCTGCTAGAACTGGTGGTGTCATCAGGTAGTGCTTGATGTCTTTGAAAACATGCTGGCACTTATCATCCCACTTGAACTTAGCATCCTTTTTGGCAAGTGCTGAGAATGGTTGGCATCTTCTTAATAGGTTGGAAATGAAATTACTTAGATATGCCAACTGCCCTTGAAATGATCTATGTTTGACTTTAGGGGTGGCATTTCTAAGATAGCCTTGATCTTCTATGGGTCGATTTCTATCTCACGGTGCCGGACAACAAACCCAAGGAATTTCTCTGAAGCTACTCCGAATGCGCACTTCAGGGGATTCATTTTAAGGTTAATATGTATTAACCATTCGAAAACTAATCTCAAGTCGAAGAGATGGTCTTCTCTTTTTTTGCTTTTGACTATAAGATCATCAATGTAGCATTCAACGTGATGATGGATGAGTTCATTGAAGATCTGAACCATGGCCCGCTGGTTTGTAGCACCAGCATTTTTAAGATCGAAAGGCATGCCATGATAATAATAGATTTCAATCGGGGTTCAAAATATAGTATTTTTCTCATCCTCGGGGGCTATCTTAATTTGGTTGTAGCTAGATGAGCCATCCATGAAAGAGAATATTGCATGAGATGAGGCAATGCCCACCATCAACTCTAGTATAGGAAGTGGAAATTCATCCTTAGGATACATCTTATTCATATCCCTAAAATCAACACATGCAAATTTACCCATTCTTTTTCTTAACTAGAATGATACCGCCAACCGTGGGATATTTTTTCTTCCAATAAAGCCATCATCATCAATTTCTTGATTTTAGAAATGACTAGCCAATGTCTAATCACATGTGTCTAGAGCTTGCTTGATATTAGCATTAGATCTATTACTAGTTTATGGCTACATCGAGATAAACAATTTCTTCATAACTCCATACAAGCCTTTAAACGAAATAGCCTAACTAAGTTATTGTTTCTTTCATTCAAATAAGATGTATGTCGCATGGATCTTCTTTTGTTCTAAGTTGATTTCTTTTGAGTTCGTCATGGTTGATCTGATTTCTTCTAAACTCAGGTTCATCTTGACTTCAAGCTCATTTGGGTCATCTAAGTTTCTAAACATACCTCCTCATAAGAGTTAGCATAATTTGAAAGAACCTATCGACTAAATGATTGGTGATGACTAGGCAATGTTGTCATCATGACCAACCAATCCTAATCTCTTGATTGAGATATCTACTTTGGTTGTCCATAACCTTTTAAAGTAATCGATGTTTAGACCAAGTATGTGGATTAATTTTTTACTAAGTTAATAACACAAGAATACCAATCAAAAAGATAATTGTATTAAATCTTTATATGAATCATCCTCAAGTTCAAGACACTTAAGGAAGATGCTCCAACAAAAAATCTTTGGCTTGACATCTGGATGACTTGGGGCCTCTTAACTACCAAACTCTTGACTTTTGGGAAGAAAGTTAGAGCTAAGGTTCCCAACTACTGCCTGACCATTCTACATAATACTGATTTGGATACATTCATGCTTTGCTTAGAGGCCTGATCTTCATCACTATCTGACTCAAATGTCACCTCTAAAGGAACCCGTTGAGAGGGGTTGGTTGGCATTCTAACCACATCAGACTCATCCTCCAAAGTGGACTCTAAGTCTATGTGGATAGCGAGGGTACTCCTGTGAGCTGGAACATAGCTCCTTGGCCAGAGGAGGTCTTCACTGAATTGTCTCCCAGATTTGCCTCTTCCTCTCTAGTGGGGGTTGATTCATCTTAACCATGTGTTCATATGGAGGATTGTGGGTGGAATCCAACATCTGGCTCTACTACTTCCTCAATGTCTGATTCTCGCTCACTTACATTTTCATTTTCTATTTCATTTTTATTTTCTTTTTCTTCTTCTTTTATTTTTGAACATTGACCGAGTTCATAGGAATAGACTTTCTAATTTTGAGGAAGGTAGTAGGTTGCATCCTCATATATATATCGACCTCCCTAACCAAAAATTGCTTCAAGTATCTTTTAACATAATACTCAATTCCACCTCTTCAGAATTTGATGCACAGATGTAAAGAGAATAGAACCGTGTTATTTTCATGTATCTAAGGCCTACCGAGCAAAGTAGTGAAAGATGTATTCAAATCAATTATGTAGAACTTGGCTTCCATCTTCTAGTCATCTATCTTTAATGGCAACACTATGGAGCCTAAATCCCTCTCGCCTTGCTCATTGAATCCGTTTAACGTCATTTGATCTCTTCAGAGTTTGAAAATGTCAATCCTCAAGCAGGTAAGGGTCTTTAGACTCATAATATTCACCGATGCACCTGAATCAACTAACACCCCATGTCCACTATGATGTAGAGGGGATGGTTGTGCTGCTTGTCCCCAAAGAAGGTCTTCATTGAATGTAACTCATGCTTCTTTTGAATAACATGCCTCCTCTCTATGAGTCGAGCTAAGAATATTTTGGATCAAAGGGCTTTGATCAATGACTCCCACATCTCTTTGGATAAGATAAGGGCATCATATAAGCTTAGCTTAGCTGGCAACTTTCTCAGGTGAGCGAGAACATTGTAGTCAACTCTGGGCTGGTCCTCCACAACATTATCCATAGGTGGAGCATCCTGTGGAGGGGTTACTTGATCGCTAGAACTAATAGCTTGCTTACCCTTATCCTGAGGTGCTACCTTATGAGGTAAAACTTTGCCACTATGAAGGTTGACTTTAGCAACTTCTTGAGATGGTTTAGTGGAAAGTTCTACTTGCTCATCAGGTTCACCTACAGCTTCTCCTATAGGATCATCGGAGTCAGATGACTCCAAATCTCAAAGGGCGAACCCGAGTGATTTAGGAATGGATAATCCATTTCTAAATTAGAAGAAGAAGAGTGACTGGAACTAGAGTTATTATTAATTAAACTTGGAGAGCTATCTATAGGAATAAAATCAAGCAAATCATTAGAAGTGAAATAAATGTAAGTGGAATCAGCTCGCTTCATTAATTTCTTAGATTTGGATGGAGGTACAAAATAAAAATAAAGTAAAGTAAGCGGTGTGAAGGATTTGGCACTCCCCTCCACTAATACAATATGTCTACTAGAAGGAGAGCGGGCTAGAGGAACTATAGCTACAATTATGGAAGGAGTGTCGAAACCAGTCAGTGGTTGTGCTACTATACTCTCTCGGGCAAGTGGAGGTTGTCACTACTACTGCTGGGCTCCTACCTCCCTCAAGTTGTGCTTAGTAACTTGCAAACCTTCCTTAGAGTTGGAGGTTTGAGCTGCTGCACTGCAAAGGGTAATTTTGATCTTAGAATTAATTTTCTTGGAGGTTCGGGATAGGGAGATATTCCAACCTTCCTTTGTCTTAAGAGGATTTCATGTATCCCCAAAGATAACTCTAATAGAACTAGAAGGTTGTTCTAATAGGTATTCCTTGGGGATGACAATGGCACCTAACTTGAAGCTACGCTCAAGCCAATCCTTAAAGGTAATGCAATCTTCTAAGATGTGGCCAAACATGCAGTGTTAGGGGCAATAGTTTGGATCATGACTCTTGCCCACTTCATCCAGCCTCTTAGGTTCTGGTAACCAGAAATCAGGCTTCTTTAAGAGATTCTTAAAGATCTTCTTGACTACCTCCCTCTTAAATGAATAAGGTTTATTCAATCTATCAGCAAGAGTAGGTAAGTAATAGCTACCTGGTGGCAGGTAGGAATATTGATGCTTGTTGACCTCATTTTTAGGATGAGCTCTCAACCCCTCCATCTTAGACATAGGACTTCTCTTAGGCACTAAGAGTTCCTTAGCCTTAAGACACTTCTAGTGATTAAGTGAACACTCAACCTAACCTTAGATACTTAGAAGAGTTAGCCATAGGAATAGGTCATGCCTTAAGTGTGTTAGGAAAATTTGCATACCCTATAGCTTGAACCAAATCCTCAGTTCCTTCTTTCAAGTCAAACACCAAATCAAGTCCAAATTAAATCTCAAATCAATTCCACTTAATTGATTTTCTCAAATCCAAATAAACTTCAAACTCAAATCAATTCCAACTTAATTGATTTTTCTCAATTTCAAATTAACTTCAAATTCAAATCAATTTCAAAACTCAAACCAATTCCAAATAAAATATCAAATCAATACCAACTTAATTGATCTTCTCAAACCTTAAATCAATTCCATGATTTTCTCATGAATCAATTCCAAATGATTGAAACCCATGATTGAATTCCAAATTCAAAATCATTCCTAAGTCACTTTGATTCCATCTTATGGACTTAGCTCAAATCCCCAAATCACCCAAATTCAAGAGATTGTCTTATAACATTTATGTTCTCATTTATATTCACAAATATAAATGAAATATAAATTCAACCCAAAATAATTTAAAAATTCAAAACTCCCTAATCAAAATCAATATATACTCTTTTCAAGTCAAATTCTTGAACTTTATCAAATCAAACTCAAATCAAGCCAAACCCTTGATTTTTCTTCATGATTCAATCAATCCTTCAATCATGAAACCAAATATAAATACAAATGTCAATTATCAAATCAAAACTAAATTCAAAAATCACACTCAAATCAAACTCATGTTCACTCTTTGACCTTGAAATTGTCAAATGAATCAAAACTCATTTGACTTCAAATCACTTGCAAATGAATTTATATTTCAATCATAAGTCCATATGTGACTTCAACCAAACTTGATTCAAGCCTTGATCAATTCAATTGACCCACTTAGGCTCACTTGACCCAAAGTGACCTAAAGTATCTTTTTTGAGCTAAATTCTAATCCTACCCAAATTGGATTGAATTATGCCCATCTAAGCCTCACATTGTGATCAACAATCATCATAAGAAGATCAATCACTTAAATTGGGTTAAACCAATCAAACCTATCCTTTAACCAAGTCAAAACTTAGCCAAAATGAAACCCAAACTAGCCAAAATCTACCATAGGCCAAATTGATTGAAACCATTGATCTAGACCCATTCTAAATCAATGTTTGAATTTGACCAAGTCATCATTTGAGCCTAACCTAGACCAATTGGCCACTTGACCTAATTTGACCTAAAAAGTCAAAATGTGTCAAATCTTGATCTAAGCCAAATTGATTGAAACTAATGGGTTAAGTTCATTCTAAATCACTTATTGAACTTGACAAAGCCATTGGCCAACCAACAACCTAGCCTAATTGACCATGAACCCAACTTGACCTAAAAGGTCAAATCAAGTCAAAATAAAATCAAACCAAAATTGATTGAAACCAAAGCTTTCAAAATATTTCAAATGACCAATGAAACCTAAACCAACCCATGACCTAACCCAATTAGGTCAAATGGGTCAAATTAGTCAACTTGACCTATTTACCTAAATGAAATAAAATGGACCAAAACCAATTATAAACCAAATTGAACCAAATCAATGATGCCAACACATTTCAAATGGTCATATGAACTGACCCAACTTTTAGTTTGACCCAATTTGACCAATTGTTTAACTTGACCCAAGTTGACCCATTTTGACCTAAATAGGTCAACATGATCCAAATGTCATCAAATCAACTCCAAATTCTGAAATTTAGACCAACCCATTTAAACTATTCTAAATCTGCAAGTAAAATCAAAGCAAATGACCTTTTACCCCTAGGTCAGGATCCTATGGCCAATTCCACTTGGAATTTGGTCATATCCTTTTCATGGCTACTTGGCACCCTCTTAGTGGACCAAGTGGACACTAATGAGTGTGGTGAACATGACCCAGTGGGTTTGGGTCAACCAAACCCAACCCAAGGCCAAAATAGACCACTCACTTGGAAATTCTCCACATGGAATCACCCCCACTCTCATTTCAAGCACATGGAAGCTTCACCACTCCACTCCTCTGCCAAAACTAAATCATGTGAAACTAAAATGACCCAACCAACTCCCATGGGATTAATTTGATCAAATGGCAAAACACCTGCCATCACCCTTATGTGATATACTCTAATTTCACTTGAATCTGATCATTCACACTGATTGAGTCTAGTAGCAAGCTTCTCCAAGTTCCTCCAAGCTTCCTCAAGCATTTCCCATTTCTCCATTCTCGATTTCTTCAAGCCAAAAATAGAAGAGGTTGGAAGAAATTCCAACTTAGCTAATTCACAACCAAATTCAAATTCCTTCTACAAGCACCATCAAAGGGCTCAATCGAGCTCACCTAAATCAAATTCCAAGTAATCAAGCCATGGGAAGAGGGATAGATTAAACCGCAAAGCCCAGAGGAGGAGTTGGCCAATTGGAAGATCTACTCAACCTCAAGCCCTCAAGCCTTCATGGCTTCATCTCCACTGATGAAGCTACCTCATGGGAGCACCTGATAGCCTCCATAAGGTACATTCAAAATCGAGCTATAAATTTTTTTTTCATCCTTTTGAAGGGAATTATAACCCAAGATTTTCATGTTAAATCTTCATCTCCTTGCTTGTTGAGGTGTGTGATCAATCCAGATCATCAATCAAGCTGATGCCTGGGATGGGCGTCATGCCTCTCACAAGTGAGCATAGGGATGAATCATGGACCGTCCATCCTGTGTATTTTAGAAGGACGGTCTTGATTAAAACATGTGAGATCCAATGATTAATCCTATTAGAATCATGGTTTAATCTGAATCGATCTTTGATGAATCCAAGGTGAGAAATAAGATAGCTAGTAACATAGCAAATGTGACAACTTAAGTTATAAAATCTCATAAGCCATGTGGAAAGTGCGCATGTTAGTAGTCCAAAATGGGGATTAGTTAGATAATTAGGGATTTAATTATCTAATAATCACAGAAACTTCAAAATTACATAACTAAATGTAGAAAAATTAGAAAAATACAAACTCAAATGCATTTTGAAGATATTTCAAAGGGGAATAATATAAGATTAAGTTTAAGTGATTTTAATAGTAAATTTAATGCAATTTAGGTTTTATTAGGAATGTAATTATGTTAATTACTCCCTAATTATTTCATTGATTAATTAAACTTAGTATGTTTAGTGGGATGACTTCTCCCCTAATTTTCTTGGAATTTATTAATGGCTTAATAGAATTACTTGATTCACTGTAATCACTCTTTAATCAATTAAATGATTAATTATATTAAATGATGATAAATTCATTAATTAAATTTGTTGACCACCTTGAATAATGGATAGACTTAGGGAATGAGATTAGATGCCTTCCAAATCTTTTCCCAAGTCTTTTTCATTTTGAATAAAAACTTAATTAATTTACAATTGATTAATCATTTAATCATTTCATTAAATGGCTTAATTAATAAAAATTCAAAATCAAATTAATCCAAAAGCTTAATCATTTAATCAATTCCTCCTTGGGTAGATACTTAGGTGTTCAATAACCTAAGTAGCTTAAGGAAATCATATTTAACCCATATGGGAAGGGTTATGAAAGTACTTAAATTAAATTCTTTAGCTTATTAATCATTAATTGTGAGCCAAATGCATTAGCCCCTTTCTTTCTTAAGTGCATTAATTTAAATTTTATGATTTTATGTCATACATTGGCTCATAATTATTTGGTTAAATATGTTAAAGTGATGTCTAAAGGGTAATTAATAGACTTAATGTACACCTTAACCTAAGAAAAATATAAAATCAATCAAATGGTTCTAAAAAAATTAAACTAAAATAACACACACATGTGGGTAATAGGTTAGGACCAGCAAACTTTCTCACATTTCCTAAATTCAAATCAAACTCATAATAAAACTAAAAAATTCTTTAAATAATTTTGATTCACTTTAAATAATCTTATTCCATAGGATTGTCTTTCGAAATTAATTAGGGTGAATGAACTTACATGCTTTCATCGCTTTATTTCTTTCCGAGCATGCTAAATGTGTATGTCATATGAAAATCATATTCATGTCTTTGAAAAAAATCAAATTAAAAGAAATATTTTCTTTATGTCAAATTGCATGTTTGGCTAAAGTAAGAATATGAATATTATTATCATTCTAAATTCAAAATTATTTTCAAAACCTATAAATCAAACATTACAACTAAAAGGTATGCTACTTATAATTATTTATAAGCTTGCATGTGAGTATAATATTAAGATGTGCATTATGTGACTTTTCCTTCTCTCCTCTTTAATATTTTTGAATAGGATTTGCAAAGTGTATAGTTCATTTGAAAAGAATGCAATACTTGCTTAAATCTATTCCTATTCATTCCTATGTTATCAATTAAGAAAGATATTCACACTTACACTTGTAAATTGCTTAAACAAATCAAACAAACAACATAAACTTTTTGCAAGACTCTTTTTCCATTCATTTCTCTTTGTACATGCACATGTATTTAAGAAATGGTATATACCGACATCCCATTACAGGCTTTAATTATCCCAAGTAGGTCTTGTACTTTACACTGTAGAAAATAATGGTGTCGTACTCACTTGTGTCTTTCATACATGTAAATGTGCATATGAATAATGGATAAAATAATCTCCTCTTTTCAACTTAACAAAAATATGCATACATGAAACATTCCAAGTTTTTCTTGAACAACATCTCTTAGCATTTGTTGACCTCATTTTTAGGATGAGTTCTCAACCCCTCCATCTTAGACATAGGACTCCTCTTAGATACTAAGAGTTCCTTAGTCTTACGATACTTCTAGTGATTAGGTGAACACTTAACCTAACCCTAGAGACTTAAGAGTTAGCCATGGAATAGGTCATGCCTTAGGGTGTTAGAAAATTTTCACCCTATAACTTGAAACCAAATCCTTACTTCCTTCTTTCAAGTCGAACTCCAAATTCAAATCAACCTCAAACTCAAATCAACTTCAACTCCAAAAACAAACCTTAAATCAATTCCAACAGATTTTTTTTTCAAATCATGAATCAATTCCAAATGATTGAAACCCATGATTGAATTCCAAATCTAAAATCTTTCCTAAGTCACTTTGATTCCACCTTATGGACTTAGCTCAAATCAAATTCAAATCACATCAAACTCAAGAGATTTTCTCATAACCCATTTATATTCTTAGTTATAGTCACAAATATAAATGAAAGATAAATTCACCAAAACACTAAACCAATTCAAAAAAATTCTTTCCTAAGTCCTTTGATTCCATATGGATTTAGCTCAAATCAAATCCAAATCAATTCAAGAAATTTTGATAACCCATTTACATTCTCATTTATATTCACAAATATAAATGAAATATAAATTCAAATATCCAAACTAAAATTCAAACTCAAATTCAATCAAAATCCAACCTAGGCTTCTTCAAGTCAAATTCTTGAACTTAGCCAAACAAACCTCAAATCATTCAAATTTTGATTTTTCATGATTCAATCAATCCTTCAATCATGAATCCAAATATAAACTTAAACTTCAATCATCAAACCAAAACTAAATTCAAAAATCAAACCCAAGTCAAACCATGTTCATCCTTTGAACTTAAATTGTCAATGAATCCATTTGACTCAAATCACTTGCAAATGGATTTATATTTCAATCATAAGTCCATATGTGAGTTCAACCAAACTTAATCAAGCTTTGATCAAGTCAATTGACCCACTTAGGCTCACTTGACCCAAAGTGGCCTAAAGTACCCCTTTTGAGCCAAATTCTAATCCTACCCAAATTGGATTGTACTAATCCCACCTAAGCCTCACATTATGAGCAACAATCATCATGAGATGATCAATCACTCAAATTGGGTCAAACTTAAGGGTTGACCAAGTCAACACTTAGCTAAAATGAAACTCAAACTAGCTAAAATCCACCATAGGCCAAATTGATTGAAACCATTGATCAAAACCAATTCATGATCAATGTTTGAACTTGACCAAGTCATCATTTGAGCCTAACCTAGCCCAATTGGCCACTTGACCCAAGTTGACCCAACTTGACCTAAAAAAGTTAAAATATGTCAAATCTTGATCTAAGCAAATTGATTGAACCAATGGGTCAAATTCATTTTATACCACTTGTTGAACTTGACCAAAGCCTCAATTGGCCAACTAGACTAACCCAAATCTGACCATGAACCCAACTTCCTAAAAGGTCAAATTGAGCCAAAATAAAATAAAAAAATTGATTGAAACCAAAGCTTGCAAACATTTCAAATGACCAACCAAACCTAAACCAACCCACATAATTAGGTCAAATGGGTCAAATTGATCAACTTGACCCATTTGACCTAAATGAAATCAATGAACCAAAATTAACTATAAACCAAATTGAACCAAACCAGTGATTCCAACACATTTCAAATGGTCATATGAACTTGTCCCAACCCTTGGTTTGACCCAATTTGACCAATTGGTCAACTTGACCCATTTTAACCTAAATGGGTCAACATGAGCCAAATGACATCAAATTAACTTCAAATTCTTTGAAATTTGGACCAACCTAATTTCAAACTATTCTAAATCTATCCAAAGTGAAATCAAAGCTAAATGACTATTTTACCCCTAGGTCAACTGGTAACCTATGGCCAATTCCACTTGGAATTTGGTTATATCCTTTTCATGGCCACTTGGCACCCTCTTAGTGGACCAAGTGGACACTATTGAGTGTGGTGCACATGACTCAATGGGTTCGGGTCAGCCAAACCCAACCCAAGGCCAAAATCGACCACCCAATAGGAAATTTTCCACATTGGATCACTCTCCACTCATTTTAAGCACATGGGAGCTTCACCACGCCACTCCAAGGCCAAAACTAAATCACATGCCACTGAAAATGGCCTAACCAGCTCACTCCAATGGATCAATTTGATCAAAATGATAAAACACCTATCTCGATCTTCTGTGGGGAGATATACTCTAATTCATTTCATTTGCATTGATTCACATTTGATCAAGCAGAACTCAAAGGAAGCAATTCAAGCTCTCAAGGTCTTAAGTTATTTTAAATTCTCCATTTTAGTTTCTAAACCAAAAAATAGGGGAGCTAAGAAATCCATCTTGCTCAATTTATCACCATAGCTCAATTCCTCTTTCAAGCACCTCAGGGGACCAATCGAACTCATCTCCAAGTTTGAAGGCATGGGAAGCTAGACCAGCCACAAGCCTAGAAGGAGGAGTTTGGCCAATTGGAGGATCTACTCAACCTCAAGCCTTCAAACTTCAACAGGCTTCATCAGGCTACCTCACAATGAGAGCACGATAGCCTCTGAGGTATGGATCAAAAATCCTAGGTGTAGATTTCTTTGGTCCTTTGTGAAAGAAAGTTTCATCCAAGTAAATTCAACCATTGGATGCCTTGTTTTGCCTCTGATGGTGTGATCAACTCAATGAGCTCACAGCTGATCAAGTGGTGGACATCCACCATCTCCCAAGGAGCTAGGATGAATCATAGGTCATCCATCCAGCATGTTTTGGATGGATGGTCCTGATTAAAACACATGAGATCCAATGTTTAATCCTATTAGAATAACTGGTTTATTCTTGATCATTCGATCTTTGAACGGATGATCAAGGAGAAATAAATGCATAACACCATAGGATGTGACAACTTAAGTGATGAATCCCATTGCACCACATGGAAAGTGCACAATATCCATGGCATTGATTGGTATAATTAGGTTAATTAAATTTTAAAAAACTTCAAAATTACATAACTAAATATAAAAAAATTAGAAAATACAAACTCAAATGCATTTTGAAGATATTTCAAAGGAGATTAATATAAAATTAAGTTTAATTGATTTTTAATTGTAAATTTTATGCAATTTGAGTTTTATTAGGAATATAATTGTGTCAATTACTCAATAATTATTCCAAAATTCTCATGTATGTTTAGGATGACTTTCTCCCCTTATTTTTTTTGGAATTTATTAATGGTTTAATTAGATAATTTCTTGATTCAATCACTCTCTTAATTAATTAAATGATTAATTAACCTATTAGTGATAAATTCATTACTTAAGTTTGCTAAATTACCTTAAATAGAATGGACTTAGGAATGAGATTAGAGTTCTCTCCCAAATCTTTTCCCCTAAGTTTATTTCATTTGGATAAAAATCTAATTAAGGTGAAAATTAATTAAATAGTTTAATCACTTTATTAAATGGCTTAATTAATCAAAATTAAAAGTAAAATTAATCCAGAAACATAACCATTTAATCAATTCCTTCTTGGGTAAATACTTTGGTGTTCAATAACCTAAGTAGCTTTGGGAAATCATATCTAACCCATATGTGTGGGAAGGGTTATGAAAGTACTTAAATTAAACCTTTTAGCTTAATTAATCATTAATTGTGAGCCAAACACATTAGGCCTCTTTCTTTCTTAGGTGCATTGCTGATTTAAATTTCTTGTGATTTTATGTCATACATTGGCTCATAATTATTTGGTTAAATATGTTAAAGTGGTGTAGGTAAGGGGTAATTAATTGACTTAATGTACACCTAAACCTAAGCAAAATATAAAATTAATCTAATGGTTCAAAAGTTAAACAAAAATAATATACACATATGTGAGATGGATTAAGACTAGTAAACCTTCTCACATTTCCTAAATTCAAATCAAACTCAAAACAAAAACAAAATTTTCTTAAGCCAACTTTGATTCACTTTAAATAATCTTATTTCATGGGATTTTCTTTAGGAATTAATTAAAGTGAATGGAATTATATGCTTACATCATTTTATTTCTTTTCTAGTATGCTAAATGTGTATTCCATATGAAAATCATGCATTCATATCTTTTGTAAAATAAATTATAAATGAAATGTTTCATTTATGTCAAATTGCATATTTTTGGCTAAAGGAAGAATATAAAATGGCTATTATCAAAACCAAAATTATTTTAAAACCTATAAATCAAACATACAAATGAAAGGTATGCTACTTATAATTATTTATAAGCTTGCATGTGAGTATAATATAAAGATGTGCATTATTTTTCCTCTTTCGACATAATTTTGAATAGATTTGCAAAGTGTATAGTTCCTTTGAAAAGAACACAACACTTGCTTAAATCTATTTCTATTCATTTCTATGTTAGTATTTAAGAGGGACCTTTATATTTATACACATAAATTAAAAAACCAAAATCAAACAAACAAACATAAACCTTTTGCATGATTCTCTTTTCATGCATTTCCTTTGTACATGCACGTGTATTTAAGAAAGTGGTATATTATAGACATCTGGGTTGTGAGTTTTAAGTAGCCCATGTCTTGTACCTTACACTGGTGTAGAAAATAATGGTTCACTCACTTATGTCTTTTTTCATATACATGTGCATATGAATAATGGATAAAAGAACCCCTCTTTATACTTAATAAAATCATACATCATGAACATTCAAATTTTCTTAAACAATATCTAGCATTCATCATAAGGTGTGCTAAAATATTTCCATTTACATGTATAGATATGCTTAGTTCATCCATATGCATGTTACACATGTTGGAAAGAAATAAAGTGTTGTGCATTTTATGATAGCAATTCACTTTACTTAATCTTAAAATGCATTTCTCTCTGAATAGGTTTGTTTAGGGAAAATCTAAACTTAGGATTAATTAAAACACATAATAAACTATTCACTAAACAAGACTCACTAATGAATCTACCTTAGAAAATACTTAAGGTATGAAGGAAAGAGAAGTTCTCTTCCCTTTTCCTCTCTTTACAACACTTTAGTAATTAAGTGTAGGTTCATTCAAACCAAATCAAATCATTAAATAAAACTTAACCAAATCAACTAAATCACTTAAATGAAATCACCCTTTAAGTTGAATCTTCTATACTTAGAAAACTTTAAGCTTAAAGCCTAACTAAGCATACCACACAAACCTTATAATGCACACATATTAGACTAAGTCACAAATTTTGGTCTTATTAGGCGTATGATTTGATGTTTGCTTTTTCTTTGATGTGATATTTTAGTCTAATATTAGGTATGTGTGTAGATGAATGGTAGGATGATCTTAGTTTAATCATTCTTATAGGGGATTATATTTAAGGGCATTGTAATAAATATAAATACTTTTTGTGCTTTCTTATACCCTAAGCATAATCCAAAATATGTGGACTTAGTTACCCATGTGTGAGGTGCTAAGTCCAATTTGTTCATATACATTCTTGGGATTGTGTGGTTTGTTTAGCTAATATTTGTTTTCTATGTTTTAGTTAGATTTACTTTTCTTATTTTCTTATAATTTTGCAATTAAGATTTAAAATGATTATTATGGGGGATTAGGATAAACATTAGTTATAAGGCAATGTCTAATGTACCATGTGAAGCCTTTGGAGCGACCACATTCCAACCAACCAAAAGAAGAAAGAAGAAAGAAGAAAGAAGAAAAGAAGAATGAAGAATGAAGACCCCCACAACCTGAATTCCTTCTTGATTGTAATTAATTCATTTGTATTCCGAGTTGCATAAGGGTAGAGCTCCTACACCCAATTTATTTGGTTTGTATAGCAACCACAAAAAATCTTATTCTTTTGCTAGTTTATAAATTATTTGATGTTTATTTAGCCATTAAGATGGCATTTTTCTAGTTTCTTTTCTGATGAATGGATGATGATTAGGCTCTTAGAAAAATAAATTTCTATCCCACTAATCAATTCAAATTAAAAAATAAATAACACATAACCTCACCTAAAGCCTAGGTATAAACAAGATAAAAGATTTAGCAAACCCTTAGCTGATGTTGTATGTTCTCACATCATGCATAAAAAAGCATCTTATTTCACTCTTATTATGGAGGTTTCCATTCTAGAACATCTTGTCCTTTGAGAGCCATGGTGGAAATACACCTTCTTTCATTAATTTTGGCATAATCAATCTGCAAAGCATATGAATCCTAGCATTCAAATGAATTATCAAAATGAAAATAAAATATAAAATTTGCATTAGATTTAAGTATTAAATCATGCCAATGATCTTCTCTTATGAGTGTGTTTAAGGACTTAATCTCTTTTCAAATAAACAAATACATATCTTGCAAAAGCATATGACTTTTCAACATGATTTAAAATCAAGGAGTTAACACCACCCCAAATTGTAAGTCCAAACAAATGTTTTATCCTCTTATGGAAGTAAACCAAATACCCATTTTGCCTTAAATTTAGGTCATATTTTTCCCTTGCCAAAGCTCCCTAGATTTAGGTTCAGAGGTTGCTACTTTTTCTATAAGCATAAATCATTACCTCTTAAATTTCACATTGTGTCATGGAATTGTAAACCCTAGATTTCAATAAAAAATTCAATTCAAATAATAAATCACTTCATTTAAAAATATAAAGCCCAACCATAGATAGTTTGGATGCTTACTTTCCTAGTATCATAAGCATCACTTATTTTTCATAATAACTTCCTCTTGATGAATCTCATTTGATCTTCTAAAATAAACCAATTGATTAATAGTCCTATCTTTGAAATCTTGGAGACAATAATCATTTACCTTAATCAAGAGTATTCTAAAATCTTATTCCTTATGTAAGTAACTATTTTTGCCTCCATAAAACTTAAAATTTGACTTAAAATAAATCTTGCTTTCATTTTTCCATGTAAAGTATGAAGAATCTCATACATATGAAGAATAAAGAGTCTTTGGTGATTTGTCCATTTATGGTGACTTCTATCTTTAAAGATAGTACACCTTTTCAATCATCAAAATAAGAATATCTTGGATCTCATCAACAAAGGCATATATTTTTTTTTCATTATCTCTTTCAAAATAGATGAAAATATTTTCACACATTTTTTTACATTTATGGTTCATCTCCATCTTTGTAAATGATCTTTCTAAGTATCAATTTTTCAATTCATATAAAACCCAAGAATATCCTTCTTTCTTTGGCACTTAGTTTATTTCATCCTTAAATGCTAGCCAACATCCAAGTTTTAAACCTCACAAAATTTTAAAACCCCATATTCAATAGGTAAAAATAAAAAAAAAAAAACTAAAGACTTCTTTCTTACCATTTATATGGTAAGGTAAGGTTCATTCCAAAAATAAAAAAATATACCATTTATGAAAACATCAATCTCCAGAAAAGCACTTTTTTAAAATGCACTTATGGAAGCATCAATATCTTTAAAAATATTTGAACCAATATATAAATTTGTTGAAAATGGATTCTACATTCAAAAAAATCCCATTTCCAATCAATTCCAAAATTTCTCGTCCAAATTCGTTTAAACCCCACTTAACACTTTCAAGTTATTGAGTGAGGGTTCAAATTCTAAATTAAAATTTAAAAATCAACAAAGCAAAAATTTGATTCAAACTTGTTTTCAACATTAAAATTTTCATTTTAAGTCTCAGATTCGCCAAATGGTAGCACAAAAGTATGTGTTCACATTTCCTCATGGGATGGACTTGGCCTTGGATCAGGCTAGCTCTCATGATCTAACTATGCCCACCTCATCCACTTTGGTCAAGGCTTTGAAGGGGCTAGGATAACAAGTGAGGGGACCACCCTCACCACACAGAGTGTGACCGGGCATAAGCTCATCCATGAGTTACCATCTGACAAGAGATCCCTCACTAAAGAGGAAGGATGTGGCCTCCCATAGTAGTAGTAGCCTAGTGCTAGTGCACCCTATTGTTCCCCTTGCTACCCCAAGTGCTAGCACCCACTCATTGGCACCTTCCAAGGGAAGGCTCCTCATTCAGGATTGTCTTCTAAGATTGGGTTTCCCATACCTCCCCACTGACTCAAAAAACAAGAACGCATGATCAAGTGGTATCACACCAGCAGCCAAGGAGTTGGAGTTTCAGCCGTGAGGATTAACCTAGGGTTGTCTCATCTCATTAGAATAGTTTCACCCCTCTCTGATCCGACAGAGGATATTAGAGGATTTCAGCTTCCACCCACTGTAGTTTTAACCCTATCGTGAGAGGAGGAGGCATATGAGGTTCACCGAGTTGGTGAGCCTATGATCAAGTCGGATCAATTTGATTTGAGATCAATTATCCCCAGGGCAAGCATATGTGCAAGAGAGGCCGTGGAGGCCTGTACATCGCACATTACGGGCCGAGAAGATGGAAATCACCTTTAGACTTATGGACTTTCTTGATCAGCTTGTTACCCACGTCAATCATACTGACAACATCCTACTGATGGGGACTACCCATCACAGGAGAGGAGCTATGAGAGAGTCTGGTGCCTCCACCACACCACTTACCCCCGTCCACCATCTCCAGAAGTCCATCATCTAATTCACAAAGGCCATGAAGGCATCCGGGAGAAGAGGACACTATTGGTGATCTAGCTATGGCCAAGAGATCCCATTCCATCTACACCACTAACTGAGGTGAGGTCGAGCTCTCGCCGATTCTACCCAGTTATGGTGAGGAGGAATGGTGACCCTGAGTATCTAGTCATCCCATCACCACCACCAACAGTGATATGGAGACAGTAGTAGAGGGAGGAAGAGATAGTTCAGTTGCCCCCATGGATATAGATCCTCCTAGGAGTATTACTCCATCTAGGTCTAATGATAGCCAGGAGCATCTTTCTTCTAGCAAGTGTAGCCCTCATAGGGTTAGCTCTCCAACAATAGCAGAGGTTAGATGCATTTTTGTTCATGACAGTGATCCTACAACCGACCAACCTTGATATTTTCTTGTGTGTTAGATCAATCCTATGACACAGAGAGAGGAGGAGAAGATTTGGATATGGTCTAGAGGATGAAAAGGTCAAATTTTGATCCTAATGAAGATGATCTATTAGAGGATTGGGGGTACACATGGTAGACACTGGGTTCTCTCTCCATGATCAGAAACTTGAAGGTGATGTGGCCAAGTAGAAGACACATTCCCCAACACCTCCTCAGCAACTAAAGCAAAAGAATGAACAAATAGATAAGATGGGGAAGAAGCTTGAGGCCTTGCTAGTAGCTATTTTAGCACTTGTAACCAAGCCCAATAGCATCCTACCAAAGTGAGACTAGTGAAGTTGGCATGTCTTGGATCCAAAAGACTTTACACTAGTAGAGCGGCAACACCAACTTGTATAGGAAGGTAGTGGATAGTACCTCCATATAGGAAAAGGACATTAAAACTATGGTTAAGCAGTAGGTGAGCAAAGCATTGACTCAAGTCCAATGAGGATCATCAATTCCAAAGGGTAGACCCTACCTAGAGGAATTCGATGTCATCCACTATCGTAAGGGTTTCATACCACCTTCTTTCAAGAGCTTCGATGGGAGTGGGAACCCAAGGCAACACATAGCACATTTTAGGCTTTGCAATGTGGTGATGCTCTTTATTCTCTCTTTATCGAGCTTAGCAAGAGCTTTGATTGGTATCAACTCCCAATAGTCAAGAAGACTTTTGAGTTGGAGCAACTCTTCATTAAGAGGTTTGTTTAGCAAAGGGTGACAGGCGATCTTTTTGTGGCTCAACAACACCATGGTGAGTCCCTCATTGATTATATTCTCAGATGGCATAATTTGAGTATGAAATGTAAACCGCAATTGTCTAAATAGCATGCCATTGAAATTCTACTTAAGAATATTCATGGCTTGATCTCCTTCATGTTCAAAGGCTTCACCATCAAAATATTTGAGAAGTTAATCAACAAGGCAGCTAGCTTACAAGGAGAAGCCAAATAGTTGTCTTTTCTGGATCAATCAACAAAGCTAAAGCCATAGAAAGCTTATGAGAAGAAACCAGGGGCAGTGATAATAGTAGAAAAGGGGAAATAGCCAGAGTAAGATGAGAGACCTGCTCTCCCATCACTTCCACCTCCTCTACCACACATCGAGGCCATCCTGCTAGTTGCCACACAGCCTCCATGGCCTCATAGCTTCCTCCTCAGCCACATCCACAACAGTAGTACACATACCCGCCACAAGGAAGCTATGGTCCACCTACTCTTATGGATAAACTAAACAAACCATATTTATTTAAGAGGGAGGTAATCAGAAAAATCTTTAAGAATCTCTTAAAAAAACTTGATTTCTAGCTACTCGAACCTAGAAGGCCAAAGGAAGTGGGCAAGAGTAATAATCCTAACTTTTACCCTTACCACCGCATGCTAGGTCATGTTTTGGAGGATTGGTTTACATTCAAGGACTATCTTGAACATAGCTTCAAGACAGGTGCTATAGTTATCCCAAAGGAATACCTTATGGAACAACCATCCAGTTCCATTTAGGTAATCCTTGGGGATATCTGTGATCCTTCCAAAACCAAAGAAGGTTGGGAAATCTCTTAATCCCTAACCTTTAAGAAATTTATTTCCAAAATCAAGAAACTTTTCCTATAGGTGCCTGAGGCAGCTCAAACCTCCAACATCAAGGAAGATTTGCAAGTTGTCTAAGATAACTTAGGGAAGGTAGGAGCTCTAGCAGCAGTAGTAGCAACAGCCCATGCCAGCCCGGGATAGCCAAGTAGTGTAACCACCGACCGAGCCCAGCCTCAAGTCCACTGTTGCAGCTACTACATCAATGAGCACCTCTACTTCTGCTAGCTCTTCCTTGAGCAGACATCTTGTATCGGTAGATTAGGGCATCAAATTCCTCACCCCACTACTTTATTAGATTTCTACTATGTACCTCCTTCAAAATCTAAGAAATCAAAGAATAAAGCTAGTTTGAATTATATCTGTGTCACTTCTGATGGGTTGTCTAACTATTCTTTATAAAACTCTTCAAGTCTAAACAACAATTATAATAACTCAATCTTCCTCTGATTCAGAGTTGGACTTTTCCTTCTCTCTGAATACTATGGGTTCACCTCTTGAGATAGACTTGGAATCATCCGATTCTGAGGGTCCCATAGAGAAGTAGGTGAGCCTCAAGTGTGTAGAACCTTCCATTAACCTCACAAGAGATCACCAAGTCAACCTCAGTGGCAAGGTTCTACCTCTAGGCAGCACCTCAAGATAGAGAAAATAAGTCATTGGTTTAGATGATTGAGAAGCCCCTCCATGATGCTCCACCTTGGATATGCTTGTGGAGGATCACTAGAGGATTATATGTCCTCTCACCTAAGAAAGTTGTCATCTAAGCTAAGCATATATGATGCCCTTATCTTATCCAAAGAGATGAGGAGTCATTAATCAAGGCTCTTCTTGATCTTGAAATATGCTTAGCTCACTATCGCTGGAGAGGAGGCACATTATTCCAGAGAAGCCCAAGGAGACTTTCATAGATGAAGACCTTCTTCTAGTGGAGCACAACCCCCTACATTCAAGGACATGGGCAAGACTAGTTCTTATTGATCCGTGCATCGGTGAACATTATGAGTCTAAAGACTCTTGACTACTTGAAGATCAACATCTCCACACTCCAAGAAGATTGGATGATGTTGAGAGGATTCAATGAACAAGGTAAGAGGGCTTTAGGTTCCATAGTGTTACCTTTGGAGATAGGTGAATGGAAGACTGAAGCCAAATTCTACATAATTGATTCGAATACTTCATTCACTACTTTGCCTAGTAGACCTTGGATACTTTAGAACAGGATGATTCCATCTTCCCTCTATCAATGCATCAAGTTTAGAAAAGATGGGATCAAGTATTGCATCAAAGGAGATGAAAAGCTATTTTCAACTAAAAAGGTTGAGATATATGAGGATGCGACCTGCTATCTTCCTCAAAATACCTTTTCTCATGAACTTGGTCAAAATTCAAATGCAAAAGTAAATGAAAAAGAAGAAAAAGAAAAAGAAAGAGAAAAGAAAAATGAAAGTTCAAGTGAATGAGAAAAAGACATCGAGGAAGAAGTAGAGTCGTATATCACATTCCACCCACAGTTCATTCCATCATATGGTCTTATGGGTAGGATGACTCAACCTCCACCAGGTAGAGATAGAGGTAGAAATAGAGGCAGTTGAGAGGTGGAAGGCCCCTAGTTGGCCCACAACAGGGTTATGTTCCAATTCATAAGTACCCTACTATTCACATAGACTTGGAATCCAGAGGATGAGTCTCATGTGATTAGTATACCAACCAACCCTCTCAAGTTTCATTGAGGTGACGAGCCGATAGATGAAGACCAAGCCTCTCACAAAACATGAATGTATTCAATCAAGTTATGTGAAACTATCATAGTTGGAACCTTAGCTCTAACCTCACTTTCATCTCAACCCCTAAGTCTTCCATTAATGTAAGAGATTCTATGGGATCATCATCCTCAAGTCTAAAGTTGATGTAGAACTTGAGGATAATTCATAAAAGAATTAATGGAATTACCTTTGATTGGTACTCACTTGTGTCTTAATCTTGCAAAGAAGGTTTGATTTATTATACATGGTCTAAGCAGGTTAGAATATTTTGAAAAGCGGTGGAACAATAGAGGCGAAGGCACAAGATAGACTAGGATGACAATGGGTCCCGATGAGATGATTAATGCTAGTTGTTACCAATCATCTGAGTCCGATAGTTCTTCTCAACCACACTAACTCTTATGAGGATGTGTGTTTAGAAACTTAGATGATCTAGATGATCTCCAAATCAAAGATACATCACCAAAATTTGAAGAGGAGATCCATTCAATAATTGACAAGCTTAAAGAAATCAACCTCGAGATAAAAAAATCCACGCCCGACATACATTAGTTTGTTGCTGAATGAAGAAGAAACCAATGACTTAGTTAGGCTATTGATTGAGTTAAAGACTACTTTGCATGGAGTTATGAAGAAATGCTCAGATTATCTATTGACATAGCAGTCCACAAACTAGCAATAGATCCTAACGCACCCTATCAAGCAAGCTCCTAGACAGATTAGAAATCAACAACGTGTCATTTTGAAGTCAAGAAATTGATCGATGCTGGTTTCATCAGAAGAAAAATACCTACCCTAGTTAGTGTGTCATCAACTAAGAAGAAGAATGGCCAAATTTGCATATGCATTTAGGGACTTAAATAAGGCATGTCCTAAGGATGAGTTTCTCTTATACCGAATTAATGGTGGACATTGCCTCATCTCATGTATTATTCTCCTTCATTCATTGGCTACAAACCAAATCAAGATGGCCCCAAGGATGAAAGAAACACTATTTTTTGAACCTCGATAAAAATCTATTATTATAAGGTCATGCCTTGGCCTTAAAATGCGGTGCTACATACCAGCCATGACTCAAATCTTCAATGAACTCATCCATCATCGTTGTGCTATGTTGATGATCTAGTAGTCAAAAGAGAGAAGGAAGACCACCTCTTTGACTTGAGAGTAGTTTTGAATGGTTAAGATAATACAACCTCAAAATGAATCCCTAAGTGTGCATTGAGTAGCTTCAAGTTTCTTGGTTTGTTGTCCAACACGGGAATAGAAATAGATCCAAAAAGATCAAAGCTATCTTAGAAATGACACCCCTAAAAGTTTAACTCAAAGATCTTTCCAAGGAGGTTGGTGTATCTAAGATGCTTTATTTCCAACCTATCGAAGATGCAAGCCATTTTCAGCACTTGTCAAAAGGATGCCAAGTTCAAGTGGATGATAGTGCCAGATGCCTTGAAGATATCAAGCAAGATTGAAGTCAGCTCTAGTACCTATCCGGCCATCATCCTTACACATTGATTGGATAACCCTTGGTTTTTGGCCTAAGCCAATGAAGGGAAGGAGAATGCTCTACTACCTCATCGCCTAATCCCTAAGTGAACTACCCACCTATTAAGAAACATTGCTTTGATGCATCCCAAAATCTATGGCACTATATGCTTTCTCATAAGGTGCACTTGATTTCAAGAATCAATCCACTGCAGTATCTCATCACACCACTGAAGTTATCCATACGGTTGGAACATTGGTCCATGATTCTCTCACAATTTGATATCACATTCATACCTTGTAAAAGGACAAGCTAAGATTTCTTAAAGACACCCACTTCTGATTCTCTGCTTAGTGATGATCTCACCGATGAACAAATCATGAACATAGGAAAGGTTGCAATCTCCATTGGGAGATGTATTTTGATGGTGCTTTCCTTTCATAAAGGAGAAGCACCATCTACTCTTCCGTGGAAAGGCAGGTAGAATAGTTCTTAACTCTAGACTGCGATGTGATGAGATTCTTATACTATCTCTCCAACCCATGCACCAACAATGAAGCCGAGTATGAGGCTTTGATTATTGTTCTAGAGTTATCCATTTTTATGGGGACTCTATGTTGGTCATCAACCAGATTATCGAGTCCTACAAGGTTCTAAAGCATAAACTTTGTCATTACCACGAGTACATCATGAAGTTGTTGGCCCAAATCCCTGAGATCACCATCTATAAGTTCCCTTGAGGAGAGAATGCAATAGCAGATGCTTTGGCCAAACTTGCCAAAGAATTGGCATGTTCGGAAGATGAGTCCATTCCAATAAGGGTCCAAAATAGACAAGTCTTATCCCTTATTGATGCTGAACTCATCGAGAGACTTTCTCTTGAAGGGGAGGTTACCATTGCAGATGAGGAGCTGGATTGAGGCAACCATTCATAGATTATTGAACACCAAAAACTACCTCAAGAGAAGTCGCCCATGAAAAAGAAGAGCTCTCTCCTATGCTCTCTTGGATGGCACCTTGTATCGATGGTCCTCCAATCAAATGTGATTATGATGTTTAGATAAACATGAAGCCTATAGGATCATGATAGCGGTACATTCAGGTCTATGTGGAGCACATTAATCTGGTCCAAAGATGAAAGCAAAGATCAAGAGACTAGGATACTACTAGCCTTCATGATTACATCGCATGATGTGCTAGGAGATGCCATGTGTCGGTACATGTGGTCCTACATCAACCACCCAACATTCTACATCCTACTTTGGCCTCATGGCCATTTGAGTGTTGGGTACCGACATATCCCAATCGATCCTCTTCTTCCAAGGGTCACCGGTTCATCTAGCGCCACCAACTACTTTTCCAAGTGGGAAGCAATCCCACTCAGAGGTCACACCAAGATGTGCTTCATTTTTTTAGAACCATATCATATATAGGTTCGAGTGCCTCAATGAATTATATCCGATAATGGTATTGCATTCAAAAGCACCAAGATCAACTTCTAAGACACGATATAGATTGAGATACTCCACCATCTACTACCAGTAAAATGGCTAGCGTAAGCATTCAACAAAACTCTCATCCAAATACTAAAGAAGACACTTGACAATAAATAAGCAAGGTAATGAGAAGTTGTTGAAGCTCAGGGCATACCACACCACATACAGAACTCCAACTCAATCTACCCTGTTATCCTTAGTGTATGGGTCTAAAGTCATTATATCCTTAGAAGTTCAACTTCCATCACTAAGGATATCATTGGGTAGCAAAATCACTATAAAGAAAAATGCAAAGTTTTGGTTAGAAGAGCTCGAAGGTTTGGAGGATAAATGCCCATGGGCATGCCAGAATCTCGAGTTATACAAAGCCAAAATGATTCAAGCTCACAACAAGCTAGTCTGCCCTAGAACTTTTCAAGTAGGAGAGCTTATCCTAGTTCTAAGGAGACCAATTGTTGCCCATCAAAGATGGGAGGCAAGTTTGAACCCACTTGGGAAGGCCCTATGTCATAGAAAGCCTACCAAGGAGGATCTTATCGCCTTATTGATAAAGGGGAACACCGATGCTTCCAATTAATGGGCTCTATTTGAAGAAATATTACCCATAAAATATGTTTGAAAATAATTATCATTAAAAAAGAATAAAATTTCATTCTAATTCTTCAAAATCTTCTCTTCATTCAAGTGTTATTTGCTTGTCTTGCAATCCCACATGTGTTTATAGGTGTAAGAGAACCCAAGAGGTATCATATCCCTCAAACACAATCAGACATAATTCCCTGGTGATACTAGAATAAATATGAGAGAACCCAAGAGGCATCCTATTTTGATTAACACAACTAAGTTAGGTGAAAGAGAACCCAAGTGGAATCCTTACTTGGTGGGAATCCCAACTACCATTCGTGGCACCATTTCATCAAATTCCCTAAGCGTGTTTAGGGTAGGTGTAAAAGAACCCAAGCGTCATCCTATTCCCTTTAACACAAGCACATAAGCAAACATAAATCCTTTATCTCAAGCTATTTTAATGTGGGAACAAGGCCCCTGTGGCACTCACTCATTAGTCGCTCTAGGTCGATATACTACCTGCTAGCATCACCCCAAGTGGTCACTTGTGGAATGTGAGTCCCCACTTTCTTCCTAACTTGACCATTGCAAATTGATGAGCGCCTTGTTAGTTTGGTTTTGCCCAGTAGCTACCTCATGTTGACTTCATTTAAGAAGATGAGTCCCCACTTTCTTCTTGAACTCATCATGCACCACTAGGTTGAGTATATTTGAGGTTTAGATAAGTCCCCTAGGCTCCTTTTCTTGACTACTCAGGATATAAGTCCCCAGGCATTCATTTAGTAGTTTCCCTAGGTCGGATAGCACCTATGAGCCAAACAAATTATCTCAAGAATCGCTCAAGAATAGAGGAGTCCCCAGCTTTCTTCCCAGTGATTGTCACAAACCGATACACCTTAGGTTGGTTGATGTCTATCCGATAGCAAATCACCCGGTGGATACACCACTTTGGTAGATATGAGTCCCATGCTTTCTCCTTGAGTTACACCCAATACCTACATAGTTATCTTCTGGTTTTGGATAAGCCCTTAATGGCCCTTCCCCCTGGGCTTTCTATTTGGATCATGTTCTTTATGACCCCATTTAACTACCCGGTTACTTTGGATTGAGTCCTTTCCTAGTAGCCACCCCTGGTTGGAGAATTTGTTCAGGGATGCAAGTGATTATGGTTGGAAAGATAGTCTAGGATATAAGCTCCTTCTCAATATGACCCCTCGCAAACTAATAGGGTACATGCTAAACAAACAAAACAAAATAAATAAATATTCATTTGGGGATTGGGAATTCAAGCCCCCAAAGGGCCCCTTTTCCTGGGCATCCTATCTTTAGCTGAGAACTCCTATAGAATTTCCTAACTACTTGAGTTGAGATATGACCCCAGGTTGGCACTCTCTCAGTAGTCTCCCTTAGGTTAGGTTCAATCTATTTGCCACAAATAGGTTACCCCAATAATCATTCTAATTTGGAAGATGTAAGCCTACAATGCATTCTTTCTAGCATGACTTTAAATGACAAAGACCTAGTCGGTGATTTGTTGCCAATGCAATCATCACCCAATGGTCTTTGTAGTGAAAGATGTGAGTCCCATGTTTTCTTCCTAAATTAAACATTGCAAATAAAGGCACCTCCTTGCATAGTTCTCCTAGGAAGCTACTCTTTGGATTGATAAATCTTTGTTAGATCAAGGCCAACATGGCCCCTACTCAGCGTAGTCCATCGCAAACCGATGGGATCCATCAAAAATAATTAAAAAAATGAAATTAATCTTGACTATCTTTGAGCTAATTTAATTCCCTTAGTGGCATTCACTCAATAATCAGGCCAAGGTTGGGTTCAATCCATTGCCTTATAAAAATCACCCGTCTATCTAATTTGGAGATGTAAGTCTACTATGCTTTCTTCCTAGCATACTACAATAACCAAAGGCAATCCCTTTGCTAGTCCTACTATGTGGTTAGAAGATTACCCATTTGGATTGGTAAATGAGAGATCAAGGCCTAAGCTACCAAGATCCAAAGATCTACATGATTAATTGTCTATCTGTATGTCTTGTCCCACACCACACCTATTGGGCCTTTGTTGACCTCATTTTAGATGAGCCTCAACCCTCCATCTAAGGCATAGGACTCTCTTAGACACTAAGAGTTCCTTAGTCTTAAGACACTTCTAGTGATTAGGTGAACACTTGACCTAACCCCTAGAGACTTAGAAGAGTTAGCCATAGGAATAGGTCAAGCCTTAGGGTGTTAGGAAAATTTGCCAACCCTATAGCTTGAACCAAATCCTTACTTCCTTATTTCAAGTCAAACTCCAAATTTAAATCAACTTCAACTCCAAAAAAAAAAACCTTAAATCAATTCCAATGGATTTTTTTTCTTCAAATCATGAATCAATTCCAAATGATTGAAACCAATCAATTCCAAATCTAAAATCTTTCTAAGTCACTTTGATTCCATCTTATGGACTTAGCTCAAATCAAAATCACAAACTCAAGATTTTTTCATAACCCATTTATATTCTCATTTATATTCATAAATATAAATGAAATTTAAATTCAAATGACCAAAACAAAATCCAAAACTCAATTCCAAGTTAAAAAAAAATCATTCCTAAGTCCCTTTGATTCCATCTTATGGACTTAGCTCAAATCAAATCCAAATCAGTTCAAATTCAAGAAATTTTCTCATAACCTATTTATATTCTCTTTTATATTCACAAATATAAATGAAATATAAATTCAAATATCCAAAACCAAATTCCAAACTCAAACCCAAATCTAATCAAAATCCAACCTATGCTTCTTCAAGTCAAATTCTTGAACTTAGTCAAATCAACCTCAAATCAATTCAAACCTTCTGATTTTCTTCATGATTCAATCAATCCTTCAATCATGAATCCAAACATAAACATAAACTTTAATCATCAAACCAAAACTAAATTCAAAATCAAACCCAAATTCATCCTTTGAACTTGAAATTGTCAAATGAATCAAAACCCATTTGACTCAAATCACTTGCAAATGGATTTATATTTCAATCATAAGTCCATATGTGAGTTCAACCAAACTTGAATCAAGCCTTGATCAAGTCAATTGACCCACTTAGGCTCACTTGACCCAAAGTGACCTAAAGTACCCTTTTGAGCCAAATTCTAATCCTACCCAAATTGGATTGAACTAAGCTCACCTAAGCCTCACATTATGAGCAACAATCATCATGAGATGATCAATCACTCAAATTGGGTCAAACCAAGTCAAACCTAAGGGTTGACCAAGTCAACACTTAGCCAAAATGAAACCTAAACTAGCCAAAATCCACCATAGGCCAAATTGATTAAAACCATTGATCAAAACCAATTCATGATCAATGTTTGAACTTGACCAAGTCATCATTTGAGCCTAACCTAGCCCAATTGGCCACTTGACCCAAGTTGACCCAACTTGACCTAAAAAGTCAAAATGTGTCAAATCTTGATCTAAGCTAAATTGATTGCAACCAATGGGTCAAATTCATTCTAAACCACTTGTTGAACTTGACCAAAGCCTCAATTGGCCAACTACCCAACCCAGCTAATTGACCATGAACCCAACTTGACCTAAAAGGTCAAATTGAGCCAAAATCAAAAAAAATTGATTGAAACCAAAGCTTGCAAAACATTTCAAATGACCAACCAAACCTAAACCAACCCATGACCCAACCCAATTAGGTCAAATGGGTCAAATTGGTCAACTTGACCCATTTGACCTAAATGAAATCAAATGAACCAAAATCAAATATAAACCAAATTGAACCAAACCAATGATGCCAACATTTCAAATGGTCATATGAACTTGACCCAACCCTTGGTTTGACCTAATTTGACCAATTGGTCAACTTGACCCAAGTTGACCCATTTTGACCTAAATGGGTCAACATGAGCCAAATGACATCAAATCAACTCCAAATTCTTTGAAATTTGGCCCAACCTAATTTCAAACTATTCTAAAATTGCCCAAAGTAAAATCAAATCCAAATAACCATTTTACCCCTAGGTCAAGCGGTAACCTATGGCCAAATCCATTTGGAATTTGGTCATATCCTTTTCATGGCCACTTTGCACCCTCTCAGTGGACCAAGTGGACACTAGTGAGTGTGGTGCACATAACCCAATGGGTTTGGGTCAACCAAACTCAACCCAAGGACAAAACTGACCACCCATCAGGAAATTCACCATATGGGCTCCACTCATTTCAAGCACATGGGACCTTCACCACTCTATTCCAAGGCCAAAACTGAATCACATGCCACTAAAAATGACCTAACCAACTCACTCCATGGGATCACTTTGATCAAAATGGAAAAACACCTCTTGTCCATCCGATCCTTCTAGGGGGAGATATATTCTACCTAATTTCATTTCATTTGCATTGATTCACATTCGATTAAAACATAGGAACTTGGAGGAAGCAATTCCAAGCTCTCCCAAGGTCTCCCAAGCTATTTTGAATTCTCCATTTTCAGTTTTGCTTAAACCAAAAATAAGGGAGGTGAGTGAGAAATCCATCATGCTCAATTCACCACCATAGCTCAATTCCTCCTTCAAGCACTTTGAGGGGACCCAATCAAGCTCACTCAAGTCTTCTTCCAAGCTTCCAAGGCACGAGGAGCTTGACCAAAGCAAGCCTAGAGGAAGAGTTTGGCCAATTGGAGGATCTACTCAACCTCAAGCTCAAACTCAAAACATCCTCCACTACGGCTACCTTGATGGTCAGACCGCATGATAGCCTCCGAGGTATGGATCAAAATGAGCCTAGTGTAGATTTTTTGGTCCTTTGTGAAAGAAAGTTTCATCCCAAAATTTGATTGTTGGATGTCTTCTCTTGCTCTTGATGGTGTGTGTTCAATAGCTCAATTTGAGCTCATCAAATGATCAAGCCTAAGGGGGGATGTTGCTCTCCCATGCGAGCTTAGGGATGAATCATGGGCCATCCATCTGCATGTTTTGGATGGATGGTCCTGATTAAAACATGTAGATCCATTTTTAATCTTTAATCCAAGTTTAATCACGATGTGATCTTGATTGGATGGTCGAGAAAGCGATGTACCGTATGCGGCATAAAATGTGATACAATATAATCCATCTGCCATGGAAAGCATGGCAAACGGTTACATAATGGGATTAGTATTAATTAGGTTTAATTTTTTCACAAAACTTCAAAATACATAACTAAATGTAAAATCATACAAACTCAAATGCATTTTGAAGATATTTCAAAGGGAATAATATAAAATTAAGTTTAATGATTTTGAATAAATTTCATGCAATTTGAGTTTTAATATAATTATATTAATTACTCCCTTATTCCATTGATTAATTCCAAACTTCTCATGTATGTTTAGTGGGATGACTTCTACCTCCCCTAATTTTCTTGGAATTTATTAATGGTTTAATTAGGATTGCTTGATTCACTCTAATATAATTAATTAAATGATTAATTAACCTATTAAATAGTGATAAATTCATTAATTAAGTTTGCTAATTACCTTAGAATAGTGAATGGACTTAGGGAATGAGATTAGGAGTTCTCTCCCAAATCTTTTCCCCTAAGTTTATTTCATTTGGATAAAAATAATTAAGGTGCAAATTAATTAAATAGTTTAATCACTTTATTAAATGGCTTAATTAATCAAAATTTTAAAATCAAATCAGAACTTAATCAATCATCCTTCTTGGTAGATACTTAGGTGTTCAATAACCTAAGTAGCTTAAGGAAATCATAACTAACCCATATGTGTGGGAAGGGTTATGAAAGTACTTAAATTAAACCCTTTAGCTTAATTAATCATTGTGAGCCAAATGCATTAGCCCTTTCTTTCTTAGGTGCATGATTTAAATTTTGTGGTTTTATGTCATACATTGGCTCATAATTATTTGGTTAAATATGTTAAAGTGGTGTAAATAAATGTAACAAAATATAAAATCTAATGGTTCTAAAATTAAACTAAAATAACATACACATGTGGGAGATGGGTTAGGACCAAAACCTCACATTTCTAAATTCAAATCAAACTCAAACAAAATCAAAATTTCTTTAAATAACTTTGATTCACTTTAAATAATCTTATTCCATAGGATTGTCTTTAGGAATTAATTAGGTGAATGAATTACATGCTTACATCACTTTATTTCTTTCCTAGCATGCTAAATGTGTATGTCATATGAAAATCATGCATTCATGTCTTTTGAAAAATTTAAAATTAAAATTATTTCTTTATGTCAAATTGCATGTTTTGGCTAAAAAAGAATATGAATGGCTATTATCACTATTAAATCTAAAATTATTTTTTAAAACCTATAAATCAAACACTATAAATAAAAGGTATGCTACTTATAATTATTTATAAGCTTGCATGTGAGTATAATATAAAGATGTGCATTATGTGACTTTTCATTCTCTTCTCTTTGAACATAGTTTTGAATAGGATTTGCAAAGTGTATAGTTCATTTGAAAAGAACACACTTGCTTAAAATCCTATTCATTCCTATCTTAGCATTTAAGAGGACCTTCACATTTGTACACATAAATTATAATAAACAAACAAACAACTTTTGCATGATTCTCTTTCCATTCATTTTCTTTACATGTATTTATTTAAGAAAAGTGGTATATTAGTCTTGGACACCCGGGTTGTGAGGCTTTAAGTAGCCCCAAGTAGGTCTTGTACCTTACACCCTTGTAGAAAATAATGGCATCATACTCACTTATGTCTTTCATACATGTAAATGTGCATATGAATAATGGATAAAAGAATCCCTCTTTTCTTAACAAAAACATGCATACATGAAACATTCCAAATTTTCTTAAAATATCTCTTAGCATTCATCATGTGCTAAACATTTCCATTTGCATGTATAGATATACTTAGGGTTCATGCATATGCATGTTACACATCTTGGAAAGAAATCAAGTGTTGTGTGTTTTATGATATCAATTCACTTTACTTAATCTTAAAATATATTTCTCTTTGAATAGGTTTGTTTAGGGAAAATCTAAACTTAGTATTAATTAAAACACATAATAAAATTCACAAATAAAATTAATGAATCTACCTTAGAAATTACTTAAGGTAGGAGGAAGAAGTTCTCTTCTCTTTTCTCTCTTTATAGTAATTAAGTGTAATTTTCAAAAAAATCAAATCATCAAATAAAATAACCAAATCAACTAAATCACTTAAATGAAACCACCCTCTAAGTTGAACCTTCATACTTAGAAAACTTTAACCTTAAAGCCTAGCTAAACATACCACAAACCTTATAGCATTAGATTAGTCACCATTTCTAGTCTATGTTAGGGTGCATGGTTTGATGTTTGCTTTTATTTTGTGATGTGATATTTTAGTGGATGTTAGGGTGTATGTGCATGAATGGTATGATCTTAGTCTAATCCATTATCTTTGCAGGGATTGTGCTTAAGTGTAATAAAATATAAATATTTTGTTGTAGTTGCTTATACCCTAAGCATAATCCAAAATAGGCAGTGGACTTGGTTACCCATGTGTGTCAATGCCATATGTTTGATTTGTTTAGCTAATCTATTTTGTAGGTTTTAGTTAGATTTACTTTCCCATTTTCATGTAATTTTGTAATTAGGATTTGGAATGATTATTATGGGGATTAAGATGAACATTGGTCATAAGACTATGTCTTATGTACCATGTGAAGCCTTTAGAGCTCACATTCCAACCAACCAAAAGAAGAAGAAGAAAGAGAAGAAGAGAAAGAAGAAAGAAGAATGAAGAATGAAGACTCATAACATGGATTCTCTTGAATGTAATTAATTCATTTATAATCCGGTTGTTTATAACTTAATTTATTTGTTTCTGGAGCACAACCATAAACGACCTCTTATTCTTTTGCACTAGCTTTATAAATTATTTGATGTTTGTTTAGCTTGTGCATTAAGATGTCATGTTTTCCTAGTTTCTTCTTTGCTTTAATGAATGGCCTAGATGACGATTAGGCTCTTAGAAAAATAAATTTTCTATCCCACTAATCAATTCAAATTAAAATAAATAAATAACTCATAACAAGATAAAAGATTTAGCAACCCCTTAGCTGGATGTTGTATGTTCTCACATCATGCATAAAAATCATCTTATTTCACTCTTATTATGGAGGGCTTCCACCTATGCCAAAGAACTTTGCTTGACCTTTGAGAGCCATGGTGGTAATACACCTCCTTTCTTGTTGATTTTGGCCCATAATCGAATTTCTCATGCATTAGGCATATGAATCCTATAAGCCTGTGTCAAATGAATTGTCCAAAACTGAAAATAAAATGTAACAAAATTTGCATTTAATTTAAGTCATTAAATCATGTCCTACATGATCTAGTCTCTTACGGAGTGTGTTTAAGGACTTAATCTATTTCTAAATAAATAATAGCTTAACTATCTTACAAAAGTATATGACTTGCCTACATGTATTTAAAATCATAAGAGAAGTTAGTTGGTAGCCACTCCCATGCAGTTGTAAGTCCAAACAGTCAGGTGGTTTACCCTCTCTTGTGGAGGTAAACTAAATACCCATTTTTGCCATAGATTGAGGTCATGCTTTGGCCCTCACCAAAGCTCCCCAGATTTAGGTTTAGAGGTTTCTACTTCCCTTTGCGGGCTATAAGCATAAATTCTCACCTCTTAGGCATTTCCATAATCTTATGTCATGGAATTATAAGCCCTAGATTTCTAATAAAAATTCAACTCAAATGAAAAAATCACTTTAATTTTAAAAATATAAAGCCCAACCATAGGATAGTTTGGGATGCTTATTAGGCTTCCTAGTATCATAAGCATCCCCTACTTACCTTCCTTTGGCTTCAATAATAACTCCCTCCTCTTGATTAATCCCACTTGATCCTCTAAAAATAAACTAATTTATTGATAGTCCTCTCTTTGAAATCTTTAGAGACAATGATAATTTTTTTAATCAAGAGTATTCCTAAGGAATCTTGTTCCTTATGATGTAATTATTTATGGGGGCTTACCTCCATAGGGAACTTAACGAACCTTGTTTAAAATAAACCCTGCTTTAAATATGTAAAGTGGGGGAAGAATCTCTGGTACATATGAAGACCCATAGTCCTTAGGAGTCCTTATTAAGGTGATTAGATCCATTGTAGGGTGGTGACTTTTATCTTTCATGATAGTACACCTTTCCTCAATATCATATCTGATTACCCTAATAATAATATTTGTGGATCTACATGGTGTCCCAACAAAGGCATATATTTTTGTTTTCATTTCTCCCTTTTCCAAAGGGATAGATGAAGGCGGGAATATTTTCACCACATCATACATCACTAAGGTGTCCTAAATATTTCCATTTGCATGTATAGATATACTTAGGATTCATCCATATGCATGTTACACGTTTTGATAAGAAATAAAGTGTTATGTGTTTTATGATAGTAATTCACTTTACTTAATCTTAAAATATCTTTCTTATTTAATATGTTTATTTAGGGAAAATCTAAACTTAGGATTAACTAAAACACATAATAAAATATTCACTAAACAAAAATTATTAATGAATCTACTTTAGAAATTACTTAAGGTAGGGAGAAAAGAGAAGACCTCTTCTCTTTTCCTCTCTTTACAACACAGTAATTAATTGTAGGTTCTTTCGGACCAAATCAAAACATGAAATAAAACTTAACCACTTAAATGAAACCAGCCTCTAAGTTGAACTCTTCAAACTTAGAAAACTCTAACCTTAAAGCCTAGCTAAGACATGCCACACAAACCTTAAATGACACACACATTAGGCTAAGTCACCATTTCTAGTCCTATGTTAGGGGGATGCATGGTTTGATGCTTGCTTTTATTTTGTGATATGATGTTTTAGTCTGGATGTTAGAGTGTATGTGCGTAGACTAAATGGTATGATGATCTTAGTCTAATCATTATCTTTTGTAGGGGATTATGCTTAAGGAGCGCTATAATAAAAATATAAAAATACTTTTGTTGTGTAGGTTGCTTATACCCCTAAGCATAATCCAAAATATGCTAGGTGGACTTGGTTACCCATGTGTGGGATGCTAAGTCCAATTTATTCATATACTTGCTTGAGATTGTGTGGTTTGTTTAGGTAATCTCTATTTTGCAGGTTTTAGTTAGATTTACTTTTTTTTCATTTTCATGTAATTTTGTAATTAGGATTTGGAATGATTGTTATGAAAATTAGGATGAACATTAGTCATAAGACTATGTCTTATGTACCATGTGAAGCCTTTGGAGCAACCATATTCCAACCAAGCAAAAGAAGAAAGAAGAAAGAAGAAATGAAGAATGAAGACCACCCCTCATAACATGAATTCCTTTTTTATTGTAATTAATTCATTTGTAATATGGGTTGTATAAGGGTAGAGCTCGGCTACCCAATTTGTTTTTAAGTTTGTACGATGGAGCCCAACCATAAATGGCCTCTTATTTTTTTACGGTAGTTTTATAAATTGTTCGATGATTGTTTAGCTTGTGCATTAAGATGACATGTTTCTTAGTTTCTTCCTTGCTTTGATGTATGGCCTAGATGATGATTAGGCTCTTAGAAAAATAAATTTTTGATCTAACTAATCAATTCAAATTAAAAATAAATAACTCATAACCTCATCTAAAGTCTAGGTTATAAAATAAGATAAAAGATTTAGCAACCCATTAGGATGTTGTATATTTTCTCATCATGCATAAAAAAGCATCTTGTCTCATTCAACTTTTGCCAGAGAACTTGGCTTGACATTTGAGATCCATGGTGAAAATACACCTCCTTTCTTGCTGATTTTGGCCCATAATCTAATTTCTCATGTATTATGCATATGAATCCTAAAGCTTGTGTTAAATTGATTGTTCAAAATAAAAATAAAACATAACAAAAATTTGCATTAGATTTAAGTCATTAATCATGCCCTACATGATCTAGTCTTTAGGGAGTTTAAGGACTTAGTCTCTTTCTAAATAAACAAAGTTATCTTGCAAAGCATATGATTTGCCTACATGTATTTAAAATTGTAGAGCTAGTGGCCACCCCGTGCAGTTGTAAGTCCAGTGATTTATCCACTCTTATAGAGGTAAACCAAATACCCATTTTTTTCTTAGATTTAGGTCATATTTTTGGCCCTCCTGTTAGGTTGAGGTTGCTACCGCGGGCTATAAGCATAAATCCTCACCTCTTAGGCATTTCTGTGATCTTGTGTCATGGAATTGCATGCCTTAAACTTTTAATAAAAATTCAATTCAAATAAAAAACTCTCCTCAATTTCAAAAATATAAAGCCCAACCACAGGGTAGTTTGGGATGCTTACTAGGCTTCCTAATATCATAAGCATCCCCTACTCATCTTCCTTTGGCTTTAATAATAACTCCCTTTTCTTGGGCAATCCCACTTGATCTTCTAAAGATAAACCAATTAATTGATAGTCCAATCTTTAAAATATTTGGAGACAATGATCATTTACCTTAATCGAGAGCATTCCTAAGGAATCCTATTCCTTAAGATGTAATTAACTATGGGGGCTTGCCTCCATAAGGAACTTAACAAACCCAGTTTAAAATAAATTATGCTTTACTTTTCATATAAAGTAGGGGAAAAATCTCTAGTACATCTGAAGACCCATAGTCCTTAGGAGTCCTTATTAAGGTGATTAGGTCCATTTGTAGGATGGTGACTTTTGTCTCTTGAGATAGTACATCATTCCTCAATGTCATACCCGATCCCTCTAATAATACCATATGTAGATCTGCATGGTGTCCAACACAAGAAGTGTTCGCAAAAATTTTTGGTTCTTCATTTATTTCTTTTCTCTCCTTCAGAAAGATTAGATGAAGAATTAAAAAAATTTTCACCACAGATTTTTTCTGGCGACTCCACTGGGGAAAGTTTTCTCTCTCTCCATCTTGGTAAATGATCATGTCTTCAAGTATTGATAGTGGGTTTGTATTTTATATGAATCCAAGACTATCTTTCTTTTTTGTTGGCACTTAGTTTATTTCATCGTTAAGCTAAGCTAGCCAACATCCTTTAGGTTTTAGGGCTTCACCCCGTGTGGGTCTTAAAACCCTTGTTGGGTTCCCTAATAAGTGAAAATAAAAATTTAATAAAAATAATAATTAAAGACTTCCTTCTTACCATTTGTATCATAAGGAAAGTTTCATTCCAAAAATGAAGAAAAATAAATCCTTTACAAAAATATCAATTTCCAAAAAACACTTTTTCAAAATGCACATAATAAAATGTTTGCACAAAAATTTTCATAAATCACCCTCATTTAACAATCTTCATTATTATTATATGATTGGATCATTTCAAAATTAAAAGCAACAATCATATTTTCAAAAATCACAAATGAACATCTTCATTCAATTTATTGAATGAAGATTTCATTTTCAAAACAAAATGAACAATCATCTTTTCCAAAAAGAAAAAAAACAACAAATCCCTTTCCAAAAATAAAAGCAACAATCATATTTTCCAAAAAGAATAAATGAACATCTTCATTCAATTTGTTGAATGAGGATTTCATTTCAAGAAAATAAAAGCAACAATCACATTTTTAAAAATCAAACAAACAAACACATTTTTAAAAATAAAATTAACAAACATATTTTCAAAAATTAAAATTAATAATCATCTTTTTAAAATTGAAACAACATTTGGATCTTTCATTTAGCATACCCTAATTTACTAAATGAAGTTCCACTTTTTCAAAAATCAAAATAAAAATCAAAAATAACATTTGGATCTTTCATTTAGCATACCCAAATTTGGATTTTTTGAACAATCATCTTTTTAGAATTCCCTTTTTCAAGAATCATCAAAAACAAAATACATTTGGATTTCCTTAGCATACCTAAACTTGCTAAGAATCCTCTTTTTTCAAAAATCAACAAAAACAAAAAAAATAACTTTGGATTTTCTTAGCATACATAAATTTGCTAAGAATCCTCTTTTTCAAAAATCATAAAAAATAAAAAAACATTTGGATTTCTTTAGCATACCTAAATTTGCTAAGAATCCTCTTTTTTAAAAATCAATAAAAATCAAAAATAAAACACATAGGATTTCCTTAGCATACCTAAATTTGCTAAGAATCCTCTTTTCAAAATCAACAAAACACATTTAGATTTTCTTAGCATACCTAAATTTGCTAATAATCCTCTTTTCAAAAATCATCAAAAACAAAACACATTTGGATTCTTCATTTAGTATACCCAAATTTGCTAAATGAGGATTCAATTTTCAAATTCACACATGATTCACAAAACAAGCAACCAAAATAAGAAAATTATTTTCAAACACTTAGCATACCCTAATTTGCTAAGTGAGTAAATTCCAAAAATCTCAAATCAAAACAAAATCAATTGACCCTTTACTTTAACATACTCAAATTTGTTAAATAAACGGTCCTCAAACTCAAAAAATCAAAATCAAATATGAACCTATGGAAGAATCTAATTCCAAAAATCTTTGAACCCAATTTTAACATACACAAATTTGTTGAAAATGGATTCTTCATTCAAAAATCCCCTTTCCAATCAATTCAAAATCCTCTCTTCTAAATTCATTTGGACCCCACTTAACACTTTCAAGTTGTTGAGTGTGGGTTCAAATTCTAAATCAAAATTTAAAAATCAATAAAGCTGAAATCTAATTCAAACTTATTTTTCATTGCATTTTAGTTAATTCCGCTTTAGTGCTTAGTTTCAAATGGCAAACAGTATATGTCTTTACATTTCCTTTCAGGATGGACTTGGCTTTTGATCAGGCTAGACTCTTGCAGTCTGACTTCACCCACCTCATCCACTTTGGTCGAGGCTTTGAGGGTGCTAGGATCACATGTAAGGGGACCACCATCATGATAGTTAGCAGAAGCGTGGTGAATGGGCAGAAGCCGGTCATCCAAGTTGAGTTACCATCTGATTCAGAGATCCCCACACTAAAGAGGAAAGTTGTGGCAGTTCTCACAATAGTAACAGTTACAGTGCCAGCGCGCCCAGTTGTTCTCCTTGTTGTCCTAGTATGGGCTAGCACCCACTCATTGGCACCTTCCAAGAGGAAGTCTCCCCTAATTCCAGGGATTGTCTCTTCTACCTTCCAGATTGGGTATAGTTCCCATACTACTTGACCCCACTGTGACCAATGTCAATTAATCAAGATCGATATCATACCCACGTTAGAAAAAAATTTTATATTATGGTCACCTTCAATCTTATGGGTGAAAAGGCAAGAATTTAGAAATTCATCTTATTAGGATGCCACGCAAATCCACAGATGTGCTTACTCAGGTGATTAGGTGTGTCATCAAGGAATAATGTACTATCTCAGGAGATAGATATCACTACCCTATAATGGACCTAATCACCTCAATAAGGACTCCTAAGGATGATGGGTTTGCATATGTACAAGAGATTCTTCCCCTACTTTACATGAAAAAGTAAATTAGGGTTTCTTTTAAATTGGGTTCATTTAGTTCCCTACAGGGGCAAACCACTATAGTTAATTACATCCTAAAGGATGGGATCCCTTAGGAATACTCTCGATTAAGGTAAATGATCGTTATCTTCAAAGATTTCGATATGAAAGGACTATCAATTGATTAGTTCATTTTTGGAGATCAAATGAGATTGATCAAAGAGGATGAGTTATTATCGAAGCCAAAATAAAGATAAGTAGGAGATGCCCATAATGCTAAAAAACTTAGTGAGCATCTCAAACTATCTTATAGTTAGGCTTTACATTTTTGAAATTGATTTAATTTGTTTGAGTTGTATTTTTCATTAAAAATTTTAGACTTATAATTCCATAACACAAGATTATGGAAATGCCTAAGAGGTAAGGAATTATGCTTATGGCCCACAAAGGGGAGAAGCAATCTCAAAACTTAAATCTAGTTAGCTTTGGCAAATGCCAAAAGCACAACCTAAATCTAAGGCAAAAATGGGTAATTGGTTTACCTCCACAAGAGAAGACAAATCACCCGACTACTTGGACTTACAACCACCTGGGGTGGCTGCCAACTAACTCCTCTTATGATTTCAAATACATGTAGGCAAGTATTATGCTTATGCAAGATAGCTAGGCTGTTATTTATTCAGAAAGAGTAAACTCACTCCCTAAAGAGACTAGATCATGTAAAGACACGCTTTAAATGTCTTAAATCTGATGCAATTCAAATTTCATTTTATTTTCATTTTTGGACAATTATTTTGACTCGGGCTAATAGGATTCATATGTTTAATGCATGAGAAATAAAGTTATTGGCCAAAATTAGTGAGAAGGGAGGAGGTGTGTTTCCACCAAGGCTCTCGAAGGTCAAGCCAAGTTTCTCTGGCTAAGGTGGAAGCCCTCCAATCAAGAGTGAAATAAGAAGCATTTGTGTAAGATATTGTAAAAGAAATACTCATCCAGCTAAGGGATTACTAATTCTTTTATTTTGATTGTAAACCTAAGCTTTAGGCGAGATTATGAGTTCTTTATTTTTAGTTTTGAATTGTTAAGTTTGGTAAAAGATTTATTTTTCTCTAAGAACCTAATCCACATCTAGGCCATACATAAAGAAAGGAAGAAATTAAGAAAAGAAGCCACTTAATGTAAAAGCTATACAAATCTACAATCAATTTATAAAGCTAATCGCAAAAGAATAAGAGGTCAAGTGTGGTCAGACACCACCGCACAAACCTGAAAAATAAATTGGGTAGCCAAGTTCTACCCTATACAACTCGGATTATAAATGAATTAAATTATAATTAAGCAAGAAATTCATTGTTATGGGGGTCTTCAAGTTTCATTTCTTCATTCTTCTTTTCTTCTTCCTTCTTTGGCTCCTTCTTTTAGATAGTTGGAAGACGGATGCTCCAAGGCTTCACATGGTGCATAAGATAGGATCTTATGACTAATGCTCATCCTAATCCCCATAATAATCATTTCAAAATCCTAATTACAAAATTTAAATAAAAGGAAAAAAGTAAATCTAGCCAACACCTACAAAATAAAGGTTAGCTAAACAAACCACCAAATCCCAAGCATGTATATTGGACTTAATACCCCACAGATGAGTGGCTAAGTCCACCTAGCCTATTGGATCATGCTTAGGGGTATAAGCACCTGCAAGCAAAAGTATTTATATTTTATTACAGTGCCCCTTAAGCACAATCCCCTACAAAAAAATAATGGTTAGACTAAGATTAATTCAACCACTTAGTCAATTTTGAATGCATGCAATTTTAAGGTAAAATGCAATTTTCATTCACTAATCACATACACTTATACATGTACAAAGATATAGGTAAGTATGTGTCATTGTTAAACTAGAAAAGTGAGGTAATCAAATGACCTCCTTATGGCTAACTAAAGCCTCGTATTCTCAGGATGTCCAGACTATATACTTGCTTTTCTTGGACACATATGGATGTATACATAAATGAGGGAAATAAAATCATGCAAAGATTGTATATTTTGTTTGATCAAATCATTTATATATATGAATTAAAGCTCTATCCAAATTCTAATTCTTAAATACATAAGAATGAAATCAAATGGGTACATGCCATTGTTAAACCAGGGAAGTCCCTACCATTCATTCTATGAGCATACACCCTAACATCCAGTCTAATATATATATTACAAAACAAAAGCAAGCATTAAACCATGCACTGCTCTAACATAAAGCTAGAAGTGGTGACTTAGCCTAATGTGTGTGCTTTGGAGGTTTGTGTAGTATGCATAGCTATGGCTTTAAGTTAGAATTTTCTAAGTGTGAAGCATGTTCAACTTAGAGGAGGGTTTCATTTAAGTGATTTAGTTATTTTGGGTTGATTTTATTTCATGTTTTGATTAGGTTCAAGTCAATCCTATAATTAATTACTAAGTTATGAAGAGATGGAAGGAGAAGAGGACTTCTCTTTTCTTCCCTAACATAAGTAATTTTTAAAGTGGGTTCATGTTTATAGTTTTGTTTAGTGAATGTTTTGATTAAGTGTTTTAATTAATCCTAAGTTTAGATGAACTCTAAACAAACCCATTCAAAAGAAAGAGGCATTTTATGATTAAATAAAATGAACTAAATTAACAAAACATACACTTCATTTCTTTCCAACATGTATAACATGCATATGAATAAATCCTAAGCATATCTATACATACAAATGAGAATGTTTAACACACTTTATGATGCATGCTAATTCATTTAAGTAAATTTGGAAGTTTATGATGCATGATTTTCATTAAGTAGATTTCTTATCCAATTTTCACATGCACACATGAAAGTAAGAAAGGCATAAGTGAGTACATTGTCATTATTAACCAGAGGTATAGGGTATAAGACCTACTTAAGGCTACTTAAAACCTTGCAACCTCAGGGCTGTCTAGACTAATATACCACTTCTCTTAAATACAAACATGTGTACAAAAGAAATGAAATGGAAAAAGAAAGAATGCAAAATTTGTATTAGTTGATTCATTTTGTTTATGCAATTTATGTGTATAAGCATAAGTATCCTTCTTAGGTAATAGTATATGAATGAATAGGATTTGGGATTAGGCAAGTGTTAGGTTTTTTTCAAATGAACCATACATCTTACCAAATCCTATTCAAAACTATACTAAAAGAGAAGAGAAGGAAAACCTATACTAAGCACATCCTTATATTCTCTCACATGCAAGCTTATAATTAAAATATAAGTAGCACACTTTTAGTTTTAGGCATTTGATTCATTTATTCTAAAAATAATTTGAATTTAATTGTGATAATAGCCACTCATATTATTACTTTAGCCAACACATGCAAATTTGACATAAAGTAAACATTTTCATTTTAAATTTGAATTTTGAAAAGTATGAATGCATCAAACCACATGACATACATATTCAGCATGTTGGGGAAAGAACTAAAGTAATGAAAGCACATAAACACATTCACTTCAATTAAATCCTAAAGACAATCTTATGAAATAAGAAAGTTTAAAATAAATCAAAGTTCATTTAGTATGATTTTTGTTTGATTTGGAATGTGATTTAATTTTAAAAATGTGGATTGAGTTTTCTATTCCTAACCTATTCCTACATGTTTTTGACATTTTTGTTTAATTTTTAGATGATTAGATTCATTTTTAGATTTTGATTAGGTTAAGGTATAAATTAAGCAAGTTAATTAACCCTTACCTACACCACCTTAGCATAGTTAACCAAGTAATTATGAGCCAATGAGAAGACATAAAAACTGACAAGGAATTTAAATTTGCAATGCATCTAAGAATAAAAGGGGCTTAATGCAATTTGGCTCATGATTAATGGTTAATTAAGCTAAGGAGTTTAACTTAAGTAATTTAAAAACACCCCTTACACATGTGAGGTGAGTTTTGATTTTAATTGAACTTAGGCTTTTGAACACCCAAGCATCTACCCAAAGTAGATTAATTAAGTTGAAGTTTTAGAATTTTTAGAAATTAATTAAATAATAATTAATGAATTAACCCTTAATTAAGAGAGGATTAAGGAAAGGTGGTTTAGGAATGCTTGTGGTGTCACCCCAAAATTCCTCAAACCTCCTTATTCATTGATCAAACCTTAATCAACTTCAATAAGTTAGAATACAATCACACCATTATCCTTACATTAAGAGAGTAATTAGGAAATGCATTTGCAATTCCCCCAATTAAGCCTTCAATAAATCCCAAGAAAATTAGGGGAGGCAGAAGTTATCCCCCAAAATATATCCAAGAAGTTTGGGATTAATCAGAGGATTAATTAAGGGATAATTAGTAAAATAAGATTTCCATTAAAACCCAAAATCAAGAAAAAATATGACTTAAAATTCATTAAAAACATCTTTAGAATATTTTAAATTGAACTATCTTTCCATTGAAATTTACCTCATATTTTTTTGATTTTCATTGAGCGAGATATGAATTTTTGAAGCTTAGGGGAATAATTTAAATTAATTAAATCCCTAACTAAACCCCTTAGCTACAACAAGACATACAGCGACGGCAGTCAGTGTGCTTTACATGCATCACGCTATGAGCCACCATTTGAACATCGCATCAAGGTGGCGGCATGGCAGCGAGATGCGGTTTGATCCCCATCATTCAATCAAGGATCGAATGGCTAGGGATCATCCCGTGGTTTTTAAAAAGAATAAATCAATTTATAAATGTGCGCTTAATCTTGGCTGTCCATCCAAAATGTGCGGATGGACGGCCAGGATTACCCCAATTCTTCCCTAAGGATCAATGGAGACCGTCCATGATCCAAGAGAAGATCTGAGCTTGATTGAGCTCGAATTGGAATAAAAATTTACCCACACCATCTTATACTAATGGCAAGCCTATCTAATGATGGAATTCTCATGCTATGATAATTTCTTTCACTGTGGACCAACACCACCTAAGCCTAGTGGTCAAAAAATTCCATACCTCGCTGGAGGTGATCACCAGCACTCGAGTTCAATGAGGTAGCTTCATCTAGTGGAGATGAAGCCCTATTGAAAGTTTCAAGCCTTGGGGTTGAGTAGATCTCTCTATGGACCAACACCTCCTCTGATTGCTTGCAGCTTTGATTGAATTCAACTCCTCCCTGCTTTGGGAACTTGTGTGAATGCATGGGTGCACTCGACTTAGTCCCCTTAGGGAGTGTGCAAAGGCAATTGAAGTGAATTGGAGTATGGAAGAAGTTAGGAAATGAGAGGAGCTCCCCTATTTTATAAGGAAAAAAATTGAAAAATCTTGATTTCACTTCCCTCCTATGAAGCTTAGGAATGCTCTCTGATGGCTCCTAACACTCCCTAGCACTCAATCAACAATGGAGATGATGAATTCAAATGGAATTAGGGGGAGTATATCTCCCCCTATGGCAATCGGACGGTCGAAGCTTGGGTTATCATTTTGATCCAATTGACCATATGGAAAGGGTTGTTTGGGCTATTTGAAGTTGGCACATGGTCGGTTTGAGCTCTTCAGTGGATTGGTAACCTCCCATGTGCTTCAAATCAAGTGGAAGGAGGTTTTCGAATTAGCCAATTTGAGCTAGGGGTTGGTTTTGGCCTTAGGTCCATTTGGGTTGACCCAAACTCATTAGGTTGGGTTCACCACTCTCCATTTAGCCCACTTGAGCAATTAGGAAGGTATCAAGTTGATATGAAGAGGGCTTGACCAAATTACCCATGGATTAGACCAAAATTTGTTCTATGGAATAGGGGTAGAATGATCATTTGGCTAATTTTTGAATTTTAATATGTTGGGTATGTTGAGAAAATAGGCTTGGCCAAGTTTCATTAGATTTGAGTCATTTAGGTCAGATTTTGACCAATTGGGGTCAAACCAAAGATTGCCATGTCATATGACCATTTAAAATGTTTTGGTGGCTTGGCTTGATTCAATTTAGTTTAGTTTTGAATTTGGTTCATATGACTTCATTTAGGCTAAGTGGGCCAAGTTGACCAATTTGACCCATTTGACCTATTTGAGCTATGTCATGGGTAGGTATAGGTTTGGTTAGTCATATGGAGTGGATTGGTATCTTTATTTCCAATAAATTTTGGTTAAGTTTGAATTTGGCTCAACATGACCCCTTTAGGTCAAGTTAGGTTCAAGGTCAATTGGGCTAGTTTAGGTCAAGTTAGCTAATTGAGTCTTTGGTCAAGTTCAACAAGTGATTTGGAATGAACTTGGCCCATTGGTTTCAATCAATTTGGCTTAGATCAAGTTTTGACATATTTTGACTTTTTAGATCAAGTTGGGTCAACTTGGGTCAAGTGACCAATTGGGCTAGGTTAGGCTCAAATGTTGACTTGGTCAAATTCAAACATAGTTCATGAATGAACTTAGATTAATGGTTTCAAACAATTTGGCCTATAGTAGATTTTGGCTATGTTAGGTTTCATTTTGGCTAAGTGTTGACTTGGTCATCCCTTAGGTTTTACTTGGTTTGACCCAATTTGATTGATTGATCATCCCATGATGATTATTGATCTTGATGAGGGGCATAGGTGAGTTTGATTCAATCCAATTTGGTTAGGATTAGAATTTGGCTCATGAGGGTACTTTAGGTCACTTTGGGTCAAGTGAGCCTAAATGGGTCAAATGACTTAGTCAAAGCTTGATTTGAGTTTGATTGAACTTATATATGAACTTATGATTGAAATATAAATCCATTTGCAAGTGGTTCGAAGTCAAATGAGTTTTGATCCATTTGACAATTTCATATTCAAAGGAAGAATGTGAATGGATTTGGGGTTTGATTTTGAATTGAATTAAGTGATTGAAGTTTGTATTTATATTTGGATTCATATGGTTGATTGAATCATAAGTAAAATCAAGAGTTTGGCTTGATTTGAAGTTGATTTGGCTAAGTTCAAGATTTTGACTTTAAAGGCTTAGATTTTGAGTGGATTTGAGTTTGATTTTGAAATTGGTTTGATTTTTTGATTTTATATTTCATTTATATATGTGAATATAAATGAGAATATAAATGGGTCATGAGAAAATTTCAAGGATTTGAAGTGATTTGATCATAATTTAGGCTAAGTCCATTAAAAGGGATTTTAAAGGACTTAGGAAATCTTTAGAGTTTAAAGCTTGAATTTTTGAATTTAGTTTTGATTGTTTGAATTTATATTTCATTTATATATGTGAATATAAATGAGAATATAAATGATAATATAAATGATTTATTAAAAAATCTCATGAATTTGAATTGATTTGATCATGATTTTGGCTAAGTCCATTAAAAGGAATTTTAAGGACTTAAGAAGGATTTTAGATTTGGAATTTGAATTTTGGATTTGATTTAATTGATTTGTATTTATATTTCATTTATATATGTGAATATAAATGAGAATATAAATGAGTTATAAGAAAATCCCATGAGTTTGAATTGATTTAGATTTGATTTTGGCTAAGTCCATGAAGGAAAACTTAAAGGACTTAGGAAAATTTATGAATTTTGAATTTTTTTTTGAGTTTAGTTTGATTGGTTTGAATTTATATTTCATTTATATATGAGAATATAAATGATAATATAAATGAGTTATGTGAAAATCTTATGAGTTTGAATTGGTTTAGATCATGATTTAGGCTAAGTCCTTAAAAGAAGATTAAGGACATAGGAAATTTTAAACTTAGGAATTTCATTCATGGGTTTCAATCATAGATTTCAATCATGGATTTCAATCATATGGAGTTGATTTGAGTTTGGAGAAAATCAAATAAGATTGATTTGGAGTTGACTTAAGGAAAGGAAGGTGAGGAATGGTTCAAGCTAAGGGTAGGCAAGTTTTCCTAATACCCCTAAGGAATGACCTATTCCTATGGCTAACTCTTCTAAGTCTCTAGGGCTAGGTTAAGTATCCACCTAATCACTAGATGTGTCGTAAGACTAAGGAACTCTTAAAGTCTAAGAAGAGTCTTATGTCTAAAATGGAGGGATTGAGAACTCATTCTAAAAATGAGGTCAACAAAGGACTCCCAATAGGTGTGGTGTGACTGACAAGGAATACCGCACATATTGGTGTTGATCAAAATGATCAACAACACTGAAAGATCACAAGCACTAACAGAAATAATCTATCCCTAACCCAAGGTGTAGAAATAATCAAGAGCTTAGTGCAATGTGGCCCTACTTATGTTCAAGACATAAGAGAGAGGAAAGAATCCACTAAGGGATATAGTGTGAACCTTCCATTAGGGAAGCAGGTTCAAATCACCCACAAGAGGATGAGAGGTTTGATTTTATTTGAGTTTCACTGAGGAGAAATTTTCACTAGGGAAGAGGGTTGAATTTGTTTCAGTTTTTTTAGATTTAGACTTTAAAATGAACCCTGTTAGTTTGCAATGGACTGCACTAAGTAGAATCCATGGAGGCCAAGATCTAACTCAGATTTACCAATCCAAAGGAGCAGTCCACTAAACACGTAGTAAGACTAACCAACCAAAGGGATGTCTTTTGGTATGTAGCAGCTGTACTAGGAAGAAAGCATAGTAGACTTACATCCTCCAAAGTAGAGACTAGTTCCTAGGGTGATCTATTGGTAAGACAATAGATTGAACCCAAGCTAGGGCTAACTATTGAGTGAATGCCGCTGGGGGGCTTAGATCAGCTCAAAGATAGTCAAGATTAATTTCATTTTTAGATTTGTTTTTTTATAGATTCCGTCAGTTTGCAATGGATTGCACTGAATAGGGGCCATGGAGGCCTAGTCCTAACTCAAATTCACTAATCCAAAAGGAATAGTCTACCAACCACAAGGTAGGACTATCCAACCAAAGGGGTGCCTTTTGATTAGCAATGGCCAAGTCTTAAGAAGAAAGCACGGGGACTCACATCTTCTAGAAACAAGGAACCACTAGGGTGATCGATTACTTTGGTCAACAAACTGAACTCGACCTAAGGCAGACTATTGAGTGAATACTGTTGGGAGGACTTAAATCAGCTCAAGGATAATCAAAGATTAATTTCATTTTTAGTTTTATTTTGATGGATTTAGTTGGTTTGCAATGGATAAAACTGAGAAGGAGCTTATATCAACCTAGACCTATCTTAGATTTACTGAACCAAAGGGAGTAGCTTCCCGGCCAATGGGAGAACAATCCAACCAAAGGAGTGCCTTTCGGTTTATAATTATCAATTAAAGGGAAGAAAGCTCAGATACTCACATCTTCCACTACAAAAGACCACTAGGGTGATCGGTTGCTTTGGAAAACAAATCGAACCCATCCTATGGCTGCCCGTCGATTTGCGATAATCATGCTAGAAAGAATGTGTCATAGTCTTACATCTTCCAAAGTGGAATGATTATCAGGGTAACCTTTTTATGGCAAAATAGATTGAACCGAACCTACGGGTGACTACGTAGTGAGTACTGACCTAGGGATTTATCTCAACTCAGGTTGTCAGGCAATTCCTATAGGGAGTTCTGCTACCTAAAGATAGAATGTCTGCTTGGGAAAAGGAGCCCTTTGGGGGATTGAATTCCTAATCAACAAGCAAATTAATTTTGTTTATTTGTTTGTTTATTTTGCTAATCATGGACACTATTAGTTTACGAGGTATCAAACTAAGAAGGAGCTTATATCAACCTAGACCTATCTCAAATTTACTAAACCAAGGGAGAATATGCGCATCCGCTGAACAAATTCTCCAACCACAAGGGTGGCTACTAGGAAAGGGGAACTATCAAATCTAAAAGTAACCTGGGTAGTGTCTAAATGGAGTCACAAAGGACGTGATCCAAATAGAGTGCCCACAGGGGATGGGGCCACTAAGGGCTTAGTCTAACACCCTAAAGAAGATGACATGGCTAGTCATATATCCAATAGGTATTCGGTGTCCAACTCAATGAGAAAGCTCGGGGACTCATATCTGTCAAGAGTAGTGTATCCACCAAGTGAGTCACTGTCAACATAGTGAACATCAACCAACCTAAGGTGCCCATCGATTTGTAACAATCAGCCTAGGAAGAAAGCTTGGGGACTCACATCCACCTATAGTGGAACTGACTGCTAGGATAGTCTGTCTTTGGCTTGACAGGCGCTATCTGACCTAGGGTGACTACTGCGTGAATTCCACTAGGGGAATTATATTAACTCAAAAGTAATCAAGAGGAAAGGAGCCTCTAGGGAACTTATCCTAAACCTAAAATATACTCGACCTAGTTAGAGCATGATGGCTAGTTCAAGAGAAAAGCATGGGGACTCACATCTTCTTAAATAAAGTCAACATGAGGTGGCTCACTGGCTAGGCAGTAAAGTCTACCATACTAACAAGGCACTCGTTGATTTGCAATGGTCAAGTTAGGAAGAAAGTATGAGGACTCACAACCTCTAATAAATGACCACAGGGGTGACATACTAGCAAGGTAGCATGTAGATTTGACCTAGAGCAGCTAATGGGTGAGTGCCACAAGGGGCTTGCTCCCACATCAAAGTAGCTCGAAATAAAAGATTTGTGTTTATTATTGTGCATGTGTTAGAAGGAATAGGATTCCTCAGGGGGATTCTTATACCTACCTTAAAACATGCTAGGGGTTTTGATGAAATGATGCCATGGATGGCAAACATGATTCCCACTAAGAAAGGATGTCGCTTGGGTTCTCTCACACCTAACTTAGTTGTGCTAATTGAAATAGGATGCCTCTTGGGATCTCTTACACCTATTCTAATAATGTTGGGAGATTGTGTTTATGTTGTGAAAGAGAGATAGGATGCCACTGGGGGACTCTTACACCTACCCTAGACACGTCGCGATGGATTCGCAAGATAAGCAAACAATGCTTCAAAAGAAGAGAAGATTTTATGAATGGAATCAAATTTTTGTTCTTTTTAATAATGATTGTTTTCAAACATGATTTATTTCATTGGTAATATTTCTTTAGATAGAGCCCATTAATTGGAAGCATCGAGTGTCCCTCTTTATAATCAATAAGCTAATAGGATCCTCCTTGATAGGCCTTCTCTATGACATAGGGTCATTCCCAAGTGAGCTCAAACTTGCCTTCTATCTTTCGATGAGCAATAATTGGTCTCCTTAGGACTAACACAAGTTCTCTTACACGGAAAGACCTAGGACGGACTAGCTTGTTATGATCTTGAATTATTTTGGCTTTGTACAACTCTAGGTTCTGGCATGCCCATATGCGACTTTCCTCTAAACCTTCGAGCTCTTCTAATCGCAACTTTGCATTCTGCTCTGTAGTGATCTTATTACCCAATGCTATCCTTAGTGACGGAAGTTGAACTTCTAAAGGTAGAACGATTTAGACTCATACACTGAGGAAAATGGAGAAGACTGGGTTGGCATTCAGTATGTAGTACGGTAGGCCCACAAGGCTTCAAACAACTGCTCATTCTACTATCATTTGTTGTCATCAAGAGCTTTCTTCAGTATCTGGATGAGAGTTATGTTGAATGCTTTCGCTAAGCCATTTAATTTAGGGTAGTAGATGGTGGAGTATCTTCAATCTATACCGTGTCTTCTGGTGAAGCTGTTAATCTTCATGCTTTTCAATGCAGTACCATTATCAGATATAATTTATCAAGGCATCCCAACCTAGATATGGTTCTAAAAAATTGAAGCACATAGTCAGACCTCTCTATGGGATGGCTTCCCCACTTGGAAGCAGGAGCTAAGATGAATCGATGCCCCTTAGAAGAAGGAGGATCGATTTGACCCACAATGTTAGTACCCCAACACTCAAATGGACATGAAGCTAATGTAGGGTGTAGAACGTCGGTAGAGGATTACACCATATACTTGACACTGATGGCATCTCCTAGCTACATCCATGTAGTCTATAATCATCGAAGGCCAGTAGTATCCAAGTCACTTAATCTTCGTCTTCATCTTCGGACCAGATTGATGTGCTCCACATAGACCTGAGTGTACCTCGGTTATAATGTCGGGCTTCGTGTTCATCTAAATAATGTAACCACATTTGATAAAAGGACCTACGATACAGGGTGCCATCAATAAGAGTGTAGGAAGAGCTCTCTATTTCACCTGATGGGTTTGTGACTTTTTTTGAGGTAGTTTGCTGGTGTTCAAGTAATCTATGAACCATTGCCTCCAATCCAGCTTATTTTCCATTTTTGTAATGGTAATCTTCCTTTAAGAGAAAGTCTCTCGATGAGTTCGACATCAATAAGGGATAGGACTTGTCTATTTTGGACCCTTATTAAAATGGACTCATTTTTCGGACATGTCAATTCTTTGGCAAGTTTGGCCAAAGCATCTGCTACTATGTTCTCTGCTCGGGGAACTTTGTAGATGGTGACTTTAGGAGTTTGGGCCAACAGCTTCACGGTATACTCGTAGTAATAATGAAGCTTGGATTTAAGAATCATGTAGGACCTGGCAATTTGGTTGATAACCAACTGAGAATCTCCAAAGAAGTTGATGCTCTTAACACTGATAATGATGGCTAACTCTAGACCAACAATCAGAGCCTCATACTCGACTTTCTTGTTGGTGCAAGGGTTGGAAAGATAGTATGAGAATCTCATCACACAGTGGTCTGGAGTTAGAAGAACTATTCCTACCCCTATCTTTCTTGGGAGAATAGATCGTGGTGCTTCCCCTTTAAGAAAAGAAGCTGCACCATCAAAATACATCTCTCATCGGCATTTGTTGGCCTCCCCTAAGTTCATGATTTGTTCATCAGGGAGATCATCACTAAGCAGAGAATCAGCATAAAGTGGGTGTAATCCTAAGAAATCTGTTGATGTCGTCCTTACCGCACTAGGGGGTATGAATGATATGAACTGGATCAGAAATCCAAAACATCCGCATAACATTGGCCATATCATGAGATACTTCAGTGGATTTGTTCTAGAGATCAAGTTCACCTTATGAGAAAGCATATAGTGTCATAGCTTTTGGGAAGCAAAGATCAAAGCTAGGAAATTTTCTCAATAGGTGGATAATTCTCTTTAGTAGGAATCAGACGACAGCTGAGGTAGTAGAGAGTACTTTCCTTCCCTTCATCATTGGCTTAGGCAAATAGAATGCAAAGAGAATCATCTAATGCAAGGGTGTGGAGGATGAGTGGCCTGCCCAGGATAGGGGCTACTAGAACTGGCGGCTTTACCAAATACTGCTTGATATCTTCAAAGGCATGTTGGCACTTGTCATCCCACTTGAACTTGGCATCTTTTTTGACAAGTGTTGAAAATGATTTGTATCTCCTCAATAAGTTGGAGATAAAGCATCTTAGATACACCAACCATCCTTGGAAGGATCCGAGTTCAGTTAAACTCTTAGGAGGTGGCATTTCTAAGGTAGCTTTAATCTTTTCTAGATTTATTTCTATTCCCTAGTGTTAGACAACAAACCCAAAGAATTTTCCTGAAGCTACTCTGAATGCACACTTCAAGGGATTCATTTTGAGGTTATATTTTTTAACCGCTCAAAACTACTCTCAAGTCAAAGAGGAGGCCTTTCCTCGCTTTAACTATTAGATCTTCAATGTAGAACTCAACCTGATGATGGTTGAGTTCATTGAAGATCTGAGTCATGACCCATTGGTATGTAGCACCAACATTTTTAAGGCCGAAAGGCATGACCCTATAACAAAAGATTTCGATCGGGGTTCAAAAAGTAGTGTTTCTTTCATCTTCAAGAGACATCTTGATTTGGTTATAGCCACATGACCCATCCATGAAAGAGAAAACTACATGATATGGGACAATGTTCACCATTAATTTTGATATAGGAAGAGGAAACTCATCCTTAGGACATGCCTTATTTAAGTCCCTAAAATTGACTCATATGTGAATTTGGCCATTCTTCTTTTTAATCGGGATGACACTAGCTAACCAGGTAGGATATTTTTCTTCCCCGATGAAACCAAGATCAATCGCTTGACTAAAATGACCTGTTGTTCAATTTCTATTCGCATGCATCTAGGAGCTTGCTTAATAGTGGTAGCGTTAGGATCTATTGCTAACTTAAGGACTGCTACGTTAGGAGATAATTCGGGCATCTCTTGAGTAACTCTATATGAAGCAGTCTTTAAACTCAATCAATAGCCTAATTAAGCCATTAGTTTCTTCTTCATTTAGCAATGAACTGATGTATGTCAAGCGTGGATTTTTTTTCTGTCCTGAGGTTGATTTTTTAAGCTTGTCAATTGTTGAATGAATCTCCTCTTCAAATTTTGGCAGTGCCTCTTTGACTTGGTGATCATCTAGATCATCTGAGGTTTCTAAACACACATTCTCATAAGAGTTGGTGTTGTGTGAGAAAAACCTATCAGACTCCAAATGATTGGTAAAAAAGCAATAATCTTCATCATCGATTGGACCCACTGTTCTGAATCCTAGTCTTGCTCTTGATTGTGCCTCCCTGCCTGTATTGTTCCATAGCTTCTTGAAATACTCTAACCTGTGCTTGGACCATGTATGAGGAACTAAACCTTTCTGTATAAGATTATGAACACAAGGCGAGTAAAAGTAAAATGGTAATTCTATTAATTCTTTAAAAGAATCCTCCTCAAGTTTTACATCAACTTCAGGACTTGAGGAGGATGATCCCAAAAAGAACCTCTTCTACCTCATGTCACTGGAAGACTTAGGGACTTTAACTATTAAACCTATCCAAGTCTATGTGAATATACCTCAATGAACTGAACATGACCTCTGTTGGTTGATGGCCAACTAGGGTCTCCCACCTCTGAGCCTCTCTCTTTTCCTCTCTCTGGTGGAGGTTGAGCCATCTACCCACATGTCCATATGATGGAATGAACTATGAGTGGTGTAATATATGGATTTATTTCTTCTTCAATTCCCCTTTCTTGTTCACTTGGACTTTTTCTTTTCTTTTTTTCATCTTTTCTTTTTTGCATTTTTTTCTTTTTTGCATTTGAATTTTGTCCAAGTTCACAAGAAAGCATGTTTTGAGGAAGATAGTAGGTCGCATCCTCATAAATTTCAACCTCTCTAACTAAAAATGGATTTTCATCTCTATGGATATGGTATTCAATCCCATCTTTTCTAAACTTGATGTATTGATGAAGGGAGGATGGAATGATCTTATTCTGATGTATCCAAGGCATACCAAGCAAAGTAGTGAACAAAGTATTCAAATCAATAATGTAAAACTTGGCTTCATCCATCATCTCCAAAGGTAACACTATAGAACCTAAAGCCCTCACCTTGGTCATTGAATCTCTCAACATCATATCTCCTCGTGTAGAGATGTTAATCCTCAAATAGGAAAGAGTCTTTAAACTCATAATGTTCACCAATGCAATCCGGAACTCTAGAAAGTTTGAAACCATGATTGTGATGTGAGGGAGGTTGTGCTCCAAGTCCCCTAGAAGAAGGTCTTTTTCTGAAGGTGATCCTTCTTTTTATATAATTTGCTTCCTCACTTTTGAGCTAAGCATATTTGAGGATCAAGGAGGCTTGATTAATGATTCCCTTATGCTTTGGATAAGATAAGGGCATCAGCTTAGATGGCAAATTTCTTAGATGAGAAAGGACATTATAGTCCACCTTGGGCTGGTCCTCCACAAGCATATCCAAGGGTAGCATCTGTGGAAGGGCTTCTGATCTTTTGCAATGACTTGTTTCCCTATCTTGAGGTGCTGCCTAAGAGGTAGAACCTTGCCATGGAGATTGACTTGAGATCTTGGCGAGGAAGGTTCTACACGCACATCAGCTCACTGGGTTCTCCTTAACCTCATGGATGATTGCAAGTCTATCTCAGAGGAGAACCCAGTGTTGAAGAGTTACTCATCAAAAGAGGAAGATCAATTATTATAGTTATTTTGACTTGAAGAGTTATCTTTAGGAATGAAGAAGACAACCCATCGTGACAAGTAATTCAAACTAACTTTATTCTTCTTATTGAAATTTTTTGGAGGTACAAAGTAGAAATCAAGTAAAGTGAGTGGGGTAAGATTTGATGCTCTTATCCCGATACAAGGTTCTACTAAGAAGAGTAGAGCTAGCTAAAATGGAAGAAGTTGTATTGTGTGGAAACTGTCGGAGGACATCGATGGTGCTAATGAGCTATCAGACAGACACATCTGCTACTACTGTTGAGCTCCCCTTTCCTCAGTTGGCAGCACTTACAAACCTCCCTTGATGTTGGAGGTTTGAGCTGACTCAGACACCTACAAGGAAAGCTTCTTGATCTTCTAGATGATCTTCTTAGAGGTTTTGGATAAAAAAAATATCCCAACCTTCTTTGGCTTTGGTAGGATCACATATATCCCTAAGGATTACCCTGATGGAACTAGATGGTTGTTCCATAAGGTATTCCTCTGGGATAACTACAACACCGATCTTGAAACTGTGTTCAAGTCAGTCCTTGAATGTGAAGTAATCCTCCAAAACATGGCCTGGTAGGCAAAAGTTTGGATCATGACTTTTTTTCTTCCTGTCTCTAAACTCGGGTAGCTAAAATTGGCTTCTTTAAGAGATTCTTAAAATCTTCCTTCCTCTAAAGAATAAGGTTTGTTACTTGTCTAAAGAATAGGTGGATCGTACTACCTGGGTATTTGTATCATTCTTTGTGGTGTGGCACTCATGAGGTCCATTAATCTTGAGGTCGTGGTCTCTGACTAATCTCTAGCTAGTTGCTTCCCCTTACACGCTCGCTCCTAGTTTCTTCTAGACCAGTGGCTTTGCTTTGCTTGATCTTGTAAAGGAACCGTTTGGCCTCTAACTATCTACTGAAGATTCTTCAAATGTCTTGATAGTGAATCCCTTAAGCATGAAGGTGACTAGGCCATGGATATTCTTCAAAAGAATCTCAATGGCATGCTATTCAGACAGCAAAGGTTCGCACTTCATACTTAGGTTATGCCATCGAAGAATATAATCAATAAGGGACTCACCGAGGTGTTGTTGTGTTACAATGATCACCTACCTACCCATTGAGCTCCAAAACCTCTTGATGAAGAGTTGCTCTAGCTCAACAAATGTCTTACCTGGCTTGGGCAATTCATGCCAATCGAAAGCAAACCCACAGCTACTAATGAAGAGGCAAAAAAGAAAGCATCACTGCGCGTTGACCTGGGTGCTATGTGCTTCCGGTTTCCACATCAAAGCTTTTGGAAGGTGGCATGAACCCCTTGGGATATTGGATAGAATTCCTTAGTGGGGTATACCCTTTAGAAACCATCCTCTCGGGCTTGAGCCAATGCTTCCTTCACTTCTTCGCTCAACCATGGATCTTATGTATTTTTTCTTGTATGGAGGTACTCACTACCTTCCTATACATGCTAGTGCTACCTTGCTCAGAGGTAAGGTCTTGGGGGTCCAAGACATGCACTAACTCAGAATGTGTGACTAATAGGATGAACTAATGGGGAGGAAACTACTGCTAACAAGGCCTATAACTGTCATGACATCCTATCTATTTGCTCATCTTTCTTCCTCAATCGATGTCAGAGGTGTTGAGCTGATGTTGCAATGTCTTCCTAATCAACCTCATCACCTTCTATGGCCTACTGTTCCCTTAGAAGATATCCTCTAGTGTCTACCATGTAGACTCTAGCTGAGTCTCCCAACAAGTCATCTTCATTGAGATCGAAGCTAACTTTTTCTTCATCTAACCAATCATACCCCAAGATCTCCTTCATTTTCATAAAATAATATGCCACTATCTCATCTAAAGAATGATCAATTTGAGCAAGTACAAATAATTTAGGCTGGCCGGTGTGATCACTATCGTGCAGAGGGAGGACCTCATCGTTGGAGAATCATCCATGTGGATTGTACTCACTTTGATGAGTGACACTCTAACTGCCATAAGCTATGAGAGGGGTGACAATCCTAGGATGTTCCACTATCCTTGGTGTAGTTGTACTATCATCTACCACATCTGAAATAACTATCACCATCTCCACTTCCTGCTGTCCTGGAAAAGTTGGTGAAGGGCGACCATACCAGTCGCCACTTCTTCCATACCACTAGTAGGTCGAGAGAGCTCGGCTTTACAATAGGCGATGTAGATGGGTAGATCCCACCATATGGCGGATTGGGGGCCTTCATTGCTTGTGACCTGATGGCGGACAAGGGCTATAGCGGTGGGGTGGATAAGGTGTGTATGATCCAATTGGGGGAAGTTGGCTTGGTCTAAATCCAAATCCATATCATAAGTGAAAGTGAAAACAAACTTCTGTGAATCGGCCATTTCAGATTAGCTATAAAAGACTAAAAAATTAAGCTATCTCTGTGAAAATGAAATGATCATTTCTATCTTTGTAGATTTTTTTTTTTAATTTAAATTGAAAATTTGAACCCACATCCAACATCTTGGAAGTGTTACGTGGGGTTCAAATAGATTTGAGAATTTGATTAAAAGAGGAACTTTGAATATGAATCCAACTTCAACAAATTTGGGTATGTTGAAAGTTGGATTCAAATATTTTTGAAAAAGATGCTTCCATAGGTTCATGTTTGTTTGAATTTAGAGATTTTTGATTTGAGGACCCTTTCCTTTAACAAATTTGGGTATGTTAAAGTAAGGGTCAATTGATTTTATTTTTCTTTGGTGATTTTGGAATTTTATTTACTTAGCAAATTTAGGTAGGCTAAGTGAAGTGTTTTGCAAATGATTGTTTCTTTTTGTTGAATTGCTATTTTGATTTTGGAAATTAGAATTCCCACTTAGCAAATTTAGGTATGCTAAGTCAAGAATCCAAATGTGTTTTGTTTGATTTTTGAAAATAGGATTCTTAGCAAATTTAAGTATGCCAAGAAAATCCTAAGTGTTTCATTTATTTTTTGGATGTTTTGATTTTTTGAAAGAGTAAGATCCTTAGAAAATTTGGGTATGCTAAGGAAATCCTAAGGTCTTTCATTTTGTTTTGATTTATTTGAAAGTGGAGACTTTACTTTAATAAATATGGTATGCTAAGGTTGAACTCCCACTTAGTTTTGTGAAATGGAAATTTCACTTAGCAAATTTTAGTATGCTAAATGACATTCCAAATGATGTGTTCAAAATTTTTTGATTAAGTTTGGTTTTGAAAATGGAAACCTCTCTTTAGAAAATTTGGTATGCTAAAGAAAGAAGTTCCAAAAGGTGCTTGAAGATTTTTTTTGTTTTGACTTTGGAGACCTCACTTAGCAAATTTGAGTATGCCAAATGAAGTTCTAAAGATGTTTGAAATTTTTTTTTTATTTTGTGTTTGGAGACTTTACTTAACAAATTTGAGTATGTTAAATGAAGTTTCAAAATATGTTTGAAAATTTTTTATTTTGATTTTGGAAACTTCACTTAGCAAATTTGGGTATGCTAAATGAAGTTTCAAATGTGTTTGAAAATTTTTGATTTTGAATTTCGAGACTTAGCAAATTTGGGTATGCTAAATGAAGTTCCAATTGTGTTTAAAATTTTTTGATTTTGGATTTGGAGACTTCACTTAGTAAATTTGAGTATACTAAATGAAGTTCCAAATGTGTTTGAAAATTTTTGATTTTAGATTTGGTGACTTCACTTAGCAAATTTGAGTATGCTAAAATGAAGTCCCAAAATATGTTTGGAAAATTTTTGATTTTAAAATTTGGACATTTCACTTAACAAATTTGAGTATGCTAAATAAAGTTCCAAATGTGTTTGAAAATTTTTTATTTTGATTTGGAGACTTCAAATGAAGTATCAAATGAAGTTCCAAATATGTTTGAAATTTTTTTATTTTGGATTTAGAGACTTCACTTAACAAATTTGAGTATGCTAAATGAAGTTCCAAATATGTTTGAAAATTTTATTTTGGAGAATATGATTTTTAAGTTTCAATTTTTGAAAATATGACTTCCATTCAATAAATTTGAGTATGTAGGAATGGAGATCAATGTAATTTTTTTTTGTGATTATTACTTTTTTGAAAGAGGGAATTCCAACTTAATCATATGTCAGATATGTTTAAGTGAGATTTCCAAATATTGTTATTTTTTACTTGGGGATGAAATCTTTATTTATTAAATTTGAGTATATTAAATGAAGATGTTCTTATGTGCTTCTAAAAATTTTAATTATGCTTGAAAATGAAACTTTCATTCAATAGGTGTGAGTGTATTGAATGGAAAGGTTTATGTGTGCTTATTAAAAGTTCTATTTTTTATTGTGGTTTTTGGAAAGATAATTGTTCATTTTATTTTGAAAATGAAATCTTCATAAAAATGGATTGAAGGAAGATGTTCATTTGTGCTTTTTTGGAAAAGATTATTAGTTTTAATTTTGAAAATTCCTACATGTAACAATTATGAAAATTGTTAAATGAGGGTGATAAAATTTTGTGAAAATATTTTATTATGTGCATTTTTGAAAGGGTGTTTTTTGAAAAGCAAAGTTTTTATGAAAAAATTTCTTTTATCTTTATTATTTTAGAATGAACCTTTCCTTATCATAAAAATGATAAGGAGGAAGTCTGTAAGTGCTTTCTTTTTATTTAGATTTTTTTTACCCATTGGGGAACCCAACGGGGGTTTTAAGACCAACACGGAGTGAGGTCCTAAAACCTAAGGATGTTGGCTAACTCAACTTAAGAATAAAATAAGCTAAGTGCCAACAAAAAGAAAGATAGTCTCAGATTCTTACCAAAGTACAAACCCACTATTGATACTCAAAGACAATGATCATTTACTAAAGATGGAGAGAGGAACCATCCCCAGTAGTGTCGCCAGAAAAATCTGTGGGTTAGAAAATTTTCTATATTATGGTCACCTTCAATCTTGTAGGTGAAAAGGCAAGAATATAGAAATTCATCTCATTAGGATGCCACGCAGATCCCCATATGTGCTTATTCAAGTGATCGGGTATGTCATCAAGAAATAGTATACTATCTCGGGAGATAGATGTCACTACCCCTTAATGGACCTAATCACCTCAATAACAACTCCTAGGGACAATGGGTGTACCAGAGATTCTTCCCCTACTTTACATGAAAAAGTAAATCAGAGTTTATTTTAAATTGGGTTTGTTAAGTTTCCTACAGGGGCAAGCCCCCATAGTTAATTACATCCTAAGGGACCAGATCCCTTAGGAATACTCTCGATTAAGGTAAATGATCGTTGTCTTCAAAGATTTTAATAGGAAAGGACTATCAAGCGATTGGTTTTTTTTTAGAGATCAAATGGGATTGATCAAAGAGAGCAAGTTATTATCAAATCTAAAAGAAAGATAAGTAGGAGATGCCCACGATGCTAGAAAATCTTGCGAGCATCTCAAACTATCCTATGGTTGGGCTTTACATTTTTGAAATTGATTTAATTTATTTGAGTTGTATTTTTCATTAGAAATTTAGGACTTATGATTCCATAACACAAGATTATGGAAATGCCTCAAAGGTGAGAAATTATGCTTATGGCCCATAAAGGGGAGAAGCAACCTCGAAACTAAAATTTATGGAGCTTTGGCAAAGGCCGAAAGCACAACCTAAATCTAAGGCAAAAATGGGTAATTGGTTTACCTCCATAAGAGAGGACAAATCACCTGACTACTTAGACTTATGGCTGCCAACTAACTCTTCCTATGATTTTAAATACATGTAGGCAAGTCTTATGCTTATGTAAGATAGCTAGGTTGTTATTTATTTAGAAAGAGACTTAGTCTTTAAACTCACTCCCTAAAAAGACTAGATCATATAAGGACATGCTTCAAATGACCTAAATCTAATGTAATTCAAATTTTATTTTATTTTCAATTTTGGATAATTATTTTAACTCAGGCTAATAGAATTTATATGCTCAATGTATGAGAAATAAAGTTATTGGCCAAAATCAGCGAGAAGAGTGGAGGTGTGTTTCCACCATGGCTCTCAAAGGTCAAGCCAAGTTTCTCAGGAAAAGGTGGAAGCCCTCTAATCAAGAGTGAAATAAGATGCATTTGTGCATGATATTGTAAAAGAAATACTCATCCAACTAAGGGGTTGTCAATTCTTTTATCTTGATTTTAAACTTAAGCTTTAGGCGGGTTATGAGTTCTTTATTTTTAGTTTTGAATTGTTAAGTTTGGTATAAGATTTATTTTTCCCTAAGAGCCTAATTCACATCCAGGCCATGCATAAAGCAAGGATGAAACTAGGAAAAGATGCCACTTAATTCAAAAGCTAAATAAATCAACAATCAATTTATGAAGCTAATCGAAAAAGAATAAGAGGCCAAGTGTGGACGGGCACCACCGAACAAACCCGAAAAAAAAAATTTGAGTAGCCGAGCTCTACCCTTATACAACCCGGATTACAAATGAATTAAATTATAATTAAGCAAGGAATTCATTGTTATGGGGGGTCTTCAAGTTTCATTTCTTTATTCTTCTTTTCTGCTTTCTTCTTCTTTCTTCTTTGGCTCCTTCTTTTGGATGGTTGGAAAGTGGATGCTTCAAGGCTTCACTTGGTGCATAAGATAGAATCTTAGGACCAATGCTCGTCCTAATCCCCATAACAATCATTCCAAAATCCTAATTGCAAAATTTACATAAAAAGGAAAAGTAAATCTAGCCAACATCTGCAAAATAAAGGTTAGCTAAACAAACCACCAAATCCCAAGCATGTATATTGGACTTAACACCCCACACATGGGTGACTAAGTCCACCTGGCCTATTGGATCATGCTTAGGGTTATAAGCACCTACAAGCAAAAGTATTTATATTTTTATTATAGTGCCCCTTAAGTGCAATCCCCTGCAGAAAATAATAGTTAGACTAAGATCACCCTACCATTCATTCTACGAGCATACATGCTAACATCTAGTCTAAAATATATATCACAAAATAAAATCAAGCATCAAACCATGCACCACCCTACCTAAAGCTAGAAGTGGTGACTTAGCCTAATGTGTGTGCTTTGGAGGTTTATGTGGTATGCTTAGCTATGGCTTTAAGTTAGAATTTTCTAAGTGTGAAGCATGTTCAACTTAGAGGAGGGTTTCATTTAAGTGATTTAGTTATTTTGGGTTGATTTTATTTCATGTTTTGATTAGGTCCAAGTGAATCCTACAATTAATTACTAAATTATGAAGAGAGGGAAAGAGAAGAGGACTTCTCTTTCCTTCCCTAACCTAAGTAATTTCTAAAGTGAGTTCATATTTTAATTTTATTTAGTGAATGTTTTGATTAAGTGTTTTAATTAATCCTAAGTTTAGATGAACTCTAAACAAACCCATTCAAAAAGAAAGGCATTTTAAGATTAAATAAAATGAACTAAATTCACAAAACACACATCACTTCATTTCTTTCCCAACATGTATAACATGCATATGAATATATCCTAAGCATATCTATACATACAAATGAGAATGTTTAACACACTTTATGATGCATACAAAGTAATTCATTTAAGGAAATTTGAAAGTTTATGATGCATGATTTTTATTAAGTAGAAAAGGGATTTCTTATCCAATTTTCACAGGCACACATGAAAGTAAGAAAGGCATGAGTGAGTATAGCACCATAGTTAACCAGAGGTGTATGGTACAAGACCTAGTTATGGCTACTTAAAGCCTCACAACCTCAGGGTTGTCCAGACTAATATACCACTTTCCTTAAATACAAACATGTGTAAAAAAATGAAATGGAAAAAGAAAGAATGCAAAATTTGTATTAGTTGATTCATTTTTTGTTTATGCAATTTATAAGTATCCTTCTTAGGTAATAATATAGGAATGAATAGGATATGGGATCAGCAATCGATTATTCTTGTTCATTTGGAAATAAAAATTTAGTCTTTGATTATTAGTACGAGTTCTTTGATTGATAATCTATATAAGTTAAGCATTTTACAAAAATTAATGAAATCTTATAGGCAAGTAATTTAGTACAAAGTAAAAAAAATTAATTAATGAGAATTAATATATATTATAGCACAAATGTTTAGGACATATTTCTAAACAAAGAATTGAAAGACTTGTGTCAGAAGGAATTCTTAATTCTCTTAATTTTTCAAATAATAAACTCTGTATAGAATGTGTCAAGAAAAAATAAACAAATACCAAGAAAGTTGATGCTAATAGGGGTTTAAGCATCTTGGAATTAATTTATACTTATATTTATTATTCATTCCTTACTGCTACTTAGAATGGTCAACAGTATTTCAGTACTTTCATAGATAATTATTCTCATTTTGGGTACTTATACTTGATTTATGAGAAGTCACAATCATTGGACGTATTCAAAATTTTTAAAGCTGAAGTTGAAAATCAACTTAGAAAGAAAATAAAAGCTATCAAATCTGATCATGGTGGTGAATACTATGGCAGATATGATGGATCAAGTAAACATTGTCTAGACCTTTTTGCCAAATATTTAGTAGAATGTGGCATTTTTTTCTCAATATACCATGTTAGGGACTCCAATTCAAAATGGTGTAGCTGAGAGACAAAATATGACCCTTATGGATATGGTTAGAAGTATGCTAAGTCAATGTTCCTTATCAAAATCACTTTGGGGAGAAGCCTTAAAGATTGTAGTTTACATTCTTAATAGAGTTCTAAGTAGTAGCTAAAACCATGAATTATGGATTGGGAAGCCTAGTATAGGCATCTTCATGTCCAGGGATGTCCAAGCTAGGTCATATAAGCTCAATGAAAGAAAGTTGGACTCAAGAACTATTAGCTGTTATTTTATTGGATACTCAGAAAGGTCGAAGGGTTTTAAGTTTTATGACCCTTCAAATAAATCTTTTTTCGGGACGGGCAATGCTAAATTTATTAAGGAAGTTGAATATGATGGGAGTAATAAACCTAGAAAATTTATATTTTAAGAGCAATTTATTACTCTTCTTGTAGTTACAATAAAAAATGATCAGATAATTTTACCTGCTCTTATTCAAGTTGTAAATGCAGATAAGTAAAATATTATTGAGTTAACTCCTACTCAAATTGAGGAATCACAACAACCTCCAATTAAAAAGTTATTAAGAAAATCCACTAGGGAGAGGAGATCAGTAATTTCATATGAGAATGTTGTGTATCTCCAAGAACATGAGTTTGACATTGGATTGAAAAGTGATACAATCTCTTTTAATCAAGTCAAACAAAGTGTCAACTCCCATAAATGGATAGAAGTCATTGAGGATAAGATGAAATCAACAAAAGACAATGATATTTAGGATCTTGTCAAATTGCCTAAATCAGTAAAATCCATTAGTTGGATTTTTAAAATCAAATGGGATTCAAAAGGCAATGTCGAAAGATATAAAGCACATCTAGTCGCTAAAAATTTCACTCTAAAGGAAGACATTGATTATAAAGAGACTTTATCTCTAATTTCTTCAAAAGACTCTTTTGAAATTATTATAACACTAGTAACTCATTATGATTTAGAGTTACATCAGATGGATGTAAAGACTGTATTTCTAAATGGTGACATTGAAGAAACTATATATATGATGCAACCAAAAAAATTTCAATCTTCTGATTCAAAACACCTGGTATGCAAATTGAAGAAATTCATCTATGGCTTAAAATAAGCCTCCCATCAATGGTATAAGAAATTTGATCAAGTGATTACTTCTTTTGGTTTCAAAGAAAATACTATTGATCAATGTATTTATAACAAAATCAATGGGAGTCAATTCATCATCCCAGTGCTATATGTTGATGATATTCTACTTGCAAGCCACGATATAGGCCTTTTGCATGAAACCAAGAAATTTCTTTCAAATAGATTTCAAATTTAATATCTTGGAATGCATCTTTTGTGTTGGATATACAAATTCATCGAGATCATTCTCGTGATATACTTGATTTATCACAAATGACATATATCGATAAAGTGTTTAGTAGATTTGGCATGAAAGATTGTGCACTAGGAGATACACACATTGTTAAATGTGATAAATTTAGTTTGCTTAAATGTCCAAGGAATGAACTTGAAAAGAAAGAGATGAAAAAGATTCCTTATGCATCTACAGTAGGGAGTCTTATGTATGCTCAAGTTTGAACGTGTCCGAATATTGCGTACATTATTGGAATGCTTGACAGATATTTAAGTAACCTAGGAATAGATCATTGGAAAGCAGTAAAATGGGTTATGCGATATCTGAAGAGAATAAATGACTTTATACTCACATATCGGATATTAAATCATTTGGAGCTAGTTGCCTCGATAGTAGAAGATCTACTTCATGTTATATTTTCTTATTAGTTGGAGGAGTTATATCTTGGAAAAATGCTAAACAGTCACTAATAACTTCTTCTACTATGAAAGCATAATTTATAAATTGTTATGAGGCATCAAATTAAGGAATATGGCTATAGAATTTTATCACTGGGCTAAATATTTTTGATGGAATAGAGAGATCATTAAAAATAAATTGTGATAATAGAGCTACTAATTTGTATTCAAAGAACAATAGGAGCTCATCAAAATCAAAGCAATATTGACATAAAATTTTTTGTTGTACAAGAAAGAGTTCAAAGTTCTCAAGTATATATTGAACATATTAGTACAAACTTTATGATGTCTGATCCACTTACAAAAGGTTTACCACATAAAGTATTTCATGGCTCATGTATGAGTGGTTTACTTTGATGATATACTAGCATAGTGAGTTTGTTTATGATGTTCAATGATTGTAAATATATTTTTCTGATCAAAATAAAGTATTGTTATTATCTTATAGTTGAAAACTCCAAAATAAATTTATGTAGTTTCAATTATAGTGTAGCATAAATAAATGAAATTATATTTCTAACTCTTTTGAGTTATAATATAGGACCAGTTGGAAATAAGCATGACATATAATCACATTATATAAAATTTCCATGCTACACATTTATACTTGATCTATGTCGTTAATCATATTAATTTAGTGATCACTGATGGGTCTTATTATAGAAAAATTATAATAAAGATCACTTTGATTCTATGTTAATATTATTAATGAACTAGATTGTCTAAAGATATTCCTCTTTGAAGATAGCAAATATTGAGCTCTTAAAATATTTAATAATGTATAATTGTCAAGCAATATATGTGGCCCAAGTGAGAGATTATTGAAAATTTTGAATGTGAGCTCACATATAAATTTAATTATACCTTATGTACTATTTTATTTTTAAGCCTATTAATTTATGATCAAATAAAGATTAATAATTTTAGCCTTTTGAGGTATCTTATTAATTTTGTATAAAATTATCATGTGTAGAGACAGGATATTTTATTTTATTTTTATGATGGGCTGAAATAAAATAAAATATACTCAAGTATAAATAGAGTCATGGTCCCCATTCTAAAGAGGTTGGTTCTTATTTTTCCTCACATCCCATCTTGAGCGAAAAGAAAGCTCTCTCTACCTCAAGAACACCCCTTTAGAAGTGGAAGGCTAAAATCCCGCATTAGCTCTTCCATGGATTCATGTACGCTTCCAATAAATCTTCTTGATGATTTGACATGAGATCTGGGCAAGATAAATTTATTTATCTTCATATGTTTTCCAACATAACAAACTTATGGCCAAATTAAATATTTTAACTAAAAAATGAATTCAATGTTACCAAATCGTCATTTGATGTTTGACAATCCCAATCAACTATCATATGATGTTTATTAACAGACGACATTTGATTTTTGTCTTTCCACTCATTGATCTACTTCATAAAATAACTATCGATTGAACTATTTACCATTGCTAAAATTAAATTTTACGACAATTGATGCCAATTGGTGCATGAAGTTTATTTGTCAACAATATTCAATACTTATCTTATTGATTATCCATTTTCTCTTCTATATGAAAAATGAATGAGCAAACCCTGAATTGTAAACCAATTTCTAAAGTTCACATTCTAGCATGGCAAGATGCTAGTCATTATTGGACATTTGTTAATCATCAATGTCTAATGTTCACCATTTTCCCACTTATTACGAGAATATTTGAGTTTACAATTGATCATCACAAAATAGTCTATCAATGCTTAATGATTATCACTTATTGACATCCAAAACTCATCTTACTTATCACTATTCTTCTAATTTATAAGGAGAGAGATTAATGAAACCATTGATTACCATCCAAAGACTAAAGTTTCTAGTCAGCCATTGTCTAACTTCTACTAATGACTAACACATAATGTTAACCAATTACAAATACTTAATACATGTATTTTTTATCTCTTATTTTCTCTCAATATAAAGAGCATAATTGAGGGAATAGTTACCATGCCTAATGATAATTTCAGTATCTCAAGGCTTTGACTTTCATCATGTAAAATCTGGCATGTATAATCATTTCAGTTAGGTCAAATCTTATAGTTTTTCCATTTTTAGATCATTTGCATTAAAAATCATTTATTCCTTATTGTTTAGTACCATTTATATCTTTTCCTAGTTCAAGTTTAAAATAAAATAAACTTCTCTATTATTTCTGTAGTGTTAAATAAAATTTCTCTATAAATCAATAAAATGTCTTTTGTATTAAGCTTATATGTACTTGGCATCCATTAAGAAATTATAGCTAAGTATTTCTTTAATTTTTTTATTGCAACTACTCTCTAGATCTTTTGCATGGTTCTCACAATAACTCAAAGTCTAGATTTTCAAAATTAAATTAAATCATGAAAAATTCAATGAAAATAAATTTGACTGAAATGTACATTAAGATTGTTACTTTACAATGACATTGTAACTTATTTATCAATTTAAATAATTATTCTCTAATTATTATAAATTAAGAACTAAATATACTCATAATATGATGCATATAAATATCAATATTTATGTGACTCTCATTTATGATTTGATCGTTAGAAAAAGCAAGATAATTATGGGCTAAGAACTAAATTTAAAAAAATAAGTTCAAATACATTTTCTTTGAACTCTACATTAGGGGTGTGCATTATTTGGTTTTAACCAAAAAATCAAACCGAACCAATGTTTTTGAGTAATTTGGTTCAGTTTTGAACTTAGTAATTTGGATTTTGGTTTTAATTAATGAAAACTTTGGTTTTTGGTTTTTGGATCGGTTTGTTAAATAAATTTTTTGGTGCAACCAAATAAATCAAAAGTAATTATATGATATACGGTATTATTAATTTATATATACTATAGGCTTATAGTAAGAATAATAAATGTAAACTACTATTGCTTGTTCATTATATAATAAAATAGTATGCAAATAATTTTTAAATGTAGCGAATCCTATCCAAAACTAAACCACTGATTCGTCAATACACCGCTAAGCTTAACCACTATTGCCATTACAGCTACACCGACATCCTCATTGCCACAACCATCATCGCCGGTCATCACCACCCCATCGTGCGGTCATCAGCGGACGTCAGCCGGTCATCAGCCGTATCGCCGGTCATCACCACCGTCAACCATTGTCGCCGGTCATCACTTCATGGTCGTCCGCCGATCAGTTGCCGCATCGGCCACTGCGGCCGTATTGCCACCACCCATCGATCATCGTCATTCATCCCTCGTCGGTCATCATCGACCATGTCGGTCATCATCGTGACCACCAGCCGGGTCGTGGCGACCACCACGTCGGTCATCCGACCATCGGCCATCCTCCGGTCAACACCATCACCATCACCCGATTGACATTTATTGTTCATCATCATTTTGCCACTAACAAACTTTAACTAATTGATTTTGGCATTTATTGTTCTTTGATTTTGGATTCTCTTCTATATACATATGTATCGTTATCGGGAAAACTTTGTACTCTAAAATAGATATATAGTGAAAGATTTTACTCTAGGCCGTGATTTTTTCCCTATTCGGTTTTATAAAATTATAGAGTTTTTTCTTCATTCTTCAAATATCTGTGTGTCTTTGGATTTCACAACTAAAGTAAACTTTTATTCTATCATAATTTTCTAGCAAGTTTGCCATCTGTGGGAATCAAACCCTCAATCCAATTTCTGTGAACACCGATTATGACCAATATGCTCACAATAATGGAGCCTCCACTCCAACTCGTCACTCTCAAACTAATCCTTGAACCAAGGGCCCAAGCCGCCTCCCTTCCCCACGATAGGCATGACCCTATCATGAAGGCAGAATCTCTAGAAGATCGTGTACGTCGAATGGAAAAGTCTCAAAATGAGATAATCACACTTTTACGAGGAACACGACAGCCACTACTACGACAAACACATCTTCCCCAAGATCGATCGTTAGCTAGGGGAGATGAAAATTCTAATATGGGGCCTTCTTGCCATCGGACTGAAGTTCCTTCACTTCCAGGCATGATTGACCTCCTTGCTCTAGTTCTACTCATCACTTGCGGCTCAATTTAATCCATGAATTATTGCTGGTAGCTTAGCACATTCTCATCTTGTTGACTCCACCCGCCATGTAATACATGCGAAATTATAATGCTTGGTGCAAGAAGAATTCTGTTATAAAGATGGAAATCATCTTCCCTCCCATCGCGGTTATCATGAGTCTTCACCTCTGACTGAAGCTATTCTTCAATGTCTTATTCATGTAGGGTTCAAGCTTCCGAGCATTGACTCTTATGATGGGGCAACTAACCCATATGAATACATTGACCATTACAAGACTATTATGCATATCCATGAGCTCTAACATCTTTGCTTTGTCGGTCTTTCTAGTTACCCTCAAGACGCTGCACTTGGTTCTACTCCCTTCCAAGGGGATCTATCTATACCTTTGACAAACTCACCAAGATTTTTGTAGAACAGTTCATTACAAATTAGAGGATCATTAAAGATTCCTATCATCTCTCAGGCATTCAGCAAAATGAGGGTGAATCACTTAAGGAATACTTTCAAAGGTTCTCCTTAGAAGCTCGCCAAATACTTGGAGTAGACCATGAAATATTAAGAGGAGTTTTTCTTAGAGGGCTCCATCATGGGCCTTTCTACTCATCACTAATGCGAGATATGGTTCGCTCATATGCTGACTTGGTTCATCATGTGGAAGCACAAATTTCTATCGATGAGGTTATTAATGCCCATCATAAATAATTTGAACAATCCACGGGAAAACATAAGAGCGCCCTAGGGAATGCAGACTGATAATCCCATCAAAAGAAGAAACAAGACAGTCGTGATCTCCCTCCACGACCCTCACATCAATGACGTGAACCATGACCAGAAAAGGAATACACACTATTGAACACATCTCATGTTAATGTCCTGATGTCCATTCGAGATGAAGAAACCATCAAGTGACCACATTCGCTGAAACCAAATTCAAGAAATCAGGAGTAATATTGTCACTTCCATCGAAGTCATGGATATACTACTGAGATGTGCAATAACTCAAAGAAGAAATTGAGAGGCTCATTCAACAAGGATATCTATGTTGATTGGTGAAGAATCAATCAACTCAAGCAAACATAACTCTGGGGGCACGACAATCATCCAAAATAACAATATAGTCAAATCAAATGGTTGGAGAAATTGAAACAATGCGGAGGACCACTACTCAAGTCCTCATTGTCACCCAGAACCAGAGTTAAAGAAATCTCATATTGATCATTCCATCACTTTTAATGACTCGGACTTAGAAGGAGTCCAAGTTCTCTATCAAGATTCACTTGTCATCAGCGCAGGGATCGGTGACCCATGCTATAATGTTAAGAGAATTTTGATTGACAATAAGAGTTTTGTTGATGTCTTATTTTACTCCACATTTCTTAGCATGGGCTTGGTTAGGGAAAAGCTCCAAACTTGACTATTATATGGGTTTGATAATTTTCACGTGCAGTAGAGGGACAATCACCCTTCTGTTGTGTCTCGAAGAATTTTCGATGACTCATTTCAATTCATGGTGGTCAAGTTATTGACCTATAACTATCTTGAAGGCCCCTCAATCAATTTTGGTGTCGTCACTTGATATTATCTTAAGAAATTTCCAATCCCGTTGGGTGGTCTATGGAAATCAAGATAGCATATTACCCATTACCCATGCTATGACCTTAGTATCAAAAATTTTAATTTTTGAGATGAAGAAGTACCCAGAGCTTTGCCAGAAGACTTACTCATGTTTTGTCATTGATATGACCAAAAAAGATTTGGATTAGTCTCACTCAGAGTGAGGGTAAAATACATCAACTTCTTGCACAAAAATCAAGACATCTTTGCTTGGAGTGCACAGATATGCTGGGGGTCGACCCCAATGTGATCACGCACTCCCTCAAGATTGATCCAATGTTCAAACCAATCATCCAAAAGAAGCAGAGTTTTACACCTGATCGCCTCCAGGCTATTGAACAAGAAGTTAACAAGCTCTTAGAAGTGGGATTCATACGAGAAGTACATTACTCTACATGGCTAGCAAATATTATTGGTTAAGAAAACGGAACATGGAGAATGTATTTTGATTACACTAATCTCAATAAAGCTTGCCCGAAAGATAATTTTTCTCTCCCTCAAATTAATCAATTGGTCGATGCTACGTCTGGACATCAAATGCTCAGTTTTTTGGATGCTTACTCAGGTTACAACCAAATAAAAAATGACAAGATGAAGAAGCCATCATTTCAAACATATAAAGATTTATCTATTGTTACCAAGTTATGTTGTTGGATTAAAATCTTTGGTCTATCAACCTTATGAATAAGGTTTTAAAGACCTCTTAACCCGATAGAGGTATATGTGGATGACATGTTAGTAAAAAGCTTGGAAGAATCACAACATATTCTTGACTTAGAAATATGCTTTAACCTTCTTCGATGTTATAACATGCAACTTAACCTGACCAAGTATGCTTTTGGGGTTATGCCGGAAAAATTTCTTGGGTTTATGGTAACCCACCATGGGATTGAGGTCAATCCCGAGAAAATTAGAGCCCTCGGAGATATGGCTCTTCCAAAGAATATCAAAGAAGTTTAATGTTTGAATGGATGAATTGCTGCCTTATCTTGCTTCTAGCCTGTTCTAGGGATAAATACTTGTCATTCTTTAAAATACTAAAGGGAGTTAAAAATAATAATTTTGAATGAATGTTAGTTTTCACTAAAGAGAATATTTAGCATCTCCACCATTATTATCCAAGCCTATCCAAAGAGATGTTATACTTATATCTTGCAGTCTCTTCCCATGTGATAAGCTCAATTTTAGTGCGAGAAGAAAATGGGATACAATGACTAATTTACTATGTCAGCAAAATTCTCTCTAATATAGAAAGTCATTATCCACTGGTAGATAAGATGGCTTTGGCTTTAGTTTTCTCAATGCAAAAATAACGTGCATACTTTCAAATTCACACCATAGGCGTTTACACTCATTTACCATTGATGGCCATTCTACAGAAATTAGAGGCATCTGGGAGGTTAATCAAAAGGTCTATAGAATTGGGAGAGTTTGATATCCATTTTCTACCCCGACCAAATATAAAGTCTCAAGTACTTGCAAACTTTATAGTGGAATGCACTGCCCCAACTCCAAATGAGCTATCTACTACACCCCTTTTGTCTCCTCAATGGACCCTCTATGTTGATGGAGCTTCAGGAAATACTAGTGTCGGACCAGGAATCTTACTTATTTCCCCCCAATAAGATACCTTAAAGTATGGACTTGCTTAAAATTTCTACAATAATATAACTAATATGAGGCTCTCATCATAGAGTTGAGACTTGCCATCGATTTGTGAAGCTCAAGACTTAATGATCCACACACTCACGACTTATCGCCTCCCAGGTTGGGAAACTTTAATACTCATAATCCTCAATGACACAATACATCACTTGGAAGTCACTTGCCCATTTCAAGACACATCAAATCATTCACATACAACGAGAGAAGAATACTCAATCTGATGCTCTCGCTAAGCTCGTTACCTTTAGAGATCTATTTAAGAGAAGGCATGTTGAAGAAATATATTTTCCTAGTATCCAAGGGTCATGGGTAATACAAGAAATTGAGATAAATGAACCTTTGGATGGACCCCATCTCTACAAGAAGGGACCCTTCACGAAGACAACTACTAACTCATCTCAGACAAGCTTCAAACTTTATTATTATCATCGGAGGTAAACTATACAAACGAGCTTTTTCTGGGCCATACCTTAAATGTCTCTCACCATCATAGGCTGATTATGCATTAAGAGAGGTTCACTCGGGGATATGTGAAAAACACCTAGGAGGAAGGGCGCTAGTCCTTAAAATTATAAGGCAAGGGTTCTATTTGATGAAGTAAGACACCTTGAGTTTACAAAAAATGTGCAGATGTATTCTAACTTCTCTCTCACATACACATCTGAGCTATCATCCCTTTAAAGCCGTGGCCTTTTGCTCAATGAGAATTGATATCATGGGACCTTTTTTTGATAGTGCAGACAGCGAAGTTTATCATTTTATCATGACTACTTCACTAAATGGGTGGAAAGCGAACCACTTGCTAAAATCAGGCAAATGCTAAATAATTTGTTTGGAAAAAATATATGTCGATTAGGTCTTCTGTAAGATCATCACCGATAATAGAACCCAATTTCTTGGAAAAGTCTTTATATCTTTTTTATAAAATCTTCACATTCAACGCGCACGGTGTAGCCATCCTCAAACTAATGATGATAGCTAAAGCTACCAACATGGTGTACTCAAAGGGTTAAAAATGCATCTTGAGAAGGCTGGGGGCAATAGGTTGATGAGCTCTCTAATGTTCTTTTGGCTTACCGTACTACATTGCGAACTTCGACTGGTGAGACATCATATAACTTATGTTTGGGCATAGAAGCTATTATACTAGTAGATATCAGAATTCCAAGCCCAAGAGTTCAATCATTCGATCATGATAGTAATGAAGAAAAACTCCGACAGAACCTAGACGTACTCCCCAAAACTCATGACATGTCCCTACTTCGAACTACTTTTTACCACCAAAGGGTAGCTCGTTACTTCAACGGAAGAGTGAAATCCCATCCCATCTATCGATGACTTGGTCCTGTGAAGTCTTGAAGGTGCAGCAGCCCTCAATCAATAAACTCTCACCTCTTTGGGATGGTATGTGGTTATATGGTTATGGTCAAGCGGGAACATTCAAGCTCAAGGATCAGAGGAAAACCTTACCTTGAACTTGGAACACGTGAATCTCAAAATATTATCGTAATTCCTACATAATTATTACAACTTTTATTTTGTCGTTTGTCATTTCTCTTCAAACTCATATATATTAAAATTATCTTGTGATTGTATCACCACCTTATCAGAGTAATGAGTTTATGACCTTTTCTTTCAATCTTGTTGCATATAAGAAATCTCCTTCATTTAATCCTCCCACTTGAGAAATGCACAACTCACGTTGTGTCTCAGTTAGGGCATGATCAATCCCAAGGGGACTTGATCGAACCTCTTTCATACAGGTAAGAAGTCAAGTAACACTTTGACTAATGCCTAGGATAGGTCAAAAAGTCCTTGGTGGATATTCTGCGGCCTCTTCCATACAGGTAAGAAGTCAAGTAACACTTTGGTTAATACCTAGGAGATAAGTCAAAAGGTCCTTAGTGGACATTCCACAGCCTCTTCAATACAGGTAAGACGTCAAATAATATTTTGACTAATACTGAATAAAAAGGTCCTTGGTGGACTTCCTCTTCTACAGTTAGAGTCATATATTCGACCAATCAATCGGATAGGTCAAAACAAAATAAGAGCAAATCACCCAAAAAAAATTTTATATCATTGACAACACTAACATGATGATATAATAAAGAATCAAAATTCTGGATACAAAAAATAATAATAATAATAATAATAATAAATAACAATACATAGAGAAAAGGAAAAGAAATGCATCCTCAAGTGATACTACATGTTATCAACGTTCTCCTCACCACTATAAGATGCTCCCTTAAACTCATATTCAACACCTTCATCTCTTGAATCAGGCGAAGGGTCTTCAAACACTTGGCTGGGAGACAGATTCTCAATACTAGCTCCAATTTTACAATATACTAAGCATATTCCTTTTAGGAATCCTCAGATGAAGCCTTCCTCTAAACATTGGCACTCCCGTCCTTCTTCACATCAAGAATATGATTATGAGCTTCGAACATGGTCCCTCGGAATCGCGATAAGTTGGGAGTTCTTAAAGTCTTCCACTGCCTTCAAGGAGATTTTCTTTTCTTCTGCTTCTGATATTATAAGCTCCTTCTTAGAAAGACGATCTTGTAATACTTTCTTCTCCAGTTCAAGAGCTTTCTTCTCTACTATAAGTGCCTTTAGTCTTTTCTCTTTCTAACGAGTCTCTACTTTCACCTCAATCAGCTCATCACGAGTGTGCTCCACCTCTTAACATTGGAGAGAAAGAGAAGTTGACATGTTCGCTAGCTCAATTCTACACCCGGTTAGCTGATCCTCCAGAGCTGTCACTTCTTTGGCCTTAGCACTCATCTTTCTCATACTTCTGATATTTTACCTTCACGAATTCAATATTCCACTCATCTAGAGCGATACCCAAATGAGCCATCATCCCTAATGTTTGAGCTACCTACAATAAAAAAATCATAAATATTACACGAAGAAAAGAATTAGAAGAAGAAGACAATGTACTAATTCATCTGCTCGTTGACATCCAGTGCACACGTGCTTTAAACTTTTTTAGAAATATGCGGCTTCGAGAAATGAATTCCTCCATTATGAGTTGAGATAGCTAAACTCTCAAAGGCCAACTCATCTTCTCCTAAATATTTGGCGTAGTCACATGTCTTCTTTTCTTTAAAAAGAAATATTATCATCGTGATTTTGCGGCTTCTTGAAATAATCTGTGAATATGAGATATTTCATCACCTTTACTTGATCTCTTCTGGAAGAGCATGAGATCCCCCTAAATAAATGGAAAGGCCAACCTTCAATTATATATTTGCTAATGTGACGTAACTCATGCTGTAAGCTTTCTGCATCAGGAATATTAAGAGTCGTTAAGATTTCATTCTCTTTGATCAGCAATGCATCTGGAAGGTCATTTAATCTTCCCCATCTCTCAAGGAGGCCCACTCATTTATCATAAAAAAGAATCCATTAGACAAATTTCTAGATGGATCTCGTGCTAAAAATTTTATCCAATTCTTTATGCAGATAAAACACGTCCCGAGTCACATGTGAATCTACACATTCAACAAAGTGTTTGATGTTCAAAGTAACACCACGCTCTCTAAAGAAGACAGTTAAACCAACAATGATCATTAAAGCTTGAAATGAAAATTATGATAAAGCTACACTGCATATTTTAAAGATCTCAATCAATTCGGGGCACCAAAGAATCAATCATCCACGAAGAATCATCTCGAACGAAAGTATTCTAGGGTGAATGGGCTCGAGACTTTTTGGCAACAATAATACACCAACTCATTAAAATGAAATTTCATGCGAACATTAAACTATCTATGATAGTGAATGATATATCATCTATAGCTATCATGCTATTGGTTTTCTTCCGGCCATCATCCTGTAAAAATACATAATAAATAAATAAAAAAGAAGAAAAAATAAAAGTCTGACAATTGTGTGAAGCAACTCACTCACCCCAATACTTGGGCATATCCTTTCCTAACTTTGTCGCTCACGGATAGCTTTGGATAAAATTTTTTGCCTACGATCTGACAAAAAATATATGCATACATATGAGATAAAAAAGGCTATTCTTCTCTAATGATACTCTACACTTTCGAGTTGTTCAAGGATGGTTCCTAATTGGCTTTCCCCACTTGGCGGTTGTCAAGAACCATCCATTAGAGTTTCAATAAATTCAATTTCCTACAAGAAAAATTAGAAACTATAGGCCTTGATCGCCTCCAAACTCGGTCGATCCGACGAGAACAGTTGACGCCTCTTTCAAGGAAAAATCGGAGCCTCGCCGTATGAACTGCAGGCTTTGATGGCTTTCAAACCCGGTCTGTCTGACGAGGACAGTTGATGCCTCTTTCAAGAGAAAATCGGAGCCTCGCTGTATGAACTACAGGCCTTGATCGCCTCCAAACTCGATCGGTCCGACGATGACAGTTGACGCCTCTTTCGATGGAAAACCATAGCCTCGCCATATGAACTACAGGCCTTGATCACCTCCAAATTTGGTCGGTCCAACGAGGACAGTTGACACCTCTTTCGAGAGAAAATTGGAGCCTCGCCATATGAGGTACGGGTCTTGATTAGCAAAAAGAATGACTTTCTCTTAAGAAGAAGATCATAACTTTGATGACAAAAAGAAAAAGAAAACATTTTATCCTAACCCTTAAACTTCTACTAGATGATTTCTCAGCTAATGCAGAGGAACACTAGAGTATATGGGAGTTGTGTCTCATCACTTGATCATAGAGGGGATTTTTATAGGCCCACTATAGGGGAAAAAAAATAAAAAAAGCGGAAAAAAATTGAAAAAAATCAAAAAAATGGCTCACGGATGGCCTTGCGTCATTAGCCCACTGCCAGCAGTGCTTGGCGCTGACAATCTGCGGCCGTAACCTTGAAACCTCGCGCGTGAGCACCGTACACATTTGTGGCCTGCCACGTGATCATAATCTTGTGCGCCCATGAAGATCTATTCTCTCAAACTATATAGTTAATAAATCCACAAATTCCATTAAGAATTTATTATTTTCAATTATTTAGCATATATTTTTTGATGATAAAGATAATCTCACTAGTCGAAGCATGAATCTTGATGTCAAAAGCAATCTTATCCTAAGTCGAAACTAGTCGAGGTCAAGCACTTAAAATATCATTGAAAACTTTGAAATATCAATTAAATCTCTAAATAGCTTCTAAATATGGAGTGTTTATAATCAAATCGAGCATCTTGATGAGCCGGATCTAACAAGCCTGAGATCTCTTGATTCTGACTTTAATTGAACATTCAAATATTAAAAATACATCAGATGATCAAGGGAAGCATTTTGAGCAATATGATGGAGTGGTTTGGATTTTGCATGTATTCATAGAAACGCCCTCCCTCTAATCTATAAATAGCCTATCATTCTTCATGAGAGCTAAAGAGAGAGAGCTCTAAAGCTTGAAAATCCTCAGAATAATCGTTTACCACTCGGCGGTTACCATCGCCATTGGCTAACCTCATGTCGGCCACCCGCCGTCGGCCGCCCGTCGATCCTCATTTCGTCAACCATCATCGCCGGTCATCTACCACAATCGACATTGCCATCAACCATGCGGTCATCACCGCCCCACGTTGATCACTATGCCTCGATCATCGCCCGCGCTATCATCGACCATCGTCGCATCATCCGCTTGACCAGGTATTGCTCACCCCATCCTTCATCATGGGTTGCTGCGACCCGCCGTGGCCGTCATCATACCATGATCATCGTCGCATCACCCGCAGATCGTCACTGCCCGACCACATACCGCTGGCCGCCACCATCGTCGATCTGCTTTGGCCATCGTAGGTCATCCGCAGACCATCACCTGGTGTCATAACTTATTGTTCATCATTATCATTGCTAACTAACCCGCATTGCATAAATTTATTGTTGTCGATTTGGGATTCCATTGTTGGCTTCTTTCTCTGATTATGTAATCTCATTATCGAAAACTTTGAACTCTGAAATAGATACATAGTAGAAGCTTTTATCTCGTAGTTTTTCCCTATTCGAGTTTTTTGGTAAAAATTAGTTTTCTTATTCATTTTTAAACATCTCGTGTGTGTATATTATATAAATAAGTTTATAAACTTTATTCCGATTTTCTAACATGCAACATATAAGTTATATTAAATTTTTTAGATAATATATAAATTATCACTAAATTTGATATATAATTTTTAATAAATTATTTATCAAATAATAAATGAATTTATTTATGAATATAAATAGATGAATTTGATTATATATTAGTGCTAGGTTCATTTAATGTTTGAATTCTCAAAAAAATTCAGATTTATTTATTTAAATAAATATTAATGAGCATTAGTAGAGCCGAGTCTTGCATAAAACATTTGATTTTTTTTTTAAAGAAAATTGGTTTATAAAATGTTATATAAACCCTAAATCTCGAATCTGATAAATTAGACTTTGCTTTGGTTATCTCTTCTATCGGAAGCTGGCAATGGCCTTTGCACAGAGGCAGCTGCTGAGCTCCGCTGCACCCAGCGGCCCCTTCTCACAGGCGACGGCGGGTTTCCGGGCAGCGTCGTCTGCCCATATCGCCGATCAAAGCGGATCTCCTTCTCGAATAACTCCATCTAAGGAACTCTGGGTGGAACCGCAAGAAAGTGCTTCTCCGCTGCTACTTTTTCTGTCTCTGCAGCTGGCGGGGATTTGTTTTCAGTCTTTTGTCAACTTCACCCCTGGAAGCAACGGATGCGGCGGGGCGGCAGCTGGGGAGGTGGGGCGGCGGCAATGGCGATGGTGGGGATTCTGGTCCAGATTCTTTTCTGCTCTGTTTCCCCTGCACATGCGGAGGAAGAGAAGGTGGAAACAGTGCAGGAGTGGGACTCCCATGGCTTGCCGGCCAATATCATGGTTCAGATCAGCAAGCTCAGCGGGCTGAAGTATAAGATATCGGATATCGTATTTTTCGACCGTCGACGGGATCCACCATATCTAGTTCCGTGGACTCGTTGTTTGAGATGGTATCTCTCCGTGCTGGTGGTGTCTACACCAAGGCCCAGCTCCAGGCTGAGCTGGAAACTCTGGCCTCCTGCGGCATGTTCGAGAAGGTCGACCTAGAGGGGAAGACTAAGCCAGACGGGACGCTCTCCCTAGTTGTCTCTTTCACGGAGAGTACCTGGCAGTCTGCGGACTCGTTCAGGTGCATTAACGTTGGTCTACTGCCACAGACAAAACAGCTGGAAATGGATCCAGACATGACTGACAGGGAGAAGCTTGCATATTACAAGAACATGGAAAGGGACTATCGGAAGAGGATTGAGCGCTCCAGGCCATGCCTGCTGCCAGTTTCAGTGCATAAGGAGGTGATGGATATGCTGCGTAATCAAGGGAAGGTGAGCGCTAGGTTGCTGCAGAAAATTAGGGACAGGGTGCAGAAGTGGTACCATGATGAGGGATATGCATGCGCTCAGGTGGTCAATTTTGGTAATCTGAACACCAGGGAGGTTGTCTGTGAAGTCGTGGAAGGGGATATAACTCAGCTTTCTATTCAATTCCAAGACAAACTTGGAAATATCGTTGAAGGGAACACCCAGCTACCTGTGATCCGTAGAGAGCTGCCCAAGCAGGTGAATTTCTTTTTGGCGGAGCAAAAATGTAGTCCTGTAAAATATGGTTTACCTTTTTTTTCTTGCAGCGAAAGGGATTTAGTTGATAGTTTGATCTTTTTTGACTATATTATTGGAGTAGATATTTGCTATCTGTTTAATTTCCGAGTTAATAAAACATTTTTTGCTAGTACCTACTTGTCATGATTTTCCTCTGGATCAAGCACTCAGTCAATATTCTTTCTCTATCATCCAAGAATATGGTGAGTGGTAGTGGTTCTTTAACAATGAGTTTTGGAAAGTTTGAGCATTCCCAGGTAAAGTTCTTCTTCATATAAAGGGAAGAGAAATTTGAATATCATGAGAATGAAGTGCTTTATTTTAGTGAAAAGAAATGTGTCTTATTTGAGGGGATACTTGTAGCTTTAAATTTTCAACAAGAATATAATAACTGATAGGAAACTAATGCGCACATTCTCTTGTTTGCTTGGTTGTTGTTTGTTGGCATAAGAACAACAACTATATCTCATTCATAATCCTGTAAGGTTTTTTGAAGAGAAAAGAAGAGCTGCTGCTTCATTCAGGAACCTTTAAGCTGATTTATTATGTGTATTTTTGTCTTCTTCATTGTTCAAAAGTGCACCGAATTTGCAAATCATGATTATGATATCTCGTTTTATCATCATAGATTTCATGGAGATTTCTATGTCTACCATAGATTTTAATATCATAGATTGTTTTCTTTTTCATCATAGTTTTATCATTGTGCTTGATATGATCAGCATTTTAGTCATTTTGAAGTAGTGTCAACCTGGTATGAATTGGACATGATGACATTCTAACTCTAAAAATAGCACCAAGTACTATTACATTTGAACTTTCAATGAAAAAAATTCTGGAATAGAATAATGCAATCATCAAATGGGTTAAATTGAAGCTTTCATGTTGGCACCAACATAACTCAAACATGACTCAATTTTTTTGGGTTACTTAAAGTTGACCTGAATCTTACATAGTTTGACTTGAACCCAAAGTTTTTGTTGTGGGCCTAATACTAACACTCTAGGTAGAGACATATGGCTAACCATTGGATAGGAGTGAGTGATGATGTATTTGGCCAAAATCATGAGTGAGGAATAGTCTTCTTTGATTTGACTAGGAAGAGGAAGAGATATAGAAGAAGAATTTCTTGAATTCGCTATTGCATAAAATGAATGAATGAATGAGTAAAACCTAATACAATTTTGGTATTTATATAAAGAAAAATCTTAAGATAATTGTCCTAAAATAAGAGCCTTTTGTTTTTTTGGAATTGATAGGTTATCATGGAAATAACCCTTTGTATCTTAATAGTCCTTCTTTAGTTTTGAATGCATCTTTTACATCCAATATGCTTGATCGATCACTTGAAGTATGGAGAAATTTGTGGGGATTTTAAACCCAGGTCTTTTGTGCTTAATTTGATCATGTCAAATCATGCATTTATGTAAACTAATGCTCACTATGCACCTATTTGAGCTTTGGGCTTGATCTTGAGTTTGCTTGGGGTCAAACTTTGGGTTTGGAGTTGGGCTTGACGTTGCGCTTGTTCAATTGAAGATGGAGCCTTTTCGATCATGGGCCTTTTTGAGGTCACATGCATTTGTGATCATAAATGCAAATCTAGCCTTCCCTTTGGTTTCTCACCTGTGTAGGACTTGCTTTGTAGAGGTGCCTCCTCTTGAGCTTCTCATGTTGATATAATGGTGGCTCTTATGCTCCTACTTGGGTAGGCAAGAGGTCTTTATTTTTGCCCTTGCTTGGGTTAACAAGAGGGCTTCATCTTTTGGCCTCACTTGGATTGGAAAGAGGGTTTTATTCAACTTCTTATAATGTCTTCTCCTTGTTCCTTTTTTTTTTTTTTTTTTTTTTGTTCTCAAACTACTAGAATGTTGTGTTACTTGATAGAGTTAGAGGTATTGTAGCTTTGGTAAATGTTCACTGCTCTCTATATGTATTATGCTACCTTTAAATAATTTATTCCTGAAATGGACTTGTGCATTACAATTTTTTTTTTAATGATGGCATCTTGTTGTTTCCCTCTTTTATTTTTTTTTTTGCTCTAAAATAGAATGTCAAGTGCTATTGGATAGAGGTAGAGGGTCTTATAGCTTTGGTAAATGCTCACCACTCTCTATACATGTGCTGCTTTTAGATTATTTATTTTTGAAATGGACTTGTGCATTACAATTTTTTTCTTTTTCTTTTTCTTTTTCTTTTTCTTTTACAAAGATATACTTAGTTTTTTTTACTTTTTGTATGCCACATTAGTATCTCATAAATAAGGATTTTTTGGGATTTCATGTTAGACATCTATGGGAGCTACATCATATGTTACAACATCCATATGCCATGAAAAATCTCATAGTAAATTATTCTCAACCTTAAACTCATCATTTTTTATCTATCCCAAAGCATTTGGGGTTGGTGTGAGTGATGTCATCTAATCTTTCTAAACTTAGGTAATGCAAATTACATTTTCACCAATGTCATTGTTCAAACTTACACTAATGAGTGATTATTCTATCCAAAGATTCAAATTGAAGAGCTCCTCTTGATTTCTATTTTTTACCCAGTGCGATCTAGGATAATATTTTAGACTTCTTTATGGTTGATAGTTTTACTTGTTCTTCAGCTGTGACGGTGAGAGTTTTCTTGGCCTTTTATGATTCAACCTCATCTCTTGGTGCAGTTTATTGCAATTATGGTCATAGTGCTCCTTGAGTTGACGATGAGAGTCGTATGATCTTTGCTTTTGTTTTTTTTTTAGGCTTTTCATTGAGCTACCATTTTGAGGGTACTTCTTCAATGTCAATACCTTTGAGTTTTCCTTTAAGACACTGCCCATTAAGAAGAATTTTAGATCTCTTTGAAGTTTTTTTCAACCATGCTATATACTTCATTAAATTAGACTTCTCCTTTTGATAGACTCCTAAGCAATGGTTTTCTAACAAAACTGTATAGTATAATATCACACAATTTATTTGTACTTCCTAACTTGCTATCATTCTTTCATTTTCTTCTCCTCATATCAAATTTAATAAAATTGAGACTAGAAGTAAACACTTAACCATGCCAATCTCGACAAATTTTTGGTTCTTGAAACATTTCTCCACATTATTGCATTTGAGGATATTTTTTCATAGAAGCAAAGGATATTCTTTATACATGATTATAATTGTATATGGGAAAATATGTTTTAAGAAAATGAATAAAATTATCCTTTTTTTTCCCACATTTATAGTGGCATCATATTGGGAATTTCCAACTTCACTTCTACTTTTGAATGGAATATTAGTGTTTGAGGTAGTAAAGATTATTTCCTTCTTCTTACTCATTATCATTATCTCCTCCTTATTTTCCACTTTGTGGGTACCACCTCCTTTCTCATTTGGGACCATTTTCCTCTTGTCATGAGGATCTTGGCTAGTAGTTGCAACATCCTTTTGTTTTGGTGGTTTCCTTTGTAAAATTTAGCTATTGTATGAAATTGGTCATAAGACTCTTTTAATTGTTTACTATGCTTAAACCTCTTGATCAACCATAGAGATTATCCTTGTGCATTGGTTATTCAATGATCTAAATTAGAGTGGCTTCAGTTGGGTTCGAGCTAGTTATTTTTGTTTTGTAAAGTTACCTTTTAGAAACCTACTGGTTAATATTCTTTGTTTGATACCAATTATAATCCATGATGAAGGAGGATAATTGTTGATGAACCTTCATCTTTAACCCAAGATATGTAGGTGTATATTTCAAGAACCAATAATATATCTAGCTCTGATCTTTTGCAACATCAATGAATCTAAAATGCAACTATTTAGGGTGATTAATTATGCTATCTAAACTCTTAGTACCAAATATAATCTAGGATTGAGGAAGATGTTTACTGGTGAGCAAGCTCTTCAACTGTAAATATAAAGAGGAGGTGTTATGCTTCAAGGACCAATTATTGTAACCTAGCCTTAACCCAGAAGAAAGAAAAAATAGCCTTAACCCTTTAAACACCAAAGAATCTAATAGACAACTCTGTTGTGATTACCAATTGAAATACAGAAGATTGCATAGATTTCTTTTGGTATAGGGTTCGGGAAGGTTTGCTTATACATTTGGATACCCTAAAAAAATCTGCATTTTAATCTCAAATGTTATCTAGGATGGAGGAAGTTGATTGTTGATGAGCCTTCATCTTCAATTCTAGATATAAAGGAGCTTCTTGTTTCAAGAATCAAATCTATAAGCTTGCTTCGATCTGTGAAAAACCAATGAATTTAATTACCAAGGTCATATAGTGATTAACAATTGAAATGCAGACTTATTTTGGTATAGTGTTTATGATAGTAGGGTTCTATAATTATAAAAAATATCTAATTAGGTTTAACTTGTGTGTGAAATTACTACTTTAATGTTGAATCTCTTTGGTTTTCTTCCTCGATTCTTCATTAATCTTTCTCCTTGTCTTCTTCTTTTCCTTCCTGCCTTGATTGGTTCTTCCTTGCTCCTTAAATTTCACCAAAACTTCTTTACTATTATGGTTTCTTAAGTGGAGAGGGTAAATATTTTCTTGAGCTAGCGATGAAGTGGGTTAGAGAGAAATGATGGAGAGGAACTTGTATTCAATATAGCTTAGAAGGAATGAATGAAATATAGGCTAGACATTTTGGGAAAAAAATCTTGAGATAATCCTCCGCAAAATAAGAGCTGGAACAAATTCCTATTTCTGTTGTTGATGCTGTAGAGCACTGCACCCAATTGTAAGACAAGTCTAATAACTTATTGAGATGCTTCAAGCAAACACAAGAACCATGTGATTAAGCAGATCAGACTAGCGTGCTGAACCTCCTTCGTTGAAGTTTGTATTGATTAAGAAGAAAAGCTAGGTTGAACAATGATACTGGAACTATGTCCAATCTCATCATCCTTTTGTTCAGAGAATAGAAGATTAGTCACATCAGCCTTATAATTGCCTTGTAACATATGAAGGAGTGGGATAACTCGATGAGTGGAGTCTTCTTGTGATATTTCTGAGCTGGATCTTGCCATGCCATCTTTGAAACTGACAACTGCCATGTTTCTCGGTCCTCATCTCCATTGCCTCTTATTTTCCATGTTCTGAAATTTTTTAACAGGGCCTCTATAGATGGCAAGCCATGTCATGTTGCCAACGTGATAGCATAGCTTAGGAGGCCCTAGAAAAGCTCAGCATTTGCATTTCTTGATTCAGTTTATGAATTATTATTGCTCTGACTGCCTGGGAATTTGAATTTAGTCTTCTGGAGATTCATTGCATTTATTTATTTATTTTTTCAATCGTTGGAGTAATCTTAATTCCTTTGCATTGAACTCCCATGAACACTTTTTAATGGTTAAGCTTGTTTCAGCTACGGCCAGGGCATATCTTCAATATTGAAGCTGGTAAGCAAGCTTTGAGGAACATAAATTCACTTGCTCTTTTCTCCAACATTGAGGTGAATCCAAGACCTGATGAAAAGAATGAAGGAGGAATTATAGTTGAAATCAAGCTTAAAGAGTTGGAACAGAAGTCTGCCGAAGTTAGTACAGAATGGAATATTGTACCTGGGCGTAATGGGCGACCAACTTTGGTAATCTTGATGCTTAATTTAATGTTCCATTAGTTTAAATTGAATTTTTTGGTTCTTATTCTTCTCTGCTCAATTACATGTTAAAAAGTCAACTATAGTGCATTTTTGTCTGTAATTTTAGGCATCTGTTCAACCTGGTGGAACAGTGACCTTTGAACATAGGAACATCAAAGGGCTTAATCGGTCCATAATAGGTTCTGTGACATCAAGCAATCTTCTTAACCCTCAGGTATGATATCATGTTTAATCAGATTGTTGTTGTTTATTGAAACTGTGAATAACTTTTGTTTAGAAAACTTTGTAGTTTATTATTTCATGTGCATGGAAAGCTAGAAAACACTGTTTAATGTAACTTGTTCATGTTTTTGTTTATTCTGGATAAAGGGTGTACTGAAACTCTTTTGTTTGACTGTTTATTTCACATTTTACAAAAAAAAGAAAAAGGATTTAGGCACAGACATCATCATCGGATCAGGCAAAAGCATTTTCATTCATTTTATGCTTCTATCTGTTACGCTAACTTGTCCGCCTTGCTGTTCAGTGGAATAAGAATTTAAAGCAGTAATATGCTTCTACATTGTGGTGGTGCTTTCATGGGACGTTTGTAGATATGTTAATTTTACCTGCTAGGAATTTATGTCATCATTAGTTAGAGGGAAAAATAAAAATTTATGATGCTTCTGGTATCATATATTTTTAATGTACACTGACTCTGAATTGTCGCATAAGCTAGTATCATGCCGCTGCTACTGTAGAGACAGCTGTAGAGATTTAGGTGAAGGCGACATATGTGCTTAATTAAAGCGATCCTTGTTCTTTTACATGTGTCTAAATTAAATAAGCAATATTCAAGCACACAAAATTTACTGAAAATTTGATTTTTTTGATTCTTGATAGCAATAATTATTGATTTAGGCATTTATTTAAACTTAAGGGAAAATTTTATTGATTTAGAGAAAGCTTATGATAAAGTTTCAAGAGATATTCTTTGGAGAGTTCTAGAATAGAAAGGAGTTAATAATATATTGGTTATATTCAAGTCATTAAGGATATGTATACTAGCGCTGTTACTTGTCTCCAAACACAAGGAGGATTGATAAAATATTTTTCTATTTCAGTTGGATTACATCAAGGATCAGCTTTAAGCCCATATCTTTTTGCTTTAGTTATTGGTTGTTCTCACTAGGAATTTACAAGAAGATGTACCTCGGTGTATGCTTTTTGCTGATGACATTCTTCTTGTTGATAAGACTAGAGAGGGAGTCCAAGAGAAACTTGAATTATGGAGGTCAACATTAGAGTCTAAAGGTTTTCGTTTAAGTAGATCTAAAATTGAATATATGGAGTGTGATTTTAGTTGTAGAAGTTCTAATGGTACTGTTGTGATATTAGGTGAACAAGTCATTAATAAGAGTGAGCGTTTCAGATATTTAGGCTCTATTGTTCAAAATGATGGTGAAATAGATGGAGATGTTATTAGTAGAATTCAAGTTGGATGGTTGAAGTGGAGGAATGCATCTGGCCTGTTGTGTGATAGAAAAGTTCCACTTAAACTTAAGGTAAAATTTTATAAGATGGTGTTAAGACCTACAATGACTTATGATGCAAAATGTTGGCCAATAAAAGAGAAGCATAAGACTAAGTTAAGTTACTGAGAGATGATGCTCAGTGGATGAGTGGCTTTACTCTTAGAGATAAATGCTAAAATGAGTATGTTGGGAAAAAAGTTGGAGTAGCTCAGTGCGATAAGATTAGAGAGAGTCGCCTTAGATGGTTTGGCCACATACATGCGTCGGCAGATGACCCAGTAGGAGAGTAGATACATTAGTGCCTTATGTTAAGAAAGGTAGAGGTAGACCTAAAAAGACTTGGTTAAGATGTATAAAAAATGACCTTAGTATATTTGAATTAAATGAGAATTTGACGCATAATAGGACACAATGGAAACGAAGAATTCATGTAGCCGACCCCACTTAGTGGGATAAAGACTTGTTGTTGTTGTTGTTGTAAGACTTGGTTAAGATGTATAAAAAATGACCTTAGTATATTTGAATTAAATGAGAATTTGACACATAATAGGACACAATGGACAAGAATTCTGTATTTAGTGGGATAAAGACTTGTTGTTGTTGTTGTTGTTGGTAGCAATAATTATAGGAAATAAGGCATCGAAGGATAACTATTTATAGAGATATCATAATCACATTGTTATATTAATAGAATAAGAACATTTATTTTAGTAAAATATAGAAATACAACATTCAAGGTTTTCTCAACTATGAAGGGTATTGTAAACGGCATCAACAGATTAAATGAGAACTTTGAATTAAAATTTTTGTCAGAGGGATTATGCATACAAGTGCCAGGAGATTCAGATGTAGCCTATAAAATGGGGTGAAGTGGTGAAGTTACTATGGTAATAATGAAGCGAATGTGTCCCAGTAGAAGTCATTACCAAGTTTAAAAATGTATGAGATTTAGGACAAGAAGATACCAAATAATTGGGCTATGCTATAACAAAAATTTAAGTATGAGCTTGCTTTAGCAGTGGCTATAGAAGCACATTGTGCATCGTGCTTAATTAAAGTTTGCTCATACCACTACAAGGATGCGTGTACAGCGGAATCTTATATGCAAATAAACATTAGAATCTCTGATACTAAGTTAAATTCATGCATTTCTTATTTTATTCATATATTCAAATAAACATTGTTAACTTTTAATGCATGCTCTAATAAGGTTAGCCCACCTGTGAATAGAGTGGGTAGTGTAAGCTGCGTGAATTGACTAAATAAAAACTTTGAATAAAAATTTTTGTTAGCAAGGCTATGCAGAGAAGTACCAAAAATATCACATGGTTAGCTTAATTGTGAATGGAGTGGGCATTGTAAGCAGCATGAACAGACTAAATGAGAATTTTGGATTAATATTTTTGTTAGCAGGACAATGCATAGAAGTACCAGGAGAATCAAAAGGCATACTATAAAATGGGGAGAAGTTATTACGAATGAAACTAGTATCTATCAGCAGAAATCATTGATCAGTTCAAAAAGTATGAGATTCAGAACAAGAAGATACTCAATGGTTGGATTATGTTGCAACAAAAATGTAAGAGCATGCTTCAGCAATGGCTATAGTGCTTTGCATAGTAGAGGATCATGTAACACATGAGCACATGCTGCATTGTAGTTAATTAAAATTTGCTCACACCACTGTAGGACACATATGCATTGGAGTCTTATATTTAAAATAAATGTTGTAGTCTCTGAAACTAAGTTAAATACATGTCTTTCTTGCTTTAATCTTATATTAAAATAAACATTGCTAACTTTAATACATGCTCTAGTAGAATAGTTTAAACTTGGATCCATATGGCTTAAGTGATTGACAATGTAATATACATATGTAATATATTAAAGCAAGACGTTTCAACACAATCTCTTTTAACAAAAGAATGCAATGGACTTGTAATAACAATTTCTAACAAATTTTATATTGAATAGGATTTATATCTTTATCAACATTTGTAGATTCTTTAGCTTTTTTAGTTGATTCAAGGTATTGGCCCATGCTTACACATTCAATCTTGATTTTTTTTTGGAACCAATGTATTAAACTAGTGACTTTCTGTTTTTCATTTCTATTAGGAGGATCTTTCATAGAACTTCTCTATGGGGGTGCTCTCTGCTTATTCGCATCTCGTAATGTTTCTTATTTGGTGTTGTGCTTAGCAACACTGATAAAATACATTGAAGCCAAAAAAACCACTCTCCTCAATGTAGCTTATTGCACTTATAACAAGTCCTTTTTAGTATTGTTTGTGACATTGTCATAATTCCATTAATCTTGGCTTGTGTTTCTTCTAATTAGAGCATCTTGATTAAGTTGATCTGTCTCGAATCTTTTAATGTTTTTCTTTTGTGCATATTTTACAGAATAGTTTGAATATTAATTTATATTCTTTTATCTGTCTCCACACATCTTAATTAATTTTTATCTTTAATGAAACATCAATATACATAAGATTTTTTTTCTTTGTATTAGAGATTAATTGAGGCACATAATTAAAAATTATTATAAATTATGCGTCATTGCATTACCAAATGATCTCCTTGCACAAGTCTCTTAAATATCTCTCTTCAAGGAAAACCATGCTATCAATCATCTTCTTAATGTGCATCAACCAATTTTTAGCTTTTATAACCCGCCCCATCAACTAGCTTCAATAGTGGTGTTCATGTATCTTGGAATAAGTTCAAATATTTATCCATTCAAGTGCTACTACTTTCACTCGATTGAGTTTGAGAATCTTGAACCAATTGAAATATTGTTGCCATCATTCGAGCAAGTGTATCAATTGTAAAATTGATCCCACTAGACTTAGGATTAATATTTGATCCTTGTACTCTCACATGCCCTCATAGCTTGCAGTCCAACTACCTTGATGTCAATTATACCTATTTGTAACTTTTCTATGTAAATTCATGGACCTAAGATTCACAAAATGCCATTATTATTTAATTATGCCGTAAAAATATAGAAGTTTATGATACTCTATCATAATACATGTCCTAGTCTTTTGCATTTTTTATGAATTTATGAAAGGCATAATCTTTTTAATGACTCTTGTATCTTAGATCAATATCCCTTAACATAATCTTTATATGATATCACTCTTGTCATGACTCAATCTAAGAGATTGGAGTGTCAAGACAGGAAAAAATGATTGGAAGTTTGGAGCCCTGTGCATTTTAAAGAACTTTCATAACAGTTTAGAACAAATTTCTTCTAAATAAGCCTTCCAAATTCACAAAAGAACCACCATATCATAAAATAGCGTTAAACATAAACTTGTTTATACACATATACTGAAATAGTACATTTATTATGCGATCAACTTTGTGATGTACTTCTGAATGAAAAATATCTAAAACTACACCATACATCTATTATAATTATACATGTATCTAATAATAGGCGCTTCTCATCCATTGTAAAGAAATTCTCTTGTTTTACTCTCTTGTTCTTCAATAAAATTCTTGAAATGTATTTACAAATTTATATATATATATATATATATATATATATATATATATAAATGAAACATTCCATATGAATTAAACTTAGGAGCCAATTTGACACAATCAAGTAAGACTTAAAAAAAAAAAACTCGCTAATTTGTAGTTTTTTTGGAGCATTTTAACTCAGTGTTCAAATTATAATTGCATTGTCATTTTTTAGTTGAGGCCTTTTTATACCTTGGATGAAAGTTTAGCCATAAGATGAATTCTATTTGCTCTTATAACTGCACTTTTTTATATTTTCTTAATCAAGCCCTTCACCCAAAGAGGTTTCATGTTTTTCTAAATGAGAGTAATATGCTCATGCATGATTTCAAAATCATCCACTATGTTTTGCTCCTCAAGAATCGAGATTGCATTCATCTTATGATCATCAACAAATGACATTTTGTTTACTGGTCATGATATTGTTATAATGATCATTTATAAAGCTCTAATGATTTTATTAATAATTATATTTTGTTGATTGTCTAGGATGATCTGTCTTTCAAGCTTGATTATGTGCATCCTTATGTAGATGGGGTGACCAACCCACGCAACCACATTTCGTGCTAGCTGCTTTAACAGCAGAAAGATGAGTCCAGTCTTCACTGGGGGGCCTGGAGTTGATGAAGTTCCTCCAATCTGGATTGACAGAGTGGGGTTCAAGGCTAATATAAGTGAGGTCAGATTTCTGCTTTAAAAAAAAAAAGCTTTTTATTTCTTTATGAATGTGAGAAAAATTCATTTTTTATTCCTTTGGAAGATCAATTCTCACTTGCTTTGTAGAGCTTCACACGTCAAAGCAAATTTACTTATGGACTGGTGATGGAGGAGATAACAACTCGTGATGAAACCAGTAGCATCTGCACTCATGGTGCTAGGCCTTTGCCTAGCGGTGGCTTGAGCATGGATGGACCTCCCACCACTCTCAGTGGCACCGGCATCGACCGTGTGGCATTTGCGCAGGCAAATATTACGCGTGACAACACGAAATTTGTGAACGGCGCAGTTGTCGGCGAGAGGGATGTGTTTCAGGTAAATCACAGTTCTTGATTGCAAAAAATAATCGCATTCTAAATTGCTCTTTGTATTGTTAGTTTGTTATTTATTTATGAGGACTGTCATCTTATGCTTGTATCAAAAGAATTAGAGGATCATTTTCTCTTTATCCCTATCTTAAGTCACATCTAAAGTATATTAATTAATCAATTCTCTTTAGTGAATGACTTCTTACATATTTTAAATTAAGCTGTAAGTCTCCATAATCAAATGATAATAAAATTCACAATGACAGCAACAAAACTTAAATCATCAATTCAGTGACCATATATAAAATTTTTGTTTTTTGTGCATTTTTTTTTCTGTTTTCTGTTATTTTTTTGTTCTTTATGTTTGAACAAGTTTCATCTATTTGTAAACATATAACTAAGACATGAACACTCCACATGTTCTCAAGCAAAAACACAAAAAGAAAATTCAAAAAATAACTGCTGGGATTCTCAAAAGCTTATAGGATCTTTTAATTTTTGGGAAATTTACATATATAGCATATCTAACACTTAAATTTTCATATTTATAAAGCTAACACTTTTATTATGCATAAAAGGTGCATTTCATTTTAAAAAAGTAATGATGGTGCTACTTTTTATATGATATTAAAAATTTTGGGTATTATTTAAGTAAAATTTGAAGTTTAGGTGTTAAATATGTTTAGCATATAAGAATTGTGTCCTATATATGTGAATGCCCCTTTATTCTTTCATGGAGTCATAGCTGAAGTGCATATGCCAATACCTGCTTTCTAACACCATGCTTTCCATGGCTTAATTATAGTTGGATCAAGGCCTTGGGATAGGAAGCAACTTTCCATTCTTCAACCGTCACCAACTAACCATCACTCGCTTCTTTCAATTAAAACAAGTGGAAGAAGGCGCCGGAAAACCTCCGCCGCCTGTTCTGGTGCTTCACGGACACTACGGCGGCTGCGTTGGCGATCTGCCGAGCTACGATGCTTTCACCCTCGGGGGACCGTACTCCGTACGCGGTTACAACATGGGTGAACTCGCAGCAGAAACATTCTAGAGGTATTCAAACTTTATATGTTTCAGTCAATTTCCACATTGAATTCACATTCACGTCAACCTTCACGGACCACAACCGGCAGCCATTGATGACCTGCAACACAAGCTTGCTACTGAATGATTATGAACCCTAAAATGACTTTCCAATTTTCATTTTGTTCTCAGCTTGCTGCTGAATTAAGGATTCCAGTGAGGAACACTCATGTGTACACATTTGCGGAGCATGGAAATGATCTGGGGAGCTCGAAGGATCTGAAAGGGAACCCGACTGAGTTCTTTCGCCGTGTCGGGCACGGCTCATCGTACGGAGTTGGTGCGAAGCTGGGGCTGGTGAGGATGGAGTATGCAGTTGATCACAATTCAGGTACTGGAGCTGTGTTCTTTAGATTTGGTGAGAGGTTTTAGGTGGTGTGATATTTATGTTGTGAGCTAGTTTTGTTATTGAATTCTAGGCTGAGTTTTCTGGTTGAGAGCTTTTTTTTTTTTTTTTTTGTTTTGCATGCAATTGTCTTCTGCTTGTAGTAGAATAATTAGCAATTATTATTTTTCCTTATTTTGTTGGTAAGTTAAGAATTTTAAGTGTTGTAGAGACGAGAACGTTCCAGTAGGAGCGTAAATGAGCCGAGCTTGAGCGAAATAAATTTTTACTCGTGTTAGGCTCATTTTTTAAATCACTCTGTTTGTATTTAGCTTATGTTCTAATCGGCCCATATAAACTTGAAATAGTTTGAAATATCTTTAAAAAATTAATAATCCTAAAAAATATGAACTAGAGAATTTAAATTTTTAAGTTAATTTTTTTGTTTGACAAAAGCTCTTGCTATTAAGTCATATTATTTTGAAATTATATATAAATGAGTTGAATATCATCAAATAAATGATTATTCATATTTAACTCATTTATAAATTGAATTTAAAATATTTATATTTAATTTATTTGATTAATAAATGAGTTAAAGATCAACTATTTAACGAGCTGTTCTATAGTTTTAAGCAGAGATTTATCGGTGTAGGATCCTATACAGATTGAATAGAATGTGTCATCATATTTTGAGTCATATTTGATCAAAACGTTTTAACTTACAAATTTATTTTATATTTATTAGATTATTTAAAACTTAATATAATATATAATAATTAATTATTAATCAAAGTTGACATTGAAATCTTATGATAATATGATTATTTTACTCAGAAATTTATAAAATACTGAGCTAAATGTCAAGAAAAAATGTTGTTGAATGCGTGTGTTTATATAACATAGCTTTGAGAATCACAATTATTAAAAAGAAATGTTAGAAAAAAATTATTTTGATATGGACACCTTTAAAAGTATGAAATAATCATTATAATTTAAAAAAATAATTTAACACGGATCATTTAACATCAAAAACCTTCTATTTAACTGCAAACATATTTAAATGTAAAAAAAAAAAAAAAGTTTCAGTAACTTAAAGCATACACATATAATAAGGAGATAAAATCCATCCAACCTTCATTTTTTTTTTTAATAGCTATAATCCCTAACATTCATATACTAAACTGAAAGCAACAGCATTCTTCAAGCAATCAAATACTACAAAACTTTGAAAATCTGTTCACATAAGCATTCAAACAGAATTCTAAATGCATTAAAACACTGCAGAACTTCAAAAATCTGCTCATATAAGGAATCAACACAGAGCAGTAAAATACTGCAAAGCTTCAAAAAAAATGCTTTTATAAGCATTCAAACAGACCTCTAAACAGTAAGCCACAACACTTCACTTATTAGTATTAACTACCATTAATAATAACAAGGCTGAGAAGTGCACCACTACTACTGATCACAAACGATTTACTATCTAAAGCAGGTTTTTAAAAGATCTTTCCAAATATAAAAGCCTTAATCAGAACTACCGACGGAGCTAAATTTAGGATCACGAGTGCCATTATAACTTTTAACTGAAAGGAGATAGTCTTGAGTTCCTTCATAATCCTCTCCTGAGAAGCTATTATTTCAGCACAGACAGAGCTCATGTCATATGATGCTCTGCCACCCAAAGGCACACACTCCAAACACATCTTTCAAAGTACATTGTCTGATGATCAGTAAAAGAAAAAAAAAATTAAAAGGATTAGTTAAGCCACATATCACAGTCCTTCAACATGAATCTAACATATCATTAAGAAGATAATATGGTTTCCTATAATATATATATATATATATATATATATATATATATATATATATATATATATATATATGATTAAATCTATTTTATGCAACAAGCAAGAAGCCATTTGGGTGCCATTACCATTTTGGATTTTATTATCCCCATTATGCCAAATTCATCGCCCTCGATAACCTCTCGTGTGCCCTAACCCTCCTCCCTAAAATATCCTCCCCATTCGGTTCATCACGACACATTGCCACCCTCCATCCCTGCATCCTCAGCAACCCTAACCTGCCACAAGGTATGCAAAGAGGCGAGCTCACTGCAGCTAACTAGTGACGTTGTGAGCAACGAGATGGCCAACTGCTAACTGGGTTAAGGGTTCTAAGAGAGAGGTGTTCTTTTTGAGCCTATTTTGATATCTTTGAGTGCTATATATGTAAATAGGAGAGTTCGAGTCTGAAACATGTTATCTATGTAAGTTCCCCAAAAATAAAATGTGGATCATAAGAAAGGTCCGAAACACTCGTCTTTCTCCCAAAAACCTCGACAGCCACGAAGCAGTGACAAGAGCTCGTTTACCAAGGCTTCAGTTGGAACCAGCGGCGTGCGAATAAGAAGAGTAGTTTGTGAGACTTGCTAATTTAGGTTAAACCCGCCCAATGTCAGGATTTACTAAATCCGGGATTCAGCGTAATATGAAAGAGAAACATGATTTAAGATTCTGGGGATTTTAACTTGTCATTTTTATACTATTTTGCAGGATCTAGGTTAAATCTTGCATCCTGAAACCAACCAGCTCCTTCATAGCCATAGCCTGTAAGTTTCCGTTGCTACTCCCGAGAAAATATTCGTCAGTCGCGTAGCTTTCGTGCGGATTCCAATCTATACCGATGTATGTTCGGATTTTTTCTCATTTTAGCGACGCAATAACATAACGGACGGCGTAAAGGGATGGCGTATTTCACTTACACTGCTCGATCCGGCCCGTAAGGTTCAAAAAGCGGTAGAAGAAGAACGAGATGATCGTCGTTCGACATTTAATCCGAAACGGTTTAGTGCTTTCTTTGAAGGATTTTTTCTTAGCTCCGTTCTCGACGTGTTCGTTGATATAGCAAATCAAAAATTGAGGTATTGTATGTGACTATATGAGGTATTTACACATGCATTCCCAAACTTGAATGAATTTAGGGTTTACTCTGTTCTCACTATCCAGTGAAAGATTGGTTATTTTTTATATGTTATTTTATATATATATTCTCTATACCTCTCTCGAGGGTACATAGCATTTTGGGCTTTTTTCGAGTTTCTTTAGCCTGTTTCTTGAGATTATGTTCATTACATTCAAATGTAAGCAATTTGGAGGCTGTTTGGATGGTTTCAGGGATTTTTTATGGCATCTGTACTGTCTGTACCTCTCTTGAGGGTACATCATTTTACTTTTTTTGTTTATCTTGCCTTCTTCTTGAGATTATATTTAGGGCATTCTAATGGAAGCAATTTGAAAGCTGTTTGGATGATTTCTAGGGGGTATTTTGCATTTGTATTCTCTGTATTTCTTTAGATGGTACATATCATTTGTCATTTTTTTTCAGATTATTTTACTTGTTTATTGAGATAATGTTCATTACATTACAATGGAAGCAATTTGAAAATTTGTTTGGATGGTTTTAGGGGTATTTTATATTTGTACTCTCTCCTCTTTAGAGTCTGAGCATTTAGAGACTTCTTTTTCCATTTTATTTTGCATGTTTCTTGAGATAATGTTCATTACATTACAATGGAAGCAATCTGGGAGCTGCTTGGATGGTTGGGGGGTATTTTGTATCTGTACTCTCTACCTCTCGAGAACTGAGATCATTTATGACTTTTCGGTTTATTTTGCTTGATTAGAGATAATGTTCATTACATTACAATGGAAGTAATTTGAAAATTTGTTTGGATGATTTAAATTATTTTGCATCGTACTCTCCCTCTCTTTGGGTATAGATAATTTATGTCATTTTTTTCCAGTTTATTTTGCCTTAATTATTGAGATTATGTTTAGGGCATTCCAATGGAAGCAATTTGATAGTTGCTTGGATGGTTTATTTGGGGTATTTTGCATCTGTACTCTCTGTACCTCTTTGGAGGGTACAGAGCATTTATGGACTTCTTTTGCCAATTTATTTTGCCTACTTCTTTTGATTATGTTTAGGGCATTCTAATGGAAGCATTTGGAGGATGTTTGGATGGTTTCTGGTGGGTATTTTGCATCTGTACTCTCTGTACCTCTTTGGAAGGTACAGAGCATTTATGGACTTATTTTGCCAGTTTATTTTGCCTACTTCTTTTGATTATGTTTATGGCATTCTAATGGAAGCAATTTGATGATTGCTTGGATTTGTATCATTCTCTGTCTCTTGAATCATTATACACTTTTCAGCTTTATTTTGCTACTTTTGATTATGTTTATGTATTCCGCAAAGCATTTGGAGGTCGTTTGATGGTTTCTGGATATTTTGATTCAGACTCTGCTCTTTGAGGGTACAGCATTTATTGACTTCTTTTGCCAATTTATTTTGCCTACTTTTTTGATTATGTTTAGCATTCCAATATTTAAAGTTTGGATGATTTATATTTTATCTAGATTTTCTTTGTAATCTTTGAGGTATGATCATTTTGTCCTTCTTTTGCCAATTTATTCCTACTTTTGATTAAGGCATTTGCATTTGGAGGTACGCTTGGATGATTTGGTGGATTTTGCATCCTACTCAGATCTTTTGAAGGTACATCATTTTGTCCTTCTTTTTTGCCTACTTCTTTTTATTTTATGGGCATTCCAATGGAAGCATTTGTGTCGCTTGGATTTTTTAGTAGGTATCATTCAGACTCAGTACCTCTTTGGATGATCATTTTATCCTTCTTCTTTATTTATTTCTTTCTTATATTTAGCATTCCAATGGAATTTGGAGCTATTTGGATGATTGATTTGATTCAGTACTTTCCCCTCTTTGGAGGGTACAAGTATTTATGCATTTTTTTTATTTACTGCTTTCGAGATTATCACATTACATTACAATTTTGAAAATGCTTTGATGATTCTGGGGTATTTTGATCAGACTTCTTTGAGGGTACAGATCATTTATGGTCTTTTTTCCAGTTTATTTTGTCTGCTTTCTTGAGATAATGTTTATTACATTACAATGGAAGCAGATATTTAGTATTTTCAGATTGCATCTGCCTCTTTGAGAGTAGCATTTAGTATAATTTGGAAGTTGTTCTTGATTTTGATGGGTGATTTGCATGCATCACCTACGACTTTTCTTTTGAAGTTTACCATGTATGGGAAAAGGATAACTTCGAGATGCGCTACCACCGTAAGAATCGGTTCGATATAAAGACGCACCACATGAAGCAAGCATTTTAAAGAGGCTTCATCTCCATCAATCGTAGACTCATTTAAGCAAGACTTGCTTTCCATTATGTCGATCCTGTCTTCTGGGACATAGAAAAGGAAGCTTTCTTGTTGGGTGGTGCATTCCTTTCACCCCGATGAAGTTGAGTGATGGGATGCCAAAAGGGAGAATATCATATGGCAAAATCCCCACTATCGCAGCCATAATGACTACAAGAATCAACTTGAATTCAAATGGCTTACACCATAGCAAATACACGCTTTCACAAATCTATTTTTATATATCACAATTATGATCACGTACGCTGACATATAGATTATCAATACAACCGGGTGATGCCATTTGGGACTTTCTCGATTTTCCAATTTACATCAAAGATCTGCACGGTGGTTACATGAGTGTTTTGTCACTCTTCCGATGATGTTCTATATCTCCAGTGTAATTTAATGTTGAAGTTTAGTAAAATATTTATTGTAGATATATGGCTAAGCACATAAGCATCATAAGCTCGTCATTTCCATCGAAAAGCCACGCATCTAATGGGCAAAATAGAAGTTTCTAAATAATGCTTTCACTGGTTTGGGAGGAAGCCATGTGACATATAATAATATCATTTAGTTCATATAAGAATGTCTTTATTTATGATGTATGTTTTCACATTTTCTTATCAGTTTATCACAGGTCTGCCTTTCATTCAAGGACATATTAGAAGAGGAGAACTGCTCCTTCGCCACCGCCAAAGCATCTACACATGTCCCGATCCCATTTTAAGTACTCCAATTTACCTGAATCTCCATATCTCTCCTCGATATCCCCCCAAGTATCTCCCACCCCCCCATGACTTGTTGGAGAGGATACTTGCAGTCTGTGGACTTGAAAGACAATATCGCCTTTCATGCAACAATGAGAGGATGGATGGGCTTGATGCCGCTATCGAGGAAGTTCTGCAAATGAGGTCCTACCACCCCAAGTGTGGGGAGGTGCTGGGGTCACCAGGGAAACTCTTGAGAGGCTACTGGAGGGTACCCCCTGGGAGGGCTACCACTTGGAAAGCCCCGAGGAGGGTACCGCAGAGGAAGCTCTTGTGGAGGCTACCATGAGCTTCCACTATGTTGGATACTCCAACGGGAAGCCCAATGGAATTGCAGGAGAAGTTCTGGAGGCCTCCACTACACACGATGCTCAAACCCAGAAGCAAAGATTGAGTGGTCTACAGATAAGAAAGAGGAAAGCTATTATTCCCCTTCACACACACTTACGTGAAGTCAAGAGCAAGAATAAGTGATGGCCTCCACTCAAGATGAGAAGCAAGCAACTGAGGTATTAAGTTACTTTCTTTTAAATTTGAGATAATAGAAATAGATTTCACTAAATATTTTATAGTTCGATGAGCCAAGATTACTGATCGCTATCATTGTGGTGGAGGAGCATCAATCTGAGGTATGAAAACACTCAGATCGATCCTTAATTCATAGTGAATCTAGATCTTCATCACTAACTTTCAACATCGGTAATTTCTTTGCAGCCATCGAGGCACTTTTTTGTTGAGTTCCCATCCGTGAGCTATTTTTCCTAAGCCAGAACTCGATCTTATTGACATGTCATCCCCGATTCGAGGACAAGTCAATCTTCAATCCTTCATACATAAAATAACATATTCGCTTTAATTAAGCTCACTTTAAAATATTTATCACTTGCGGGTGATACAAGATTCACAAAATATCATTATCAGACGAGGATCGATGAGTTGCTCACGATCAATATCTCTCGATGCACACATTGATGCCTTCGCTTTTTTGGCCGGTATTCGCTCCCCGGGTCAGATGTCCCCTATTTGTACATTTCATGCTTGCATTGGGTATGTTACCCCAGAATGTTGGGTATTATGATTCAATTCTTGTTTGTTTAGATAAAAGCTATAATCTATAATCGTTCTCTTCTTTTCCGAAAGTTATGCTGCCTAAAGACGAAAGCAAATATTTATCCAACATGTCATCAACGCAGGTCGGTGTTGTTAATCTTACCGCCATAGATAATCAAGATTCGACACTCTGGGTATATGAAATCAAGGGCCTGGTATTTTTATGACTCATTACCCAAATGAACCCATAAGAGCATTCTTCCTGAGATTGTAAGAACAATTTTCAAATTTGGTTCCTCTTAACTATTTTTTTTCTGGGCCAACTTGTTGAGATTATGTTCTGGCTATTCAGATCAAATTACTTGTTGAAGATGTCGCCGCTTTTTCGAATGATCCCAAAATGGCCAATTGAAATGGTGAGGGATACCACAAAAAATAGTGTCGATCGCTAAATGTTTGTTTGCAAATACATGGATAAAGAATCAAAGAACCTCCGACCACCGTGATTGGCCAAAGAAGATGAATATATTTATGGAGTTCTTACTATATTTTGTTTGGGACTTAAAAATCAAAATTGAGAACAATAGTATTTAGTTTGATATAGAATTTTGTATAATGCATCGGTTTGTTGGCTTCGAAGACTTATGTGTTTTTGTTGAAGTGAATGGATCGTTTATGGATCTGGGATAATATTTTACTCTGCTTTTTGTAATTTCTTTTCTCTCATTTCATATAGTTTGATTTCACTGATATTTTACTCTGGGATGATATTTTACTCCAGCAATCATATTTTTATCTTATGGATTTGATTTTTGGGGCTATACTCTTGAGAAAAATCTGCATTTAAAATCATTTTTAATGGTATGGTCATTTTGTTATGAGCAGAATACATAAAATTCATTTCACTCTAGTTTTAATTTTAACTCATATGTATTAAAATACGATTATGATTATTGTTAGCTATTTTTTTATTATGAAAATAAAGCAGTTAAAAAAATTTAACTCATATGTATTCTTAGATGCTCATGCTCGAAGTGAAATGAAGTTAAATATTTACTTGAACCTTATTAAATCGACTTGTCTATTTATTTAGATGAAACAAAAATAAAATAAGTTATTATAAAAAAATAGTATGATATGTACCTCCAAAGAGAGAGATGACGATAAAACACAAATAAACCATCCAAGCAACCATCACTTTCATTGGAATGCTAAACATAATCTCAAAAAAACCAAAAAACTTGACGAGTTTAAATGTTGTACCTCCAAAGAGTGCAGAGTACAGATATAAAATACCCCCCCAAACCATCCAAGCAGCTCCCAGATTGCTTCCATTGTAATGTAATGAACATTATCTCAAGAAACTGATAAAGTAAACTGGAAAAGAACTAAATGCTCAGACCTCCAAAGAGAGGCAGATGCAAAATACCCTCCCCCCAAATCATCCAAGTAGCTCCCAGATTGCTTCTATTGTAATCTAATGAACATTATCTCAAAAAATAGGCAAAATAAACTAAAAAAAGAAGTCCCTAAATGCTCTGTACCCTCCAAAGAGGTACAAAGAGTACAGATGCAAAAAAATAACTAGAAATCATCCAAGCAGCCATCAAATTGCATCCATTAGAGTGTAATGAACATTATCTCAATAAACAGGCAAAATAAACTGGAAAAAAATGACAAATGATTTGTACCCTCCAAAGAGATACAGAGAGTAATGCAAAATACAAACCATCCAAGCAGCCCCGATTGCTTGTAATTGTAATGAATGAACATTATCTCAAGAAAGGACAAAATAAAATGGAAAAAGAAGTAAATGCACCCTCCAAAGAGGTAGAGAGATGCAAAAAATAACCAAATCATCCAAGAAGCCATCAAATTGCATCCATTGGAGTGTAATGAATATTATCTCAATAAATAGGCAAAATAAACTAAAAAAAAATGACATAAATGCTCTGTACCCTCCAAAGAGGTACAGAGAGTACAGATGCAAAATATCCCCCCCCCAAACCATTCAAGCAGCTCCCAGATTGCTTCCATTATAATGTAATGAACATTATCTCAAGAAGCAAAATAAATGAAAAAGAACTCTAAATGCTGTACTCCAAAGAGTGCAGAGAGTGCATGTAAAATACCTCCCCAAACCATCCAAGCAGCTTCCAGATTGCTTTCATTATAATATAATAAATATTATCTCAAGAAACAGGCAAAATAAACTGAAAAAAGAAGTTCATAAATGCTCTGTACCCTCCAAAGAGGTACAGAGAGTACAGATGCAACAAAATAATCAGAAATCATCCAAGCAGCCATCAAATTGCATCCATTGGAGTGCCCTAAACATAATCTCAAGAAATAGGTAAAATAAACTGAAAAAAAAGACTCAAACAATCTGTACCCTCCAAAGAGATACACAGAGTACAGATAGAAAAAATACCCAGAAGTCATCCAAACAACTTTCAAATTGCTTGAACTGGAATGTAATGAATATTATTTCTAGAATCAGGCAAAATAAACTAGAATAAAAGGCAATAAACGATCTGTACCCTCAGGAGAGGTACAGATGCAAAATATATTTATTTCACATATTTATTGCTATAGTCCAATGATTATAAGGTCCTCAGTAGGGGATTAACTCAATCACTATCAAGAGCTACAAATAGTCAGAGAAATCCCTAGCTAAAATCTAAACATCTTGGTGTCTCGTTAAGTTAAACATAGTCATATTTGGGACTCTAAAGCATTACGTAAAAGATTGTAAATAAGAACACAAAAGCTGGATAATGTCATGCATCAAAATATTTTTCGAAATAATATCCATCATCGCCTTAGTGTACCCTTCAATTGATTGATTGAGCTTCAGTTAAATTCACGCATGTAGAATATCGATATTAATTGATGATTTCTTACAGCATTGATGTGTGATATTCTGTGCGTACCTCTGAAAAATACTCTGACATAACAAAGAAAGGTGATGTAACTTGTGACGAAACACGCTCAAAGAACACTATCATCGTACTTTAGCCGCAAAAAAAAGTAGAAGGGTTTGAAGATTATGAATATTTAAAATACTAAAAACTAATTCGCAAATAGAAAATTACTCTTGGCTTTCTTGGATTTCTCCCAATATCCCTTAAGCTCGAGTTGGAAACACTTGACGCTACTTAACCGGATCCTTTAAGATGTCTTTTCCCTTATGTGGTTGACTTCTTCTTCTTAACCGCTTTGTCGGTTGGAGGAGAATTCTCACTTATTATAGAGTCGACATCATTGTGGGATCCGAAAATTTGCCACCGACATCTTTCAAAAAAAGGAAAGAGTGAAAGAGTTGTTTAAGTGTCGGTGATAATTTCAAAGGATGAATAGAGAAGACACTACCAGAGATTTCGTTCTCATTTGGTGAGAACTTTTATATCTGTTCCGTGTTTCCTATACGCAAGCCCCTATAGTTAATTATCCCTCCCAATACAGAGAAAATTGGCTGGACAATGAATCGTTAAAGAACGAGTATATAATCAGTGAGTGGAGTTTAGAACTTATGAAATTTATTATTTTAACTTAAAACTTTGTGGGGAACGATGCGCCATCAAGATCCCATGGTTCCGTCATCCGCCGTCGCATCCCCGGTCCGCAATGAGGAGGTAGTCGACCCAACCCGACCGGGATCCTTGTCCAACACATACGCCGCCCAAGGTGTCCCAGACTGGAGTTTGTCGGGGACAAATATAAGTCAACCTTAGCTAACATAGGCTTTTGCCCAACCAAATACATTCTACATTCATAAAAAGCAAAGCCGTTGGGGAACATACGCCGCGACCGTAATTTAGTGGTGCCATATCGCGAACCACCCCGAGGGCTCAGGTCGAATCCCATTTATGTGGTGCCAAATCACACAAAACCACGGATGAGGACACGGGCCACGCCCCAGCTTTAGGAATATTTAAGTGTGAAGGTATGTATTTAATTTGACATCGCTCTTTGTGAGCAAAAGTTTTCTTAATTTGTCACCAAGAGACAAACAATCATGGAGGGTGGATTTATTTTATTTATTTTTTTTAGTTTTAATTTAAATAATTAATTTCATTTTTTTTATTTATATTTTGTGTATTTTCTTTGAATTTTGATCATTTTATGATTGATTTTTAGATTTGAATATATGATCATTTATCATTGAAATTTTAATTATAATTACCCTTCTCGATCCTAGGGTTAATATCAATTGATAGACCTTGTCAACACCACTACGTCAATCGGGTCTCAATTCATTATCTCAAGAAGTATAATCCTTCAAAACCTTGTCCACCGCTTTGAACATGATCGGGGACTTTTCTTCCCGAGGATTTGAATTTTAAGCTATGTCGTTGATTCATATCTTCTATTATATGACAGAATTAGCTTCTTAGATATTATTAATTTGAAATTCTTATAATATCACATTTTTAGATTTTGTTAACCCGGACCCGGTCCGAAGACCAAACCGGGATATGTAGCATCTATTCTTTATGTTTGACTTAGTAATTACTCCAATGCATACGTATCTGTCTTGAAAATTGCATGGACATTAAGATGTCTAATGTTGAAGTTTCAATTTTTGATTTTGAGTTTTTAACCGTCAAGACCAAATCGAGATTATGTAACATCTTCTTTGTTTTATACCTAACTTTCATATCCCTATTGTTTGAACACTTCAACATACATTCTGTTCTTTTAAAATATTGTATGGACATTAAATGTCTAGTTGAAACGTAGGTTCAATTGCAAGTTTAGGTTTTAATATGGCATTTTTTTGGGTTTTGTTAACTTAGTCAAGACCAAACCAAATGTATAGATCTGTCATTTTGTATTTGACTTGATTGTAATGCAAGCATGAGTTTTGATTTTATTTTAGGTCTTTAACTCCCTCAAGACCAAACTGGATGTATAACATCTATTATTTTGCTTTATACCTAACTTGCACGTATCCTTGTGTTTCAACATAACATACATACAAGTATCTGTTCTTTTAAAATGTTGTATGGACATTAAATGTCTAGTTGAAACGTAGGTTCAATTTGCAAGTTTAGGTTTCAATATGGCATTTTTGGGTTTTGTTAACCCGATCGGTCCGAAGACCAAACCGAATGTATAAAGATGTCATTTTGTATTGACTTGATTGTAATGCAAGCATGAGTTTTGAATGGATTTTAGGTTAACCCGACCCAAGACCAAACCGGGATGTATAACATCTGTTCTTTTGCTTTATACCTAACTTGCACGTATCCTTATTGTTTGAACACTTCAACATACATACAAGTATCTGTTCTTTTAAAATATTGTATGGACATTAAATGTCTAGTTAAAACGTAGGTTCAATTTGCAAGTTTAGGTTTCAATAATTTTTTTTGTTAATGAATTCCAAGACCAAACAAAGGATGAACACAACTCCCACATTTTCTGCAGAGGATCATCTAGATTAATTATTTCAAGATCTATCATTCTCCAAACCTTGTCAACTCTGACATACTTAGGATCGGGTTTGAGACTTTTCTTCTTATGACCTTGAATTTGAGAGGATACATTAACAATGATGCCGATAGATTTATCTTTAGTCATTAATTAACTTCTAAGATTTACAATACAAGATTAGATTTTTAGGTTTTGTTAACCCGACATTCAAGACCAAACCGATGTGTAACATTTGTTTTTTAATGTGAATTTGACCATTTCAAGTGTTTGTCATATCAAGTAAATGTGTTTCTATAAGACTATAAGACACGAGTTGACTCTCTCAACTATTTGTCATGAGTCAAGTATAGATTGCATTGACTCTTTCATGTACTTGCATGTATCAAGTGAGAGTCTGTTCTATAAAATATGAATGCACAAACTAAGTGATTGTCTCGATATAGACTTGGTTCTTTCAATCACTTATCCAGATCAAGCATGTATCCGTTTTTAACAAATCAAGCATGCATTTTGTAGAGTTTGAATTTGATTCTTTCCAAGATTTGCATGAATCAAATAGTTAAGCAAAAGAACATTGCTTCATAAAGTCATAGATTTCATTTATCTTGCATATTAAAGGCATTCAAACGAATAAAATGAGATAACACTTTGAATATGCATCATAATTTCACTTAAGCATTTTAGCATAAAAGCCCTTGCCATTTATTTTCTAAATGATATATGACATGCACTTGTATCTTTCCATGCATTGAGTGTCACATTTTCATTTCTCACCCATTCATATGGCATAATCAACACAGTAAAATGAATTTGAACTTTAAGTAAGTAATTATCATATGCTATGAAGATTCGTGTAACAACTAAGCTGCAAGTAAGTAAGCATACCAGAATTGTCATATAATATGAATGAGATAGCATGAATAATCATATATGCATGTACCTTCTTTTTTTTAAATACTTAGACATTTCACTTTTTTATTTAACGAATTTTAGCCTCCTGGCCATCCCCGATAGGTCGCCGGGAGACTAGCCTTCCCACCATGCCAAGAAAGGCAGGTAATGGTGTAGACACCTCGAATTTATTTGCCCACCACGCCAAGAAAGGTGCATGTGCATAAACACAAGACAGATTTCTGCTTGCAACAACGTGCAAGTACTTATCATAGCTTTCGCCACGCTGGAACAACGTGAACATGTACTTATCAAGTTTCACCGCATTGGAACAATGTGAACCGTACTTATAGCAAGCATATTTCCCCGCCACTGGAACAACGGGAATGTGTATCACAAGTTTCATAATAATGTGAACTGCACAATAGTAGCATATATGAAATTAAAGTATAAGCATTTATATATGACACATTTCAACTCCTTTTTTTTCTTATTTGAAAATTTTGCCTCCCATCCCCGATACATAGTCGCTTCGAGACAGCCTTCCCACCACACCAAGAAAGGCATGGTGGTGTGTCGCGAGACACCCACCGAAAGTTTATTTGCCCACCATGCCAAGAAAGGCGCGCATGGTCATGGTGAACACAAAGATTGATTTTTTTGCCACAATAAGTGAGCAAGTACTTATCATAACAGCTCGCCACGCTGGAACAACGGAATAGTACTTATCACAAGTTTTCCACGCATTGGAACAATGTGAACGGGTACTTATAGCAAGCATTTTCCACCACGCTGGAAACAACGAGCGTACTTATCACAAGTTTCCCGCATTGGAACAATGTGAACGGTACTTATAGCAAGCATATTTTCCGCCACGCTGGAACAACGGAACATGTACTTATTAAAGTTTCCCCAGATTGGAACAATGTGAACGGTACTTATAGAAGTATTTCCCCGCCACATTGGAATAACGGAACGTACTTATCAAAGTTTCCACGCATTGGAACAATGTGAATGGGTACTTATAGCAAGATATTTCCCCGCCACGCTGGAACAACGCGGAACGTACTTATCACAAGTTTTCCACGCATTGGAACAATGAACGGTACTTATAGCATATTTCCCACGCCATTGGAACAACGGAACGTACTTATCATAAGTTTCCCGCCGCATTGGAACAATGTGAACGGTACTTATAGCAAGCATATCGCCAATATTGCAAAACAAGTATAAAGATGAATTTTACCTAATCCTTATCTCCGCTTATCGTTTACAAGCCTCCCACTCTCCTCCAGGGTTGCCAGAGACTGGAACGCCCACCATGCCAAGAAAGGTATTGGGTCAGAGACACCGGGAAACTTTGATAGATTTCCCTGTTAAGCAGATATCACATATGCAAGAGTATAAAGATGAAATTTACCTGAATCCTTATCTCCGTTTATCAAAGTTTACATAATACCTCCCACGGTTGCTAGAGATCGAAGTTTGCCACCACGCCATGAAAGGCACATGGGGTGGTGTCGTGAGATACCGCTACCGAACTTTGATAAGATAAGATTTCCTACCATGTTGGAGACATGGTAGTATATATCATAAATTTAAAGCTCACATCGAATGTAAAACAAAAAAGAAAGTTTCTAGCATTGCATTTTCATCACTATTTCAGATTTGCATTTCAAACATTCAAATAAGAAAAGAATATAAGTTTTTAATCACATGTAAAGCAACTCCATTCTTCTCATTTTTAATATGGACATATCTTTCTTAGCCCATAAGCAACAAGAATTAAAGGTCAAGAGATATGCATATATTTCATCTTTCCAAGTGATAATCATAAAGAAAATCATATCCTATATCTTGATTAGAAATTCAAAGAGGTAGCATATACTAATCCAAAAATTTATTTGATTAAAGCATTGATTGTAGAAAATCAAGAAAAAAAAACTCGCCAACTAATTAATTTGAAGATCCTCTTTTTTTTTACTCAAGAATTCCAATTGGAAGATTCTTACTTTCAACTAAGATATATGTATTTGAACAATATGAGTAGGAGAGATAAGAGTTCCAAAAAAACATAAATTAAAGATTTTAGCAGCTTGTCCTCCAAACAAGATATAACTCAAAGTTTAAAGATAAGCTCATCAACCGAAGATATTCATCAACAAGATGAAAGGGCAAGCAATCGACAGAAGAACTCTATTTCTCAATTAAGATCCATGTAACCTTTCTTGTCATACCTCCAAGAAGAAATGAGTAACAAGGAGAGCGACAGTGGGGGGAGGAGGATTTTGCTGGCCGAGAGAGGGACGACGAGAGGAAGGGAGCTCGAGGGTGGAGAAGAGCTTCAGAGGGGTTCTGGATTCGACGAGAGACGGACGAGAGTCGCAGAGAGCTTAGAGAGGAAGAGAAGAATGGGCGAGAGTCAGGAGAGAGGAAATGAGGAAAGAGGGAGAACAAAGGGAGAGAGAATGACCTGAGCTTCAAAGAGAAGAGGAACGAGAGAGGGATCGCGAGAGAAGGTGTCAAATGGGGGATAACCTCGCTTCCCTTTTTTTTGAGCCGTCATCTTGAACGAGGGTTAGTAGGGGATTTAAGAGGATTAAGAGATTAAAATATTAGTCCTTTAATTAATTTAATATTATTTTATGTGATATTAATTTATGCACAAACCCTGCAATATGGGTGTCAATTTTAGACAGCCGAACGCAACCGATCAATTTCGTGATCGGAGGTCGCTCGGACAACGACGGGCGATGAAATTAGGTTTACAATGGCGCATCGCATTCAGACGATTCGGCATTACTTTGCGAATGGGTCTCGAAGGTGTCGCTTGATAGTCTCGACGTTCTACCACACGCGATCAATCTCACAAACGGAGGTCGCTAGACATCGTCAAGGCTTCTCAATTTTAATTTCATAATTTCATTAAAAATTAATTTTAATTTTAATTTTTGATCGACCATTAATTGACGATATTTATTTAATTAATTTTGATCGTGATTATGGCATTTAACCTCTATGTCATTTATTTAATTTTAAATGACACATAGTTGTAGGTCAACAAATGCCCCCCAACAAACATGGTGATGGAGCGGACCGTGTTTGTTGTACACAAGACCTTGCGGATCTCCAAGAGATTTGCGGATGTCACGCTAAGTTGTAGTTTCTACAACTCGATAATACCGATCGCTTGCCCTCGATAAGTGGTATAACTCTGGCAAGCATTTGCATTTCATCGCTCAACCGCAATAGCTGTTGAACGATTTGATCATTAAATATTTTGTGCTTGATGGACTAGATGAAGGAGATGATTTGACTTGTCATCATCAACTTGTCAAGAGAATTGATGCATCTTCAACCCTATATTTTTCGCTTTGACTTGTTGAAGACTTCCTCCCGAATTTGAAATTTATATTTTCTCTGTCCCTCGCTTGTGTGGACTTGATGGAGTCGATGAGATGAGAACGCCCCTCGTCCTGCTTACCTGAGACTTGTTGAAGACTTCACCTCAACTTTGGGATTTGTATTTTCCTCCCCGGCTTTATGCCTTGACGGGACTGGAGTTGATGAGATAGAAATGTCTTCTGGCCCGCTTTGTGCTTTGACTGACTTGTTGAAGATTTCATCTCGAGGTTTCAGATCTTGTGCCTCCCTTTATCCCGGCCTCATGCCTTGATGGATTTGATGGAGAAAGTCCCGAATCATCTTGAGATTTGTCAGATAAATTACCTTCGCCTCGCTTTATGCAGGCTGAAGGATAAATGCACGACCCAGCCTCGTGAGCTTGTGTTGGATCAATGGCAAAGAGTCATCACCTGCTTTGCACATGTAATGGATATTGATGACAAAACTCCCTTAGTTCAAGATTTAGCTTTATACTAACATTGGGATAGCTTCTTCTTCCTCCGCTTTTTTTTGATTGGACCATCGAAGAAGAATTTCTCCTTCGCTTTGATAGACTTATCAAGGAGTTGAGATTTTACATTTGTATTTGATTCCAAACTGCCAAGTGCCTTCTAGTAAGGATATATTTATTTGTTGTAGAATTTTGAAAGATGACTTACCACCAAGGGATAATTTCCCCCGGTCACTTGAACTCACCAAGTTGGAGAGATTTGGGGATTTGGATGCTCTTTGTAAACTAAGTAGAGGATCCCTTACTACCTTTGTATGTTGAGTAAGCAGATCCGTCACTGCCATATTTTGGCGTGTTGAATCCACTTATACACCCACTTGAGTCGTGGACTTGAGCAATTGATGAAGGATTTTATCCTGGCTAACGAGATGGGGATCTCTTACTACCTTTGTGGTGAGTAAACGACTCTGTATTTTGGCGGTTTGAGTCCACCTTATACACCAACTCGAGCCTTAGATTTGAAGTGGGATGGAAAAATGTCCTTCCAACTTGGTTTGTTGAAGTTTGTGACTTGAAAATTTTTTTTCTTTGGTCGTAAGACTTTTAAATTTGAGAATTTGAATACATAATTTTGAGTATGCATGGGGATCTCGACTAGTAACGATGTCAACCCAAAGAGAAAGAAAGGCCCTGCCTTTACCGTGAACGCATACTTTACTATAAAACTTTAAAAAAATGCCCCTGCCTAACTGTGGGATTTTATTTTATTTTGAAATGCATTCTTGTGTTACAAGAGAATTTCCAATGAAAATTTTCATAAGTGTTTGACAATAAAGATTTTCAAATGTGATTTGTCCAATCACACTTTCATGTGTAATATTTCTTTAAATACCGTCATTGACATGCATTGGTCTTTCACCTTTGAAGTCCACGAAATGATAGGCTCCTCCTTGATATTTTCAATAACAAAAGGTCCTTCCCAATTAGGTTCAAATTTACCAATTCGCGATGAGGGATGATTGGTCTTCCACTGGACCACCTCCTTCCCAAAAGCTCAAGGACGCATCAGATGATCAATGCTCGGACATCGCCCGATAGACTTCTAGATTTTGAGCTTGGAGCCCGACCTCAAGCGTCAAGCTCTTCCATCCGTAGAGAGCATTCTCATCTTGGGTGAGATTTTGTTGAATGGCTACTGAGAAGGTAGTTCAACTGAGTGGCAAAATCGCTGCCCCAAACACTAGTGCATGGGGTAGACTTTGTAGAGTCTTGTAAGTGGTATAACGCTTCCACAAGTTTGGTATGCCACTCCCTTTTATTTCTTGTGAGAATTTTTCTAAGCAATTTGACTAGTATTTTTATTAAATGCCTCAAAGCCATTTGCTCTGGATTATAAATAAATAATATCGCTAATCAATCCGCCGATTAGCAAATTTATAAACTTTAGTACTTTGAAGGTCGAATCGAAGATGATTCGGCGGTACACCAAATCTATAGACAATATGGGTAAAGAAGTCACTTGTTCAGAACTTCTTTAAATGGTGTAGCCAAACCACTTGGAGAAATAATCTATCGCTAAGATGAAGCGGTGACCACCGATGATGGGATCAATTGGTCCAATTACATTCCCCCCAAAGACTCAAACGCCAAGATGCTATCGCTGGATGCAAGATTTGGAGGTCGATGAATTATGTTACCATGGACCGCATTCATGGCATCTCTGGCATGATTGATACAATCTTTACCATACGCCAATAGTATCCAATTCTTTTAATTTTGAAAGCCATTTTAGGACTCAGTGCACCACAAAGTCCTTGATGGATTTCAACAATTACTTTGTTGGCTTCTTCTATTCCCAAACATCGCAACCACATCTGTTCGAAGGATCTACGATACAGAGTATTGCCAACATAAGCATATAATAAGCCTTTTCAAGTTGAGCTATCGACTTATTACTTGGCAATTTGCTTCCTTGAAGTAATAAAGGGCCTCTCCCCTTCCTTCTCTACTATATAAGGATTTCATTGTGTGGTTTTAGCTTCCTCGGAAGTCTTTCATCCGAATGGTTTAAAGCTTGTCTTGTTGACTTTGAGAAGTAAAAGGGGAGTGTGAGCAACATGAGTCGCACTGCCGATTGTGTTTGATGACCCCTCTTCCAAATGGGATCTTAAACTTATTCTCTAGGACTCGAGTGCACACACTAATTAGTATGTAGTCGCCGCCATCCATACCATTTCTTTAGCTAATTTAGCTAAGCACCTTTGCTATTCCTAGCTGGAGACTGAGTCATAATGACATTTGGAATTTGTTTCATAAGCTCGAGAACTCGCTTTGTGATAGAATTCAAGCTTGTTGATTTTGTAAAGGCCCAACACTTGATTGATGACGAGTTGAGAATCGCCATAAATTTGCAAATTCGACTCATGGAAATGGCTTTCTAAACCCGCCACCAACGCTTCATATCGCTTCATTGTTGTTGGGTTGAGTTAATTTATAAGAATGTCTCAAGATGCCACCTTCGTGTGATCAAGATGAGACCGATACCAACTTGAGCTTTTGGGAGATTTGAGGGTTGAGTGTATCTAATGAATGAAGCTCTATCAAAATACAATTCTCACATTTGTTGCTTTTCTTTTCATATATGTGCATGATTTGCTCATCGTGAAGATCATCATTAAGCAATGAGTCACGATATGGGATGAGAAGAAATGCAAAAAATTTGCCCCTTCACCGCTGGGAACATATGTAATATCAAATTGTAAGTGGACCATCGCTGCGACATCAACGCTGGTCTTGTCATCAAGAACTTCAACGGATCGATCCTTGAGATAAGGGTAATTTTATGAGATAACATGTAATGAGCTTTTGGGCAAGAAAAAATTAACGCCAAACAATGCTTCTCAATTGGAGAATAACGCTCTTCCTATTAGTCTTCGACTAATATATAGAGCATTCTCCTTTCCTTCATCATCATTATGTCACCAACAAAGCTAGATTCCTCCAAAGGTCGCTGCAAGATGAGAGGCTTTCCGGGATTGAGCGCAAGAATGGGTGGGTTCAACAGATATTTTGATAAGGCCTCGACATTCTTCGTCCCACTTGAAAGGAGTATCTTTCTTCATTAATTTTGCACATCCGCCTCGATTTGATATAAATCTTCTAATGAATGCGAGATGTCCATGATGGAGTTAAGTTGACGAAGACTCCTGAGGAGGCATTTCGACAATCGCTTTGATTTTGTTGGGATCAATTTCAATCCCTCCACGATGCACAACATATCCAAGGAACTTTCCAGAAGAGACCCCAAAAGCGCACTTGAGAGGATTCATCTTGAGATCATATTTTCTGATTCTTTCAAAGACGATCCTTAAATCATCAAGATGATCTATCTATACTTGACAACCAGGTCATCAACATAGCACTCTACTTTTGATGAATCAACTCATCAAAGATTCGTCATAGCTTTGGTATGTAGCTCCAAAGATTCTTCAAGCCAAGGGCATGATCAGTAGCAATATATGCCAATCAAGGCCCCGAATGAGGTATGCTTCTCATCTTCGTGAGCCATCTTGATTTGATTGTAACCGAGATCCATCCATAAATGAGAACATGTCATGGTTTGAAGTGTTATCCAACAGCTCGATACAGAAGGAAAGTCATCCTTGGACATGCTTTGTTTAAATCCTCAAGTCGATATGATACTAATCATCATTCTTCTTTTCACGGGACAATATTAGCTATCCAGATATTTTTCTTCTCGAATAAAACCATTCAATGAGCTTTTTTCGAATTACCGTTTCTTCAACCTCCAATCTCATTCTAGAGGCTTGCTTGACCGGTGATACATCGCTTAATTGCTAGTTTGTGAACCGCTATATCGGGATAAGCATTTCAGCATATGTCCAAGCAAAGCAATCCAATTCAATAGAGTTTTTAATTCTTCCACTTTATCTTCGTGAAGTAGAGCATGATGAACGCTACAGGATCCTCGTTTAATTTCTTTTGTTCATCCATAGAATGCTCCCACCATCTTCAAGCTCTTCGTGTCGGCTTCTACTTCTTCATTATTGAGACTAACATTAAGAATGACATTCTCATCTTCATCATCACTCTACTTCTATTCCCGTTATAAATAATGTGTATATCTTGTGGACCGCTTTGTCTTGATGAAACCAAGGCCTTTGTAGTGTGTTTTATTTCTCTTACCAATGGTTTGAGAACCTTTTGGGTACCACATCATTTCAAAGAGCTTAGTCCTTTGCTTACTCTCCACTGACCCCATGTTTATCGATTTTGCATCTTTGAGAGTAATATTTTGGTATCTGGCATAGCTTCTTCTTCTTCGATAACTGCATTACCCAATCGATCTTCTTCTTGACACCCGATTTATAAAACAAAGCTTCCGGCCCGTGTTTTCCGTGGAGAGGAGGTACATAGAAGGTCACCAGCCTCGACTTTGTGAGTTTCTCGAGGGGTGATTTCTTTAAAATGTTGAGGGAGAATGAGTGACTATGAGTGTAGTCTCCGCCGATGGATCTATGATTGTTTTAAAGTAGTGCATTGCCCCTACCTTCAAAAGCGATTCAACTCATAATCGAGTCAAAATGTTCTTCTTCAATCGAGTTTTACTCAAGAGTCATGGACCTTTAGAAGGAACACATTCATCTTCTTCTTCAAGATCACCGATGAGGGACAAGTTATTGATTTTGGACTTTTTATATCCCTGAATATTTGGAACAATCTCCTTTCCTTTATTCATTTTATCTTCTCCTTCTTAACTTGTTCTTTTATGGGTTTGAAGTAGATGCAAGATTTGCTAGTTTTGTTACTTTGATTCCTCGAAGGAAATAACATCTTGATAAATCTTCATTTCATGCACCGCAAAGGTTGTGTCACCCACAATTTGGCATTCTTCTCCATCCTTTGTATATTTCATACATCGATGCAATGTAGATGGGACAATGCCATACTTATGAAGCCATCCACCTGTAAGGGCTCAATGAAGTATCTACATCGATCACATGAAATTTAGCTTCTGTGTAGAGGTCTCCAAATTTAAGAGGAAGGATGAATGACCCGATAGTTTTCTGTCCCTTCTCATTGAAACCTTGAACCATGACTTTATCTCATGTTGTACATCTAGAGATACCATCTAAGAGTTCTCAAGTTCATAAGATTCAGAGGAACCGGATCAATTAAGATCCGCGGTATTATAATTTCATCACTTTCACCGTAACATGAGGGCTTATTGTCTCGCACCCGGCATTAGATCATCTTCAAAATGTGACGTTGGAGGCTCTTGAACATGCAAGGTCTCCGTTAGACTTCAAGAAAATATATGCTTCAATTTTCCCTTTGAGAGCTTTTAAGGTGTTACTGAGATCTTCGACATTAGAAGTGCTTCAGATACACTAAGTCAGCCGAATTTTCCTTAGATGGGATAGAATATTGTAGTCGATCCCTTTTGATGAAGGCTTCTTATTTGAATCCTTAGGATAACTCTTTCATTGACTTTAATTTCTTTTCCTTTATCTTTATTCATTGCTCTTTCCTCTTGGGATGGTAGACTGACCACTTCTCAACCGTACTTGAGCTACTTCATTTGCATTCAATCTTCGATGACTCGCTTGTTTCAAAGATCCGCCATCTAATGATAGACTAAGATCTCACCGTCCCGCTTTATATTTTCATGTTGTTGATATGGTGAGCTCGTTCATCTTCATTGGGAAACAGTTCCTCTAAGTCGTTATCAACTTCATGCATCATCAAGCAAGACTCGTAGGGAAGTTCTTCGCCTTCTTCCCCGCTTCATTGATCCAAGATTTGTAATGAATTCGCAAGCGTGATAGGTCGCCTTGTGATTGTACATAATCTTCCATATTATTGATGATCCTTGTGTTACATTACCATCAATAGTAGTAACATTTTCATCTTCTTCTTTTATTTAATTTATTTTTTTGTTTGGCGTGTTTCTTAGCCTTCCTGTATTTGGCTAGCTCTTCGTGAGATGAACTAGCCTTCCCATAACTTAGTTTTGTCTCAACTCAAGTACGGCTCAAGTGGTGATTTCACCACTGAACGCCTTCCAATTGTTTCAACATTTTACGCTTTTTTAGAGATCGTGCCATCCTTCATCATCGACTGTTTCTTTTGCCTTTATCATTGCTTGATAAGATTGGAGATGAGGTGATTACTTGTGGATTCTTTCTGACGAATACCCACAATGTGAATTCTCCATTTCTATATTTTCGCTCTAGCCAATCTTTGAATATGTAAATCTTCAACAGATGGCCGAGCATGATATGGACAATAATAGATTATCCGCTTGTCCACTTCTTGTGTCTTTTACACTCGTAGTTGGAGACCTACTTTGAGTGCATGTTTAAATAATTTGGCCACACTTTCCTCTCTTAAAAGAATACTTTGTTCGCCTTTTCTTTGGTCAGCTAGAGTCATTCGCCTCTTTTTTGGTCGCCACCTTCACCGCCTCGGGTACATCATTACCTCCAAGTATGAGCTTGGGTTGTGGAGCGATTGAATGACCTTGGTTTTCTTGATGTAGTTTTCTTTGTCTACGCTATAGACTAACCGCCACCAGATCCTTCAGATGAGGTGAAATGTTTCACCTTTCTTTGGTCTAGAGCTTTTGCTCTTTTGAATTTATCTTGTCGGCCATCTGAGGATAAATTTAATTTCTCAAATTTAGCCACCCTATCAAGTAGCTCTTGAAATGTGGTAATTGAAGCCATGCAAAGATAAGCGCCATCTTATCATCGATGTTGCCCATCGCAATTGAATTGCATGCTCTTCTTCTAATTGTTGTTCACATTTCATACTCATATTTCGCCAACGCAATATATATCTAATCGACTCTTTTTCTTCCTCTTCAAGATCAAGAATTGTTGTCTTTTGATCGCTAGCTAACCTTTAACTAACATGTTTTCAAGTTCGCAAAAAGTCTTGATGAGATAATACCATTCAAAGCAAATGGTTAGACTACCATAATAATAATGCATCATTACCCCCTGCAGATGCTTTGAATCGGCTAGATGTCGCATTAAAATAGATTAACTTTGGCATTGAATATCCCTTTGATGGAATTTGATCATACCGCTGGATACCTTTGCTTACCAATTTTTCGCCGCCTAGCTATAACAATTTGATCTTCTCATTCAAGATAATATCAAGTTGAGAGGTCACCGCTTCGATATAGTTTGTATATTCGAGAAGGTTTCGAGCGACTCATTTATTTCAATCCTCGTGCTCAATTTGGACCCTGAAGCATGTGAGATCAAATTTATTGGAGGATTGCCGTATTGCTGATTGATGATTATTTGGGGACAGTGTTGGACCCGCGCAATATTCTCATTAATCGATCATCGCAGCCATCTCTCATCATTTCGCCATTTTCATATTCAACTGATATTTCTTTATCTTTGGCTTTCATCCGACGTGAATTTGCTTCTCAAAGTGGTAGTATCGAATGGGATTTTCTTTCTTCTTCTTGTTGTTCCTCTCCTCAAGACTAGGATGCTTCCTCTATTTGAACATTTTGTTGTTCTTGAGGGGAGGTACGTTGCTAGTCGAGAACACCGATGGCTCACCCAACTTGTTGCACCATATACACTACTTCAACCTTGCCTCCTCCTCTTCTTCTTCGCCCTCTTGACATAATTTCGGATCGACGCTTCCAATGAACTTCCGATTCCAAGTGTGGAATCAAAATTTCTTCGCCAGGGGTTTCGATCGGTTAACCTCTTGATGGATGACGATGATCTGATTCAAGCGTGTCTCCAAGATATCTTTATCATTAGCCCTCTTTAGCTCCCATCACCGAGCAGATTTGAGTTAGCGATCTCCTGGAATTACACCAGATGTCACGCCATGCCTTCTGTAGAAATTTTGAGGCCTAGCCTCCATATCGCTTTTTTTTACCTTCCAGACCTTTGGTGGATTCTGGACCAGGTCCAAGTGTCACACCGATACCGTGTGGGACATGGATTGGCACGTCACGGCATTTGAGTTGGGATGAGGTCTCCTTGGAGGAGCAACCAGCATCCTTGATAAGAGGACCTTGGTATTTTCTTTTCATCGTCCTCTCCTTGGCTACTTGGAGACAGATGCACTCGTCTTGCGGATATAGTTGGGTTTCCTCGAGGAGCTGGGGACGTTGTGTCGAGCTTGACCAGGACATTCGTTTAACCCACTTAAGGTTATCAAAGATTATGGGTGGGAACACTCCTTCTTGGTTCCACTGATTGGTTGTCGGTTGGCAGCATTAAGTGTTGAGCAACTCAAGATTTCTTTTTCTTCTTTGCCTCGCACTTCGATGAAGAAGCTTCAGCATCATGCCTCCCCGGGGTGAATGGTTCAGCTGGCTGGATTGCATTATTCTGAGGGACAAAAGAGGCAGTCGTAACAACCCTCTTCATGATTTGGTGTCTCCAGGGCGAGCCTCTCAGGATTGTTTCTTTTGAAGTGACCCTACTGATGGGTCACGACTAGAGCCTTTTAGAGGTGCGCACATGGCGTGGGGCGAGTTTACACCAAGTTGAGGCTAGCAACTTGCTCATTCAAGATGGGGAAATCCAGCTACCAAAGCGGATGGTAGCTCGGTGCTTCCGGCATTGATGATGTTGGCCAAAGCGGATGTTGGCGCCAAATGCTGATTTGTGTTGTAATGCCATTACGGGTTTAAAGGTAAAATTAGCAATTAAAATAAGCACTATCACCTTACTTCCAAAATATGGATGATAAGATATATACTAAGCATATGCTAAATAAAATCTCAAATGACTTAAGACTTTTAGAAAACTTTAAGTTGTCAAGTTTAACTTATCATTTCCCATTTCATTTTCATTTCATTTTTTTTTATACTCCCTTTATAACTTAATTTGACTTGACAAAGATGGAAAGAGAAACCTATCCCAGTAGTCGAAATCTGTGGGATCGAAAATTCCCCAGACATCTTTCGAAAAAAAGAAAGAAAGAGTTGTTTAAGTGTCTGGTGATAATTTGAAGCGGATGAATGAAGATAAGACACTACCCGGAGATTTCGTTCTCATTTGGTGAGAACTTTTTTTATATCTGGTTCGGGTTTCTATGAAGCCCCTATAGTTAATTACCCCTCCCAATCTTGAGAGAGCACTTTCGAAAGGTGTCCTTGTAGATGGGGTGGAGTTTGTCTAAGGGGACAAATATAAGTCAATTAGCTAACATGGGGCTTTTGCCAACAGATCCATTTACATTTACTCAAAGAGCAAAAGTTTGTGGGGACATCTAAGGAGTGGCCGTGTCAATGGCATTTAGTGGTGCCATCAGCGTGAACCACCCGGTCGGAGGGTCAGTGCGTAACCATAATTTATGTGGTGCCATATGGCAAAACCAGAATAGAGGACAGACCACGTCACGACTTTAGGAATATTTGAGTGTGAAGGTAGTTATGTATTTAATTTGACATTGGCTCTTTGTGAGCAAAAGTTTTCTTAATTTGTCGAAGAAACAATTCGGAGGGTGGATTTATTTATTTTTTTTAGTTTAAATAATTAAATTTCATTTTTTTATTTATATTTTGTATTTCTTTGATCATTTTATGATTGATTTTAGATTTGAATATATGATCATTTTATCATTGAAATTTTAATTATAATTACCCTTCTCGATCCTGGTTAATATCAATTGATAGACCTTGTCTACTTACGTTTTTCTAGAGGATGGGTCATTCATTATCTCAAGTATAATCCTTCTTGTCCACTCTAGTTTGAACATAGAGGATCGGGTTTGGGACTTTTCTTCAGAATTTGAATTTTAGAAGCTATGTTGATTCATTGTATTATATGAAAATTAGATATTATTAATTTGAAATTCTTATAATATCACATTTTAGGTTTTGTTACGGACCCGTCAGAAGAAACAGGATTATATATTCTTTATATTTGACTTAGTAATTACTCCAACATGCATATGGATATTGTCTTTGAAAATTGCATGGACATTAGAATGTCTAATGTTGAAGTTTGTCAAATTTTGATTTTTGAGTTTTGTTAACCAGGGTCGAAGACCAAAGCAGGATTATGTAACATCTGTTCTTTTGTTTTATACTAACTTGCACATGTCCTATTGTTTGAACACTTCAACATACATCTGATATCTGTTCTTTTAAAATATTGTATGGACATTAAATGTCTAGTTGAAAGTGTTCAATTTCTGTTTAGGTTTCAATATGGCATTTTTGGGTTTTGTTAACCCGGACCCGGTCCGAAGACCAAACCGGAATGTATAGCATCTGTCATTTTGTATTTGACTTGATTGTAATGCAAGCATGAGTTTTGATACGGGATTTTTAGGTTTTGTTAAGGACCAGAAGACAAGGGATGTATAACATCATTCTTTTTTATACCTAACATTGTTGTTTGAATACTTCAACATACTGATATCTGTTCTTTTAAAATGTTGTACGGACATTAAATGTCTAGTTGAAATGTAGGTTCAATTTACAAGTTTAGGTTTCAATATGACATTTTTGGGTTTTGTTAACTTGGGACCGGTCAGAAGACCCGGAATATAGCATCATTTGTATTTGACTTGATTGTAATCTGGCATGAGTTTTGATCTCTGATTTTTAGGTTTTGTTAACTTGGGACGGCAGAAGACCAAGCGGGATGTATAACATCTGTTCTTTTGCTTTATACGCATTGCGTATCCTTATTGTTTGAACACTTGAACATACTGATATCGTTCTTTTAAAATGTTGTATGGACATTAAATGTCTAGTTGAAAGCGTAGGTTCAATTTGCAAGTTTAGGTTTCAATATACATTTTGGGTTTTGTTAGCAGGACGGTCCGAAGAGCCGGGAAAGGATAGACCACATCAACTTCTTATTTTTTCTTAGAGGATCGGATCCCTGAATTAATTATTTCAGATATCATTCTCGAACGCCATTCAACTCAGATTATACTTAAGTACTTTCTTATGACCTTGAATTTGAGAGGATACATTAACAATGATGATAGATTTATCTTTCCATTTCGGACAATTAACTTCTAAGATTTACACAAGATCATTAGATTTTTAGTTTTGTTAACAGCCCCAAGACCAAACCGATGTAACATTTGTTTGTGAATGAATTTGACCAAAGTTTATGATCAAGTAAATGTCTATAATATACATTAAGAAGTTGACTCTAACTATTTGTCACAAGTAAGTATATGACTCTTTCATGTACTTGCATGTATCAAGTGAGAGTTTGTTCTATAAAATATGAATGCATTGCAAACTAAGTGATTATATAGACTTAGTTCTTTCAATCACTTATCCTGATCAAGCATGTATCCGTTTCTTAACAAATCAAGCATGCATTTTGTAGAGTTTGAATTTGATTCTTTCCATTTGCATGAATCAAATGGTTAAGCAAAAGAATATTGCTTCATAAAGTCATAGATTTCATTTATCTTGTATATTAAAGGCATTCAAACCGAATAAAATGAGATAACACTTTGAATATGCGATCAATCATTTCACTTAAGCATTTTAGCATAAAGCCCTTGCCATTTATTTTCTAAATGATATATGACATGCACTTGTATCTTTCCATGCATTGAGTGTCACATTTTCATTTCTCACCCATTCATATGGCATAATCAACACTTAGTAAAAATGAATTTGAACTTTAAGTAAGTAATTGTCATATGCTATGAAGATTCAAAACAACTAAGCTAAGCATAAGTAAGCATATAATTGTCATATATAATATGATGAATGAGATAGCATGAATAATCATATGCATACCTTCTTCTTTTAAATACTTGACATTTCACATTTTATTTATTTTTCAGCTCTCCTAGCCATCCCCAAGATAGCTAGGAGACTGTTCTTCCCACCACCAAGAAAGTATGCATGGTAGGTCGTGAGACACCCCAAAATTTATTTGCCCACCACGCCAAGGCAAGATGGCATAACACAAGATTTCCACGCTGGAACAACCGTACTTATCATACGCTCGCCACATTGGAACAACGTAAACAGGTACTTATCACAAGTTTCCTCGCCGCATTGGAACAAACAATTTATAGAAGTATATGCCACGCTGGAACAAGTAACATTTATCACAAGTTTCAGATTAACATGTGATTTATATATGAAAGCAATTCACACATATGAAATTAAAGTATAAGCATTTATATAGACACATTTCAACTCTTTTTTTCTTATTGAAAATTCTCCGGCCATCCCCGCATGGGGTCGCCGGAGACTAGTTCCCACCACGCCAAGAAAGGCGTGCATGATAGTCGTGAGACACCGCTAAAATTTATTTGCCCACCACGCCAAGAAAAGACGATTTCCTTACCACGCCGGAACAACATGAGCAAGCATCATATTTCCCACGCCGGAACAACAACAACGTGACTTATCACAAGTTTCCGCCATTGGAACAATGTGAATGGAGCATATACGCTGGAACAACGGAATAATTATCACAAATTCCACGATTGAACAATGTGAACGCACTTAAAGATAAAGAATTTCACATGTATATGAAATTAAAGTATAGAATTATATATGACACATTTCAACCCTTTATAAAATTTGCTTCGATCATCCCCGCTAGTGGACTTTTCCCACCACGCCAAGAAAGGCATGGTAGGTGTCGAGACACCATAGAAAGTTTATTTCCCACCACGCCAAGAAAGGCGTGCATGGTATGTAACACAAAGACAGATTTCCCACGCGTTGGAACAACGCGTGAGGTACTTATCATAATAGTTTCACACGCCGGAACAATGTGAGTTTTATCAAGTTTCCGCCATTGGAACAACGTGAACAGGTACTTATAGCAGCATATTTCCCTGCAACGTTGGAACAACGTGAACAGGTACTTATCACAAGTTTTTCCGCCGCAACAATGTGAACGGTACTTATAAGAAGATTTCGCTGGAACAACGTGAACATGTACTTATTAAAAGTTTCCCCGCCGCATTGGAACAATGTGAACGGATACTTATAGCAAGCATATTTCCCTGCCACATTGGAACAACGTGAACAGGTACTTATCAAAAGTTTACCCACCACATTGGAATAATGTGAACGCACTTATAGTAAGCATATTTCCTCCACGCTAGCAATTTGAACGTGTACATCACAAGTTTTCAGATTGGAATAATGTGAACTACTTATAAAAGATATTTCCGCGGAACAACGCGGAACAGTAATTATCACAAAGTTTCCTCGCAACAATGAACGGGTTTATAGAAGCATATTTCGCCAATATTGCAAGAGTATAAAGATGAATTTACCTAATCCGCTTATCAAAGTAATTTCCCCCAGGGTTGAGAGAGATCGACCACCACGCCAAGAAAGTATGTATGGTGTCGTGAGACACCGGCAAAATTTGATAGCAAGATTTCCTGTAAGAAGATATCACATATGCAAGAGTATAAAGATGAATTTTACGAATCCTTATCTCCTGCTTATCAAAGTTTACATCCTTCCGCAGGGTTGCCATGAGATCGAAGTGCAACGCCAAGAAAGGCGTGCATGGTGGTGTCAGACAATAAACTGATAGCATAGATTTCCTTTCATGTTGGAGAACATGGTGTACTTATATCATAAATTTAAAGCTCACATTCAATGTAAACAAAAAAGAAAGCATAGCATTGCATTTTCATCATTATTTCAGAATTTTGCATTTGAAACATTCAAATAGTGTCAAATATGCTTTTAATCACATATAAGCACACTTCCATTCTTCTCATTTTGAATATAAAACATATCTTTCTTAAAGCCCATAAGTAACATACAAGAATTGGGTCAAGAGATATGCATATATTTCATCTTTTCAGATAATCATAAAGAAAACTTTGCATATCCTATATCTTGCTTAGAAATTCAAAGAGGTAGCATATACTAATCTAAAATTTCAGATTAAAGAAACATTGATTTTAGAAATCAAGAAAAAAAGCTTCAACTTCAATAAGAAGATCCCTCTCTTTTTTTTTACTCAACCGTAATTCCAATTGGAAGATTCTTACTTTCAACTAAGATATATGTATTTGAACAATATGAGTAGGAGATAAGTATCTCAAGAGTTCCACCGAAACACATAAATTAAAGATTTTAGCTTCAAATTTTGTCCTCCAAACATATAATGATATAACTTCTCGTTTTCAAAGACGCTCATCAAATCTGATATATTCATCAACAAGATGAAAGGGCAAGCAATCAAAAAAGAACTCTAGCTCCTCACTATAGTATCCATGTAACCTACATACCTTCCAAGAAACTGTATCCCAACAAGGGAGGAGCGACAAAGTTGGGGAGGGAGAGCGGTTTCTACCAGGGACGGACCAGATGAAGGGAGCTCTGGGTCGAGAAGAGCAGGGGGGGGTTCTTCGGACCTTCTAGCAGAGAGGACGAGAGTCGCGAGAGAGAGGAAGAGAAGAGAGCTCAAGAGTCACACGAGAGAGGAAATCAGGTATGGAATGAGAGAGGAATCGGAGAGGAGAGAATCGCACACTGAAGCTAAGAGCCTAGGAACGAGAGAGAGGGATCACGAGTATGTCGTGCGGAACTGACGAGAGCAAGACAAGAGATCGCCAGGGAGAGAGAGAAAAGCCGTGAGAATGAGAGTCAACGGGATAACCCTCGCTTTTTTTGAGCCGCTCATTGGTGAACGAGCCGTTAGTAGGGGATTTAAGAGAGGATTAAGAGACAATACCATTAGTCCCTTTAATTATAATTTAATATTATTTTATGTGATATTAATTTATGACCAAACCCCAATGGGTGTCAATTTTAGGTGCCAGAACGCAACGGGCCGATCAATGGATCTGAGGTCTCGACAACGCCACGGCCGGATGAAATTAGGTTTATGCGCGATCGATTTGAATTGATCGACATTCGCACGCACTTTGCCGAATGGGTCTGGAAGGTGTCGCTTTGATAGGTCTCGACGCTTCTACGACGGCAACGATCAATTTTGCAAACGAAGGTCGTTTAGACATCGTCGAGGCTTCTCGATCTTAATTTGCGCATAATTTCATTAAAAACTAATTTTAATTTTAATTTTTAGATCGATCCTTAATTGATTGATATTATTTAATTAATTTTGATCGTGATTATGGCATTTAACCTCTATGTCATTTATTTAATTTTAAATGACACATAGTTGTAGGTCAACAATCATCATATAGTTTTTTAGGGATCCAAGCATATAGTCCTCTTATCGCCTCGGCTCGACGCTTATTTGATATGCATATCGAATTTGGTTCCTAAAATAATGCCGAGCATTTCCATCTGTGCTTGCCACATCTCTTAATGCACTATCAATGTAAATATCCCTCTTTGCTCTAAGACCATCGCATGAGAAGATACTTCCGAATGCACACAACATCTTCCGACTAAGAACTCATACAAGCAAGGCATAAAGTAATCCCATCATTTCAAATTTTTTTGCAAGTACAAGTTACTTCTGTAGTCTATCGAAATGTACCCCATATTTTGGATGTATTTTTATTCTCTAAGTTTCTCACCAAATACCCATGATGTTGTTGTCATGACTTGATTCTTGATAGGCCTCCAACTCCATGTAAAATTCCTCTTCAAACATAGTGTAAACCTTTCTTGTATAAAACATAGCTTATTTTAGAATTGGACTAGTCTTAACAATAGAACAATTTCATTGAAGTCTTAGTCATGTTCATTCCATGCCATGTCTCCATAACCTTTTCCAACCCCAAGAAACAATCGTGGTGAACTTGTTGGTTTAGATATTATGACATACATTGTTCGTGGACTTACTACTTCGTTGACAAGATGCCCATGCAATGAGTCCTTGCTGAATGTAGTGGACCACTTGGATCTAATCTTATAAAGCTCAGTGAGCATGATCATGCAAATTCTTAGCATGGCAAAGAAACTCTTCCTCCAGTCACACTTACTGCATTTATAAAATAGCCCTTATATCTTATTATTATTAAAGCAATGAACCTTGGAAGGAGCTTTCTTTGAAATATGTTATTATGATATGATGAGTATCTCGATACAATTTCGATAGCTCTCATCGATCTTGATCGATGAATATTGTTATAGGATGTTTGTCACTCATCAAGAAGAAATATTTGGAATAGCCATGAGAATGACTTAATTGTCTCTTGATAAAAAGGCTCAAATAATACATTTTTCCATGATGATTCACTCCAACAAGAGGGCACAAACAAGATTATATTTGAGTAAATTTGTATCAAAATTATCACATCCCAAAACAATCATATTCTATCCCTGACACATTGCTCCAAAAAAAACTTACTAAGCAATCTAACTCATCAACTTGTACATCCCATGCAAACATCTCATCCGATGCTTGCCTTTCATTAAACAAGTATTAATGCATCGTCACCATTCGCAATCCTCGATCTTTCTCTTTTAATAAAATTGAAAGCATCTCTTTTGTGAACCCGATATTCTCACTTCCTCCTAGATACAATGCATCGGTTGCTCTAATACCGCCTTCATTATCTTTCGCCTTCTCATCGCTAATCATGTGATCAAAAGATGTAGGTCGGAGCTGTCAAAGAATGATTATGACTTTGTATGTTTTAATCGATTCCCCTCCAAATTAACAGAGAATTTAATCATGGTAGGACAACCGGTTCTTGTATCAACTTTGAATTTTGTTAAGCCATTTAGGAGACTTCTTACCGACTTTTGCATATAGAAAAACTTTTGATTTCAATTTCTTTGAGTTTGGCCAATAACTAGTATGGTCCTTAAGCAATTTGATGTCATAGTCGATGCATCATGCCTCAGTTTCATTCGAGCGGTGGTGGAGTTTTCAAATTTGGGTCATTAGACATCATGACCTCATCGCGCCTACTTTAGCATTTACACGGCCAAACAAATACAAAATATGTTACAAAATACTGGATGCAAAAATCACCAATCATCCAAGTCAAATTGCTTCCATTGAAATATAATGAACATAATCAAAAGAAACAAGCAAAATAAACTAGCAAAAGAAGGACAAAAATGATCTGTACCCTCAAAGAGGAGAGAATGCAAAATACCACCGAAATCATCCAAACGGCCTCAAATGCTTCCATTGGAATGCCCTAAATATAATCAAAGAAGTGCAAAATAAGCAAAAGAAGGACAAAATGATCACACCCTCAAAGAGTGCATGCAATCTGAAATATCGAAATCATCCAAAACTCCAAATGCTTCCATTGGAATGCTAAACATAATCAAAAGTAGGCAAAATAAACTGGCAAAAGAAGTCCATAAATGATATGTACCCTTCAAAGAGGTATAGAGAGTACAGATACAAAATAACCTCCCAAACCATCCAAGCAGCTTCTAAATTACTTCCATTGGAATTCCTTAATCTCAAAAGCAGAATAAATAAATTGAAAAAAGGTCATAAATGATCTACACCTCCAAAGAGTGCAGTGAGATGCAAAATATCCCCAAATATCCAAAAGACCTCCAAATACTTCCATTGGAATGCCCTAAACATAATCAAAAGAAGTAAAAAATAAAGCGGCAAAAGAAGTCCCTAAATGATGCACTTGAGAAGAGAATACTGCAAAATATCCCCAAACCATCTAAGTAGCCTCCAAATGCTTCCATTGGAATGCCCTAAACATAATCAAAAGAAGTAGGCAAAATAAACTGACAAAAGAAGGACAAAAATGATATGTACCCTTCAAAGAGGTACAAAGAGTACAAATGCAAAATACCCCCCAGAAATCATCCAAACAGCCTCCAAATGCTTCCATTGGAATGCCATAAACATAATCAAAAGAAGTAGGCAAAATAAACTGAGAAAAGAGTCCATAAATGCTCACCCTCAAAGAGGTGCAGAGAGTCTGATGCAAAAAATATCCGAGAAATAATCCAAGCGACCATCAAATTGCTTCCATTGCCCTAAACATAATCAAAAGAAGTAGACAAAATAAACCGGCAAAAGAAGTTCATAAATGATCTACCCTCAAAGAGAGAGTACTGAATAAAATACCCCGAAACTATCCAAAGCGACCTCCAAATGCTTTCATTGGAATGCTAAACATAATCAAAAGTAGCAAAATAAAAGCAGAAGTCCATAAATGTTATGTACCCTCCAAAGAGGTATAGATAGTACAGATGGAAAAAAATACTCAGAAATAATCCAAGTAGCCATCAAATTACTTCCATTAGAATGCCCTAAACATAATTAAAAGAAGTAAGCAAAATAAACTGGCAAAATAAGTCCATAAATGCTCCCTCCAAAAGAGAGTCTGATGCAAAAACCCACCGAAACCAACGACCCCAAATGCTTCCATTGGAATGCCCTAAACATAATCAAAAGCGCAAAATAAAGCGAAAAAAAGAAGTCCTAAATGCTATGTAAATTGGAGATGCAAAAAAAGCTCACATAAATCATCCAAGCAGCCATCAAATTACTTCCATTGTAATATAATGAACATTATCTCAAAAAATAGGCAAAATATACTGGAAAAAGAAGTCCATAAATGCTCTGTACCCTCCAAAGAGGTACAGAGAGTACAGATACAAAATAACACTAAAAACTCTAAATTCAATAAAAAAAAGTATCCAAATTGCTTCTAATTGAATGTAATGAACATATTCTCTTGACAGAATGAATATCACTAACGTAAAAAAAATGCAGAAACATTACCGATGAATTTCTATTTAATAGATCCTCATCTAAATTGGTCGCTATTCCTCAACGTTCTCCATCTTCATGGTTCTTTTGTAAAAAGAAAATGAGATTGTTATTTCTCTTCGAGCTCGTTTTGCACGAAAAACTAACCCTAAACCCTAAATTTATCTATATTTCTTTAAATTCCTCCCGCATTCCAACGGCGCTTACGCGGTCGGGGGGTGTAAGTGAATCATCACTTTTCTGACCGTTGTTATATCAGTTAAATGCTAAACGGGAAAAAATCAACATGCATCTCATAGATTAAAGTCCGCATACGTAAAAATATGCGGATTAGATATTTTCTCCTGGCAACCACCTATGCGTTAGTTCTCAGAAGTTTCTAAGCAGAACAACTGCTAGTGGCTACCAATCCAAATCATCGAAGAGCTAAATAAGTACGAAATGGGGGAATAAGGAAAGAACCATTTACACTGCCCTAAACCTCAATGCATCAAGGAACCCTCCCGCCCAAACCACAGTCATAGAACAAAGGATGAGAAAGCTCACTCACCTGAAATCGATCGAGAAAGCGAAGGTCAGGGACGACAAACTCAGCGAGATTTTAAGTAAGCGGATGATGAGTTTAAGAGCACAACAATATCATGTGATTATAAATTTTTCAAAAATTAGCTATTAGAGATATTTAAAATTCTTTAAAAAAATAAATAGATTGATTTTACTATAAAACAATAAAAACAAACACTCTTGTATTTAATTTAATTAAGAATTATAACATATCAAAATAAATAGCCATTAATTAAATTTGAACTTTTAGATATTAAATACACATTTATAAAAATATTTAAACTTTTAAAAAATTATATTAAAATATATTTATATTTGTTATATATATATTTTTACCATGATTAAGTTATTTTTATGATGAGTATTCTTAATTTTACACCATATAGTATTTCTTAGTACTATTAAATTATTAGGTAATACACAAGACATTGAGTATAATCTTCATAATAAAAATATTATAATTTTCAATAATTTAATTGAATTATTAAATAATTTTATCATATTTACTTAATAATTAAACTATATATTTTCTGATAATTTAATATATTATAAAATACTTTATGTTACATGAAATTTAAAAATAGCCTTTCTTTATACCGATAAAATTTTTTTGTTTAAACTCTTTAGCCTTATCATCTCTCCTAAGTCACCCACCAAAAATCTGCCTTTGTACACCACTCGCAATGTCCTCCGCCAACTCCGCCACTACCGTCGCCGTCGCTTCTCTCTCAAGGAAGCGCCATTCTTTCCTCTTCACTTCACCCTTTTCCCCGCCCCAGATTCCCATCTCCTCTCCTAAATTCATCTGCCGCTCGCTCTCCCGCCTTGTCTTCTCTCGCTCCCGTCTCGTAGCTGAAGCCGCTTCCTCCACCAGTCCGGCGGCGGAAACCGAGAAGAAGCGGGTTCTTATAATTAACACCGATAGCGGCGGCCACGCTGTTATTGGCTTCTACTTCGCTCGCGAACTTCTAGGCACCGGTCACGAGGTCACCATCCTCACCGTCGGCGATGAGGGTTCTGACAAGATGAAGAAGCCGCCCTTTACAAAATTCTCGGTTGAGTCCCATTCCGTTACATATGTTCTGTAAGAAGACATTCGCCTGTTCTTATTCGTGGGCGTGGTTGGCTTTACAGGAGTTGGTCGGCGCCGGCGCCCGGACGGTTTGGGGAGACCCCGCGGATGTGGGGAAGGTTGTGGGATCTGCTGCATTCGATGTGGTATTGGATAATAATGGAAAGGATTTGGACGCTGTGAAGTAAGTTTTTACTTTACTATCACTAGAAAATTTCCTTGATTTTTAGTGCACGTTATGTTTATTTCATGTGGTGAACTAGCTTGTTAGCTAATCATGCATTTACTTCCCTTGGTTCTTTTAAGCTTGATGATTGAGAGTGCTCATCTATACAAAATGCTTCGTATTATATGTCAATGAATTATTCTTTGGTGAATCCTGGAATAAAGGAATGGCTGTCTCCTTCCTCGTTGTGTGGTTGGCTGATCCTCCCATCTATCCTATGGATGTTGTCTTCAGTCTCTTTCCTTCTCTTGGTTGGTGCCAAGAGCGTCTTCTCCCACTTCTAATTGTTGACAGTTCTGATGGACAACCCTCGTCTTTCTCCTATTCCTCTTTCTTATGTTATTTTGGGTTTCGATTGGGTGTCTCTTATTCAGAGTTGCTTTTAAGCAGCAATGATAGGTTTTGTTTTGTTATTTTAAAGGTCTCTTAGCACTGAAACACCTTTAACAAAAGACATGGTTAGCAATGAGAGCACGAGACCATGGCGGTTCGCTTTGCAATGCAGGTCAAATTAGTTGAAGGTTCTCTCTCTCTCTCTCTATCTCCATGCATTGTTCCATTCCATTGATTGCCATACTCTCATTAGCCGAGAGGAGAAATTCATGAAAAATTCTATTGAGTTTAAACAGCCAGAAATTTTCGACTTTGCTAAGTCTAGAGACATCTATTCATTTCAATAAGAATGAGGATCACTTGCAGATCTATAGATTTAAAAGGAAATGTTCAACAGAGAGAATTCGGATTCTTTCAAGCTTCACACCGTTGTGTTTTATATAAAATGGTGAACTTAAAACTAGTGTGCTATTTCTAGAAATGAAATCGATTCCTGCTGTAGTTATATATTTCATCATGTGCAGGCCTGTAGCTGATTGGGCTAAATCTTCAGGAGTCAAACAACTTCTCTTCATCAGCAGTGCTGGCATCTATAAGACATCTGATGAGATCCCACATGTTGAAGGGGTATGTGATCGATTATGCATATTCGTGTGTATACTGTATGCAGTTAACTCTATTGAAGACATGTCTTCTTTGTTTGGGTGCATTTATTACTCAAGCATGTTGATATTGTGAAAGTATATTTACAAATCAACCACCTAAAACATATGCATTTACAATTTAACCACTTTCATCATTTTTTTGAACTATGAGACTCATGCATTTGTACATGCACAATCAAATCATTAGGAATTTTACAAAAATGAAAACATGGGTTGAGCTTTTGTTATGAATTTCAATATTTTAATGTCAATTTGAAATTTTGATGTTAAAGGTGGTTAATTTGTAAATATGTAAGAATAGGATGATAGTGTATATAAAAGCCCCTATTGTGAAACGATGTTGAGGAGTGTTAACATTATCATATCTTTGTCCAATATTTGGGTATTTTTAATTTGATTCTAAGGTACTTTGAGAATTTCAAACTCTTTAGTATATGAAATATTGCAGTTCTTTGAACTCCGATGTAAAATAATTCTATTTATAAAATCCATAAAAAGATTTATTGTCTTAATTAATAATTTATCTTCATATTTTATCGATAGGATTGTTGATTAATGATGTGATTTCTGAAGTACTATTTCTTTGGACTTCTTTGTTTTTTTCGAAATTTGTAAAACCATTGCACACACATGATTGTTTCTATTAAATCATATTTTTCCTAAAATAATACTGCTACACAACCCAACTCATAAACAACAATTTTTCTAGGTCAATAGCATGGTCGTATGTAGAATGTAGTACTGTTGTCATTTTCTAATTTGGCTATAGAAGTCTTTTGGCTAATGACCAAAATGAAGTGGATTAGACAATTTATAGTTTTTGAAAGTATCCTTTCATCAGTGAGTTATATATTGATTTGTCTACATACATATAGTACCATCGTTTAAAATGCACATTAAAAAAATTGCTTCAATGTTTTTTTGAAAAATCTCAATATGATGGGTGTCTCAAGGTACGTCTTGCCGTAGTTTTGATGGGGAATGCGCTTTTAGATCTAATTTTATTAAAAAACTAAATATATTCTTTAATTATCCATATAGCACTCTTGCATTAACATAAGTGCAACTAATCTCGAGCTAGGCATTACTCAAATACCTCTCGTTCTATGCCCTCTCCGTTTATGCCAACCACCACTGCCACTGCCTCCTTCTCTATTACTTGTAATGTTCTTACTTTGATGTTCGATAATAAAAGTGGGAGAGGAAAACTTATTATAAAACTTATTTTGAATTGTGATGTCATTAGCTTTTATTTTATTTTAATATCTTATGTTACTTTTTTGTTTGTATAATACTTCTTATTTCATGATTTGATGTCGAGATATTAATATGTTACTTGAAATTTTATAGAGTTTGTTACTTTTTGCTAATAATAGGATGCTAATATGTTACATTTTAATATGTCAATAAGTTAGGATATTAATATATTACTTTTTGCTTTATATTTTGATATGCATATAATACTTTTTACTCTGCGCAATTTGTTAATTCTAAGATTCACGCTCAAAACATCTTGAACACTCTTGTTAATAAATGGTCTAATCACCTTACTAGTCCATTTTATGAAATAGTTGACAACCCAAAAGCCGAAAGCATAATGAAGGTTTGTAACCAATGCATGTATGTGGTTCTTAAAGATAGGAAAGGAGTCCTATAAGTATAATCAGCGAAAAGAGCAGAGGAGATGCAACTGTAATCATCCAGAAGGCCTTTTATTCATAGAATAATAGAATATTGTAATGTTGTATGATCGAAGAATTTAAAGTCTTTGCTAAGATCTCATATGACTTAATTGACTTAAAAGTAAAAAGGGTCAATCTAGCAAGGCATGTGCAGTATTTAGTCAAAATCAAATGGTCTAACCAAATTCAAAGACACAAACCAACTCTATGTAATCAATTGATCTATTAATAAATACTAATTTAACGGTAAGACCTTGGTTAAGAGCATATTTAGATTAGTCCTAGGTTTGTGTGGTTGCTCAGAGGATGACTCAATGAGCAAACATAGAATAGATGAATATATGTACCATTAAACTTGAACACGTAATTTTTATCTCATATGTAGTGGGGACATTCATATCATATAAGGACAACATAGGAGGATAAGTGCAACATTCATGGGAAAAATAACACACTAAATTTGATCGTTGTAATTACCAAATTGAATTGGAATAATATAATGCTTAGTTCAAATTGGATATTTAGTTCACTTTGACAATGTGGAAAGGAGTTAAATGTGACTTAGGCGTTAGATTTTAGAGAACAATTTTGTTACTTCTGTGATTTATAACTAACTTGCACTTCTTGTACAAGTTGCATTCATGTGGAATACACTAATACATGTACAATCATCAGAAGTAACTAAAATGTAAAATGCCCCTCACTATAGGATTGTTATCTAGAGCTTGAGCATCAATATCAATTAAAGGCTTATCATCAATCACATCCTCAAACTCTTCTGAGTCAACGAAATTAGGCAAAGTTGCTTTAAACAAGGCTGCCCTCAAAGATAGCATTCATGTGTTACGGTGGCTATTTTTCACCTTTGGTCCATATAAGATGCATATATGTGAATATGGTAATTCACTAGCAATTCTTAGAAGTGATTTGAGATGTGAAATGTACCTCATTATATATAAACGTGTAGGATTGTCATCTTGAGTCAAAGCATTAGCATCAATAAAAGCCTAATCATTTATCATTTTCAAAGTCATTTTCAAAGTCATTTTCTAAATCAACAAAATTAGAATTAACTTGATTGGTCAAAAAATTTATTTGAGATTATAATTTGATATTAGGATCTTTATAGCGAGACTTGAAACCTGCAATCATCAAAGTGGGGGTCTACCTACCTAATACTCTCTCATGCTATGGTGTAGACTGAGGCTTGGGAAGTAAATCTTTGCCCTTTGGTCATGCAGTAATACTAGCCGATCTATATTGTAATCTAGGGTTTCAACTTAACTTGAAGTGAACTATAACCAAGCCGAGGGGCAATGCATTCAAACTCAAAAGCATTATGGTATGGTAAACACCTTTAATATTTCTGGAATTTTATAATCAAAACTGTAGCCCTATATTAGGATGAACCCGACTAATGAACTTGGCTTTCCACTACCTACCAATCAACCTCAAAAATACTTCACCTTGGGACAAGCTTTTTTAATTTATCAAGTTAATTAATAACTGGTTGAGAATTTTGCCAATAATTTTAAAAAGCCTTTGTCAGGCATCTAGTATGGTAGATTGGCAAATCTTTTGCTTAGTAGCCTCTTCATCTCTTTCCAAGCACAGATGAGAGTAACCCCTTATGAGTTAACCTCTTGAATAAGGGCATTCAATTATCACTTAGTTGGCTTGGATGGATTCATCTTGGCAAATCTGACAGTCATTAAGATTGTCGAATGTGTTCGAGCAGCAACAGTTGGTGTTCTATATGTAGGTCGTTTAAATTTGTCTTTATGATTGTTTGGGAGTCAAAAATGGTGATGACTTTGGTTAGGATAAGTCTAGTTAGAGATATTGTGACGAACTTTATAGTGACAAGTTTGAGTTGACCTACTAGCTTAAACATGAAAAGTATGTTATGTGGTCTCATCAAAATCGTTTAAGTAATTTGTCAGGGAGCTTAGAACCGATAGTTCAGATGAGTTATCATATCTTGATGACAACTCTTAGTCTGCTATTGGATGCCCCATTGGCACTGGCCTCTACAAATAACTGCCTTACTCTGTGTCAAGCCAATGGTGCCAATCTCTAGCCTAATAGTAGTTTTTAATGATGTGACTCTTTGATCTGAGGAAAGAGAGATCATATGAAAAGAGAAGGAAAAAAAATACAAACTTTTAATATGTTTATCATCGTTTAATACCGTCATGGCTTCAATGTGTTTATAAACAACTGCCTTTTTGTAGAACTATTTTTTTTTACTACGACTGAAGAATGCCAATACTGCAGGATCCAATTAAAGAAGATGCAGGTCACGCAGCAGTGGAGAGATACATTGCAGATTTATCATTTAGTAGCTGGGCAATATTCCGTCCTCAGTACATGATAGGATCTGGAAACAACAAGGATTGTGAGGAGTGGTTCTTTGACAGTATGCCTCAGCTTCGCTCTCCTTTTTGGCTCTGTTTCATTCTAAGTTATTTGCTCAATTCAAGTAGAAGTACTTTGTGCAAGTAGATTTGGCCTTTATATAGATTATCTATTATATTGCTAATTTATCTCAATTTAGAAGATTAGCATCAAACCAAACACCTTTGTCGTGACATAAACCCTAATTTGCTTGTTATAAGCCTGTTATTTCACCTTTTCCTCATCTTTGGGTGCGAATTAGTCCATTTGATAAGGGTCTTAGAAGTTATTACCAAGATCTTGAGTTTGAATCCCCCATACACCATAATAAAATCCCAAAAAATCTTGCAGGAATTGTACGCGGCAGACCAGTTCCCATACCTGGATCAGGGATGCAGCTCACGAACATCTCCCATGTGAGGGATCTATCCAGCATGCTCTCCCTCGCCGTTGCTGACCCCATCGCTTCTTCTCACAAAATTTTCAACTGCGTGAGCGATCGCGCCGTCACTTTCGACGGATTGGCCTACCTATGCGCCCGAGCAGCCGGTCTCGACGCCAAAATCATTCACTATGACCCGAAATCTGTCGGAGTCGATGCGAGGAAGGCATTTCCCTTTCGCAACATGGTACATTTTCCGACAAAAATTTTTCTTTCTGCTGTAATTCGCTCCGGTTTGCCGGCGACGGCGAACTGATGAATGTTCGGTGCAGCATTTCTATGCAGAGCCGAGGGCGGCCAAAGAGGCACTTGGATGGAGTGGCACCACCAATCTTCCTGAAGATTTGAGAGAAAGGTTTGATGAGTACGTGAGAACTGGAAGGGATAAGAAGCAGATGCAGTTTGATATTGATGACCAGATCTTGGAATCTCTCGAAGTAGCAGTGGCAGTGTGAGCATTATTAGCTCTGAAACACTTCTGTTTTATTCTGTACTTATAACTGTTGTTCATCAGTTCTGCAATGCGGTACTCGTCTCTTGGCACTTACAACTGAAATTTATGTATCCATTCTGTTCAAGAAAGAAAAATAATAATAATAAATTGATTTATAATTTTAAGTTCTGTTATGAAAATAAAAAAATTGAAAGATTTATATGCATATCACACAATTCTTATATATCTTTATATATCTAATATATAAAATTTGATATTTATACTTTTAATATTGTATATGTGGATGAAAAAATGTATTTATTTTTTTAAATAATAAATTAATAATTGTGATATTTTATGTGATGTTAAAGATTTAAATTTATTATATATATATATATATATATATATATATATTAATAGCTCAAAATTATTGTGTAATAATTTGAATAAAAAATATTTTGTTTAGGGAATAAGAAATGATCAATAGATTTGTGCTTCTTAGGGCTGCAAACGAACCGAACTAAACCGAGTCAAGACTGAGCTTGAGCTTTAGTTTCAGCACTGAGCTCTGCTCGAGCTCGTTTCGAGCTAGTCTGTGTTCGAACTTCGTTTAGCAACCGAGATTCTGCTTGATTTGTGTTTGGTTCATTTACAGTTAATCGAGCTCTTATCGAGTAGCTTGATTGGAATTATAAACGAGCTTAATCGAGTATCTTAACGAGCACTATTATCAAGCCTTAACGAGCTTTAATGAGCAATAATTAAACAAGCCTTAACGAGTCTTACTGAGCAGCAAATAAACGATCCTAAACAAGCCTTAACGAGCTTGAACGAGCCTAAACAAGCCTTAACGAGCTTGAACGAGCCTTAATGAGCAGTAAGTAAACGAGCCTAAACAAGCCTTAACGAGCTTTAACGAGCCTTAAAGAGGCTAAATGAACTAATAAATGTATTTAAAATAAGCATTTAACAATCATGAATAAACAAATAATATAAATTTGTAAAAGAAGAAATTTTTACTTTATTTAGGTAAGAAGAAATTTTTTTACATTTAAGAAAAAAAATACAAAGTCCAACAGCAAAAGAAAATAGATAATAGACTAAAACTAAGTACAATAAAATAAAATTACATTAACTAACAATCCAACAACGAAAAAAAAATGAAGGAGATAAACATCATAAGGCCAAAGGCCAATCTAATGGAGGACCGGAGTAGACATATATCATATCCAACATCAACACGCTAGCTTGCAGTAAGTTCCATCCTTCGGTAACTTCGATTCCTAGAATTATACACACAAGAATTATGCAGGGAATTATATAAGAAATCTGAAGAAGATTACCACCTTATGAGTAGTATAACAAGTAGTATAACAAGCAGATTACCACTTTTTTTTTGTTTCCCATTTTAGAGCTCTGAACTCAAATAAGTTTAATGGAAAATACCTTCAATCGGCTCCAACTCAAAGATGTCAATAAAGAGTATTAAAATATGAATAAGAAAATTTAACCGTTGCAAAGTTATTTTCTCCAAATCAATCGTGGAAAAACGTAAAATTTAACCAGTTGCAAAGTTCAATTCTCCAGATCTGAACCGTGAAAAAACAGAATTATGGCAATCAGAAATATCAATGGAAAAGAACAAGAATGAGTCTATCCAACACAAAAAAAAAAATCAAAGAAAGTTAAATATCTTTCCTAATTTCTCATAAATATAAATAAATTCAAAGAAAATTAAATGTTCATGCAGTAAGTAGAAATTTCAATGCAACCAAAAAGTTAATAAAAAAAATGTAAAGAATCTAACATTTAAACTAATTCTTGCTGCACGCATAACAAAATTTGAAATAAAGAAAATAAGAATAAGTTCAAGATGCAAGTCCTCGGTTTAAGAGACGAGTGGGAACTACAACAAAACCTTTGAATTGGACATCAAGATATAAGGAAACTCCTATCATGAGCAATACAAGCACAGCCCTAGGGACAAATTGATTCATTCTTTTAAATCTCAAAAGACTTTCTAAGTAGGATGACTTTAGTCCTAAGCTCTCAAATCCCCATCAAATATCTTGAAAATTATTAAAAAAATGAGTAGGGCAAAGTTATGTTTGAATCCACTAAAGACTTAAATTCAGAATTATGCAAAGTTCAAGCTCAGAAATGCACCAGTTAGCAAAAAACAGATGGGCAGAAATGTAGGGGGAATACCCCAAATGACATCATTAACATTCCAACTTTCAACGTAACGTAAAATTCACACATATAAGTATCCTGTAACAAAATTAACACATCCTGAACAAAATTTCCTGTTCTTTCATAATAACAATGACATGAAGCTTCTATAATTCTACTAGTTCAGTAAATTAGTTTTTCAAACCAATTTTCTATTTGCATCTTAACCAAATGCATAAAAAGCTACAGCATAAATGTGAAATCACTCATCATGTTTGAGTCCATCAACTCTAAAATCACAAGAATAAAACCTTAAATAACGTTGAATCGGCCAAACCAATCAGTTCGGTGCCAAACCATATAAAAATGGTGTGACATGATTGCCTTTTCAATAACCATTAATCAAAGATATCACAAATAATGAACAGCAGCCAATTGTCTAAAAATGGGCTTACCAATCATTGCAAGCCTATCAACCACTACATTACCAATATTCAATATGGCGACAATCAAGTGATCAACTAATATTGAGCTCGATAAAAAATTATGCATCACAAGTATCAGTAGCTACCATCAACTCTAAAAGAAAGCAACAAACATTACATTGAAGATCCAAATTCTATAGAGTAAGCATCGCATTCACAAATACATTTTAATGGGGACCTCAACATAATGGCTACCAAAATACTTAAAGAGAAGGGCAACTACTATAGTACATATCATTCATTACAACAATCACTCACAAATAGAACCTAGAATAATAATATCATCATTTTACTTTACCACCGGATCAATAATACTATTTCAACCATAAAAGAATAATGTAATTATGTACATGTGCATATATAAAGCATCTAGCATTCATGAATAACAAAATTTATAAAAATTAATGTGCATAAACTGAAACTGTACCTGAAAGGCTGAAAGTTTAAGCTAAATGCTTAGTAGCACCATCTTCGATATGAAAAAATAAGTACTAATCTTATGACATTCAGTACTTCATAAAGAGTTCAAGAGAAAAAAAATAATAATACATCAAATTAGTTCAAATTCAGTAGAGTTTCATTTCAAAGTTTCAAATATTGACATCTCAAGGTAAAGAACTTCTTTCAACTCCTCTTGCCCTGACAACATAATTTACATAGATATTAATGTCAAAATAGCTAAATTTGTAATGCATAGTAAATTAAATTTAGCCACTAACCTTTGTCTTTCTTTTAATTCCGTAGAAACTACGATATCAGTCACTCCCACATAATAAATATTGAACTGTTTCTGTACCTAAAGAGGCAACTGATGTTATTGGAATAGAAAGTATATCAGAGGCCATCCTTGATAAAATACGGTATTTAACACTATTTGCCTTCCACCAACCTAATCAATCAAAGTTATTTGAGTTCTCACTCTGAATGACAACCCTATCATCCAAATAAACATCAAGTCGATTTAACTTGTTTGATTAGTGTAACTGCGATGTAAGTCTCATACTTCCTCTTTCCATATACCGCCTTAAAATTACAACACTTCCTGGAACACAACTTGAATCACTAACAATCTTGTTCTTATGCATATAATCCTCAACATACTCATTATAAAGTTCATATAAATTTTGACGTACCTCACCAATGTGCATCTGCAATTTCTTCAGAGTACATAGAGTTGAATGCAAAATTTATCATCTTCATTTTATCATGGGGTCTAAAATACACAAAATTAAAAGATTGCAATTTCCCCAATATTTGTCAAATTTTCCTTTCATTCAGATTGTCATTTCTTAACATGTGGGTTCCTACTAAGAGAATTGTCATCCAACATCTCTTTGATCCCCCACAATTATGAAAAAAATAAGTTAGAGGTGGGATATTGAACCTATGATAATTAAAAATTAAATTAATTTAAGTGACTATAAAGTAAATGAGTTGCATTTAATTAGAAAATATGTAAAGTTTAGAAGTAAACGATCAATTCGTGGCTTGACTAAAAAAGCTCAAGAAAAGAACAAACATCCTCTAATTTTGCCCAATCTTCTTGACTTGGACATAAAGTGTAACACGGATCTCTATCTTGAAATCTTGGGAAAACCTCCTTGAACTCTAGTGCAGAAGATAACATTGCATAAGTAGCATTCCATCTAGTGACGTAATCTAAAATTAATTTCTTTTTAGGTAAAATCTCGCTGAACATCACTAATCGATGCTGTGAAGCGATCACATATTTGACACTATCTCTAACCAAATCAATTGTACTTTTAATTTCAGAAATCCCATCTTGAACTAGCAAATTCAAGATATGTGCACAACAGCGCACATGAAAAATTCTTCCACCAAGAGGAAGTTTCTTGTGGAACTCTAGACTAGCTTTCAACATATTAACTGCCAATGTATTGTATGCTGCATTATCTACTGTTATTGTTGCAACTTTATTTTCAATGCCCCAATCCTTTAAGCACTTATACAATATGTCATGTATGTTTGCTGCTCTATGAGGCGGGGGCACATCAACAAAATTAAGCACTCTTTTTTGCAGATTCCAAATCTACAAAATAACATGTCAAGACATATAATGTATATCTTGACGATTTCCATAGATCGGGTGACTAACTCTATTAACACTATCTAATAAGTGTTTCCTTTTTTTTTCCAATTTCATAACTTGTTACACAATCATTTCTCAACATTCCGCGGAAATCCTTTCATAATGTGGACTAGCGACTTTCATGATAATGTTGAACATCTCATATTCTACAAAACTCATGTACCATTATCATAGAAATTAATTCCCTTATCTAGCATGATCATATCTCCAATTAGCAACACTACAAGCACTCATGATCAATGCTCAATCATAGATGGTTGAATTGAAAGATTAAGTTGCCTTGCCGCATTCATCCTCCTACCACAATGAAGCAAATGTCGCTTGTATTGTGTAGACCACCTTAGCTCTTTGTAAGCTTATGATTACAATGATTACACCGTACCCTCTCGCACCATCATTGAGTTTGATCAAAGTAAAATCATTTCATCCGATTATGTTTTCTTCTTACTTTTTAGCAAAAGGATCTTTCTTTCTCTATCTCGATTATCATCAATTGGTAATTATGTTTCTCATATGCATCTTACTCTTGGGCTCGATGAGGACCCTACACTAAACTCTCTCATAGGCACTCAGATAGACTAATAGTAGGTCCTATAGGATTGATATCTTCCTTTGAATGACAGACATACCTTCAATATAAAAGTAAACAAAAATGAGCAATGAAAAGTAAATAATGTTTGAGCAATAAGATATAAAAAAGATCATATAATTGGTCCCCATCACACCCATTGTAATAAAGGCTATCTTGAGATGGTCGCAAAACAACCAACCAAACCGAGCAAGACTGTTTCAGCTCGAGTCAAAAAAACCAAGCCAACACAGGCTGAAAAGATTGAATTCAATATCACAAGGTAATAATCCCAAAATTGATTAAAATTAGTAATAGCAACAACCATTCCGATCGAATCCAACCTAAAAGCCACAACCTATGCAAGACCATAACCAAGAGCAAAATACCACTAACCAAATAACCAAAGAAGCCGATAACCCAAAAAAACAACCCAAAAATAAACCGAAAGAGGAAAGGCCAAAAATATGCAATATAAAGAAAAGAAGCTCAAGATACACGCCATTAATTGGTCAGAAACAACCACCTAAAATAACCAAATATGAAATAACCACCAACAGGCAACAGGTTACAACAGAACATAAAGCGATATGCAAACAATAAGAAAAAATCAAAAGAGCATAACCCAAAATCTCAAATCACAAATATAAACTTAACATTGAACAAAATTCTCAGCATAACATAACCAAACAATGACATAATGGAAATAAACCAATCAAACTTCTCCACAAGATTTTCCTCTCATTACTTAGAGTTCACGACGAATGACACGAACATGATTCCTCTCATTTCGAACTCCATAAACCTAAACCAAATTAATAAATCACTTACCACAAAATATACCACAGTGAAACTCTATCAAGAATCAAAATCTTTCTTCCGCTCAGCTAGCCTCCGGCCCCTGTGGGTTTTCTTTTCATTTCAAAGAACCGAAAGGAAGAGAAATGAGGAAAGAATTAGGGATAATAATAAGAGCAAGCTAAGCCGCTTACTCACTTAGGGTTATGGATATGGGATCTATCCATCATTAACGGACGAACGAAAGAATTTAACGACGAGCCTGTCAGAGAAATACCGATTTAACTATTAGGACTTAGGGTGATTGAGTGAATCTTTAATAACATTAATATATATTATGTAATATTAAAATTAAAATTAAGAAATATTATGCTTTTATTATATAATATTAAAATTAAATTCATATAAATATACATATATTTTATTTAATTAATGTTTACATTTTTTTATAAATATCGCAAGTATGTTCATGAACATTAAACGAGATTGTTCATTGAGATTTAAACATTAAACCATATTGTTGCAGTATGTCGTAGCCTTATCGATTCTAACGACTTGTTCATGAACATTAAATGATCGCTCTAACATAATCAATCGGTATGAGTTGTTCAGCCGTTCTTTTTACTAATCGAAGCAAAGTGTTCAAGCTTGTTTGATTAATTAATCAAATCACGAACGATCTCTTATCGAGCAGCTTCCGAGCGAACGCCTGAGCACTAGTGCTTCTCTTGCCAAACTATAAGCTTTTTGTCCTTAGACATTTAACAATTGATATCAAATGCAAATTTGTATAGAGAGAAAATGGATTATAAATTAAGGTTGCACTTTCTGCCTGCAGTCAGTCTAAATCTTATCGAAGGTGGCATTTAAAAAATTTTATTTTAACTATATTTTAAAGTAAAAATATTGCAATAAAAAATTATATTTTTTAATTTAATTTGATATAATACGATAACTATCAAAACATTATGATCTAATTTTTAAAATAATAAAAAATTATATATTTATCATAATTTTTTAGACATCAATATTTTCAAATAACTTCAACTCAAAAAGATCCTAAGCCTAATAAAATAAATTAAATAAAATCATGAAATTTTGATTTAAAATAAGAGCCCAAAAAGACATGAAGCCTTAGTCATAGCTTGATTGAGCTTTTTTTAATTTGTCTATACCAATTATTCTTTTTTAGATGATTTAATTTGATTTGAATTGTAGGTTATATTGCAGTACCTCCCAAAGGTTTAATAGCTTGTCCTCTACAAGCATCTGATTCTGATTCTTAGGCACCATAGGATATAACTTTTTATTAAATAAATTGTTTAATGTCTGGATAAATAATTATGAGAAAATAAATTTAAATGACAGCTAAAAAGTTTTTTTTTTTTTTTTTTATTTTTATGGAATGATACTTGTTATAGCTTACAAAAAAAAACGTTTATAATTTTAATGTTTTTATATCATCAATTAATGAATCATAGATTAATTATGGATAAGAAGCTATATTAAACTTACAAGAAACATATAACAAACCTGATAATAAATACATCTTAATGCCAGATTTTAAATTACTTGAAAACAATAATATCAACCAAAGTCTAAATCTAATTTCTTAATTTCAATTATCATAAAAATCACAAATAAATCCTACAATAATCAACAAAATTATTCAGAAGAAACAGAACCAACAACCAAAAGAAGAAAATTGTTGAAAACCATACATATTCTCTCTATTTTTTCAAAAAACAAGAGTAGTTTTAAATAAAAATCATATTATGAATCAGACACCTCTACTGTCTCAACTGAAGTGTTTCCAAGGCTTCTTTGTTCTTCCATGAGCTTCATCTGCCTCTGCAAACTCCCTTTCACATTGGCTAATGCCCAATATGATGTCAAGCATTGTGCCTGTGGTGCCAAAGAAGACCAGAGGTGCCAGAGATTTCTTTCTTATTCCCACTGGGATTGCAATCAGAGCTCCTGCTACTGAAAAAAACCATGTACCAAGCGCACTGCAGAGTTTGAATATATATATATATAATCAGTCTTTCATTGGATGGGATCAACAATTTCATTCAAAAAGTTGGAAATTTTAATAACATTGACTAAAACAAATATTAATTTCACATCAACTAAGTTTGTTAATCATATACTTGATATTTATTCAGCTAATGTAATACCATTATGTTTTGAAAATATTTTATTGTATTAACAATTGATTTAGGGGTGTTCGAGGTGTAAAGAATTCAGTGGTTCTTGAGTTGTTGTTTGGTTATTTGTATTTATAGTGCACTGTAATTGAAATCTCTAGATTTTAATATTTTTGGTGTGTGGTTTGTTGTATTTACAATGCAATGTATTTTGAGAGTATATTTGAAATACACTATTTAGTTCAAATCCAATGTATTTAAAATTCATCAAATTCGGGGGAATTTCAAATGCACAGTTGAGTGTAAAGTGAGATTGCATGCCACCAACTCACTACCACTTTGTCACCACACCAACGCCAGTTGCCATTGGTCGTTGACACCACCATCAAAGTTCTCTTGAACACTCTCTCCAGTCTTATCAACAAGAAGAATATCAATAACAAAAAACATACACCAAGGTACATCCTTTTGTACATGTCTAGTACAAACATCCATAACTAAAGATAAAAGATATGGGCTTAAAGCCGATCCTTAATGTAATTCAATTGAAATAAGAAAATATTTGGCCAATCCTCATTGTATTTGACAAGTAATAGCTCTAGTATACATATCCTTAATGACTTGAATATAAATGATATAAACTCCTATCTTTTCTAAAATTTTTCAAAGCCTTTCTCTTGAAACTTTATCATATGCTTTCTAAATCAACAAATATTATATGTAGATCCTCTTTCTCTCTACACTTTTCCATGAACCTCAACAAATGTATGCATTCAGTAGACTTCATGAATCAAACTAATTTTGAGAAACTTTTATTTCTAGTGGTAACTTATGTCTCCCATAATTTTAATGTATGACATCACCTTTATTCTTAAAAATAGGAATCAACAAACTCTTCCTCCACTCATCAGACATCTTTTTAGTATTTAAAATAATATAAAAAAGATTAGTAAGCTAAGAAATTCCTTGATTTTCAAGTATTTTCACACTTCTATTGGAATATCATCAGGTCCTATTACTTTTTCACACTTCATTTTTTTAAAGCTTTCAACTTTATTTTACTAATATGATAAAATAAAAATAAAATAAAAAATCTCTATTTTCATTTAGGGTACTAAGATCACTAAAATCAGTCATATTGTCACCACCTTCATTGAAAAATTTATCAATATGATATCTACATATGTTCAATATCCTCTTCTAAGAAAAATACTTTATGATTTTAAATTTTAAAAATTTAAAAATCAAGTAGATTGTTTAGGATCTGCATATCATATTTGTTGATTTAGAGAAAGCATATGATATTAGGGATTGTTTAGTAAACTTTATCATATGAAAAACACATGAAAAACACATGATAGCATATTAGGGATTGTTTAGTAAACTTTTACTACAATTGTATTAGTAAACTTTATCATATGAAAAACACATGATAGCATATTTTTTATCCTTCTCGATATCTAAAATTGTAGTAAAAGTTAGCCAATCACTAATGGCGTGCTCAATTCCATGATATTAGGGATTGTTTAGGATCATTCTTGTGTTTTATTTTTTGTTTATTTTATTTATTCACGGCCCCAAGTCGGATGCAAAAGTGGAGGGTTGCTTAGGTAGTTAATGACCAGTAAAATTTGTCGAAATAATCAATGAATCCTTTAAATCATCAGGCGCCCTGAAGGCCCAGATTTTCGATGAAAAATGTTAGAGCACGATCGGCGCCGGTGAGTTAAATAAGGTTCCCACATTTTATTTGATGCAAAGAAGTTAGTCCATGAAACTAAAATTAGGTTAGGATCTTGGAATATGTGACTTACTGTAAATTAATGGAATTAATATATATTATGGTTCATAGAAAGATAAATATTTTATGTGTTCAAGAACCAAAATATGGGTGAGAAGGCCAGATTGATAGTTTAGGTTTTAAACTTTGGTATTCAAAAGTCGAACTAGAAATGGTGTAGGATTATAGATAAAAGTTTGAAGGATAATGTTATAAGTATTAATGGAGATAATTATACTTTAAAGATTATTGTTGATACAAGATTATCAAAATAAATCCTCAAGTCAAAGAAAAGAAAAAATTTTTGAAGAGGATTAATACAAATGATACTGAAAAAAAGTATTTATTGGAGATTTAAATGGACATGTTGGTGGAGTAGTAGAAGATTTTAAAAGATTCAAGGTGATTTAGATAAAAGAAGATAAAGACTATATTAGATTTTCTTTTTATGATTTTACTAATTTTTTTTTAAGAAAAACATATTATTACTTATAAAATGGATCTAAGAAAACGATTATTTTGAAAGAAAAATAGATCGCTTAAATTAAAGATTGCCATACCAAGTGAAATTTTAAGAAACATCGAATATTAGTTTAGATTTAAAGATTGTAAAAGAAAAATAAACTATTTTGATGGGGATTAGACAATTTTAAAGAACACAAATAAAAATATTTTTAAGAAAGACGCTACAAGATATTAGAATTTGGGGTATTAAGTAGTTCTAACGTTATGTGGAAAAAATAAAGAAATTAAGTTGTTTAAAAAGATGCTTGGAATCAAGGAAAGCTTCTTAATAAGAATAGTTGGTGGTGATGAAAAAGAAAAGATAAGAAATAAGAAGATTGTTATAAAACTTGGTTTAGATGTAAAATTTGGAGAATTGGGAAAGATATAAAGAAATTGTAGATTCTAAGAAGAATATATGACGAAAAATTTAGCTTTTAGATTTATACAATAGATTAGATAAGAAAAAGATGTATGTATAAGTTAGCAAGCAAAGAGATATAAGAAAGACATTCAGGGTATTAAGGATGAAAATAATAAAGTGTTTTTCTGAAAAAGATATTGAAAAAAATAGGATGATATTTTGATAAACTTTTCAATGAAGGATCGAAAGACGATTGATTTTAGCAACCTAATCCTAAACAAAAATAGAATTTCATTTCTATCGTCAGATTAGTAACTGAAGTTAATGAAGCTTTAAAGAAAATGAAATATGGAAAAGCGAGAACCGGATAATATTCCAATAGATGTGTGGAAATGTTTAGAGAGATCAAGGAATTTCTTGGCTTACAAATCTTTTAATGTTATTTTAAAGACTAAAAGATCTAGAGGAGTGGAGAAAGAGTCTATAGGTTCCATATTTAAGAATAAAGGTGATGCACAAGAGTGCAAATTATAGGAATTAAGTTAATGCCATACATTAAAATTATGGGAGAGAGTAATTGAGCATAGTTACGAAACAAACAAGTTTCACAATCATCATGCCGTGTAGATCTACTATGGATGCTATACATTTGTTAAGAGGTTTAATAGAAGCATAGAGAAAGTAAGAAGGATCTACATATGATATTTATTGATTTAGAGAAAGCTTATGATAAAGTCTCAAGAGATGTTCTTTGGAGAGTTAACGTAAATGAGTTAATATTGGTTATATTCAAGTCATTAAGGATATGTATACTAGAGTACTTGTGTCCAAACACAAGGAGGATTGACAAAATATTTTCCTATTTGGTTGGATTACATCAGGATCAACATTAAGCCCTTATCTTTTACTTTAGTTATGGATGTTCTTACGAGGCATTTACAAGAAGATGTACCTTGGTGTATGCTTTTTCGATGACATTCTTCTTGTTGATAAGACTAAAGAGGGAGTCCAATGAAACTTGAATTATGGAGGTCAACTTTAGAGTAAAAGGGTTTAAGTAGATCTAAAAGCGAATATATGGAGTGTAATTTTAGTTGTAGAAGTTTTAGTGATGTTACTAGTATGTGTCATTAATAAGAGCGTTTATAGATATTTTGTTTCAAATTGTTCAAAAAATGAAAATAGATGGAGATGTTATTAGTAGAATTCAAGTTGGATGGTTGAAGTGGAGGAATGCATCGGCCTATTATGTGATAGAAAAGTTCCACTTAAACTTAAGGAAAATTTTATAAGATGGTGGTAAGACCCGCAATGACTTATGGTGCAAATGTTAAATAAAAGAGAAAGTTATTCTGAGATGAGGATGCTTAGGTGATGAGTGGCTTTACTCGAGAGATAGAATGCAAAATGAGTATGTTCGGGAAAAAGTTGGAGTAGCTCCAAGTAGATAAGATTAGAGAGAGTCCAGATGGTTTGGTCACATAAAGCGTAGTCCAGATGACGATTAGGAGAGTAGATGCATTAGATTTCTTATGTTAAGAAAGGTAGAGTGAACTAAAAGACTTGGTTAAGATGTAAAAAAATGATCTTAGATATACTTGAATTAGATGAGAATTTGACACATAATAGGACAATGGAGACGAAGGATTCATGTAAAACCACCATTAAGGCTTGTTGTTGTTATTGTTGTTGTATTTTATGATTTTATTTTATTTTGTTTATGTTTTATTTGAAAATAAAATATATTTAGTGATGATAATTATTTTTAATAATCTAAAAGTTATTTTGAGTATTTTTAAAATAATATAAATTATTTTTGAAAACAAAAAAAAACTTAAAAAACATACTAAATAAACATATTTTTAAAAATAATATAAAAACAAAAACAAAAAACATAACAAAATTGATCCCAAATAAGCTTAGTAAATAATTGGAGGCTCAAACAATATGATTAACCAATAAAAGTGAAGCCAAAATTTCAAATGAAGCTTATATATCCTTCGAAAGGACCCATGAATAGGGATGTGAGTTGAGCTGGTTTGAACTTAACTAACTAATGAGGTTGCAAGAACTTTATCAAGAGCTCATGCTCAAGCTCAAACTTCGAACTCAAGTATCATATAGCTCAAACTAAAACTTAGTATTGGCTCATTCATTCGCATGCTAGCTCACTTAAGTTAAGATTCTTAATTTCATCCCTTTGATTTAAAGCATGTTCCTTAGTCCGATAATTCAATCGCAATTGGTCCCAATGTGAGACTCATGACTTCCCTCAAATTTGATTTCGTCATTGTGTGATCTAAAGCGCTCCATCATACATTCCTCAACAACATCGAATTGTTAGTCCTACCATTGCCTTCTCCAACGACCTCTTAATATGTCTTCCCCTACAATAATGTTGCCCCATTACTACCTTCTCCGGCGAGCTCCAATTGCATCTTCCCCAAATCATGATTTCCGTGGCTTAAGCTTACATGTTCATGTTCACACCGCTATTACGGGAGCCGAGCTTGGGCTCAAGTTCGATCTAGCATTAGATAGATGGGCCAAGCTCAAGTTAACTGATCCAAACTCAACTCAACTCATTTATACCCTATCCATGAACTTTCAAGGACATTTACATATATTTTCAAGAGAAGAGAACTAAGTTCAAAATCAAAATATTACCATCCAAGGGTGGTCAACCATATAAAGAGAAGGAATTTAATGTTGTTATGCATTCAAAGCCCAATCGAAGAAAATGAAGGAGCTTTCTACAAAATACTCCAAAAAAATAGGGCTTGGACAACCTAGGTATGATATGATGATCACTATGATTAATTAGAATTGTATGTGCTTTTTTAGTAAAAAATTAGTAAAAAAAAAAAGGGAATGAACTTAAATAGTGGAATAATAAAGAATCAGACCTCATCAATAATCTTATCTTTAAAATTAACCATAGAAGACAATAAATAGCCCATTGTATTAAACTTTTTTTATTCATTCATGAATTGTTATCTTAAATGTCTCTCTTTCTATCCCGTAGCAAAAGATAATGCCTCTCCAAGTCCCGTAATTTTGGCTACAACCTCTTCTCCCAAATCCTAAAACCTTTTAATATCTCCCTTTTCTAGAAGAACTCTCCTTGGTGTGCTTTCTCTCTCTATTAAGCCTATAAGGGAAGGAATAAAAAAGGTACCATCAAGAGAACAAGGAGTAGGTATTTTTAACCGGAATGGACTCAGATACAAGACCACTCTTCAAGGCGTATTTTTAAACGTTGTAACTCAGATATTGTCTTTGTAGGTTATTCTATTTGGTTTTTGGGATATCTTAAATAACCGTATAGACTTTCAACATACCTTTTTAATCGATGACACAGAAAAAGACAGAGTCCTCGCCGGGATGGACTTTTTACAACAATATATAATTACCTTTACTGATAACACCATAAAAATTAATTCCACCATCTTTTCTCGTTACCATGGTCCACTTTCATAGTTATATTCAAATTGAAATCTATATTCCCACATATGAACCTATACACGCCTTGGATAGTAGATATTCGATACTAAACAATGGCTATTGCCATCTCATGTACCTCTTCACCATACCAATTTATTACTTGACACATTTAATGGACTTCGTATCATTTCTAATTATTGGGCTGATCAATTTATTTTTCTCAATAATACCCTTATAAAAATACTCAAACTCTGGTGTCTTACTGAAAATGGTCCTGATTTTATCATTGGTAATAACTTTTTTTAAGTCTATGAATTCCTTTACTCAATTTCATGATCATCTCGAAATACGGACCCCATGTAACCATCTTCTCTCCTGTCCTTTCATTCCTTCCCCAGTCATGCACTCTGTCACCTCTCCCCCTACCTTTCACAGCTAGCGTGGTGATCTTGACAAAATTATTCAAACACATTTATCCAAACCGTCTCTTCTTTGCTTTTCAGAGCTTGATAAATTAAATTCTATTCGCCATTTTTGTCGAAACCTTATTTTCCAAAACATTCTCAGAAAATCCTTTACAATTTTGGTACAAAGACGAACCTGTTGCTCAAACTATTCCTTTAAATCCTCATTTAATTATTAAAGTTCGACCCATGAAATATACAACCGACGATAAAATTGAATTTCAAAATCAACTCACTGAGTTCCTGCACTTAAAACTCATCTCTCACGACGAGTCCACATAGTAGTCCCGCTTTTCTCACGTAATCATGCTAACGAGCGAAAAGCGTATGGTCATCAAAAAAAAATTTAATGATAATACTAAATTTGTGATTACTTTTACCCAATAAAGTTTTAATTAACCAAATAAAAATGCTAAATGATTTTCTAAGTTTGATTGTAAATCCGGTTTTTGGCAAATCAAAATGCACGATAGTATCGATTTAGCGATTCTCAAGGTCACTTTCATTGGAACGTTATCGACTTAAAATGCACCACAAATATTTCAACGAAGAATGGATTATTTATTTCTGAATTTAACACCTTTTACTTGTCACGTGACGACATTCTTATCTTTAGTCCAACTTTAACCGCTCATATGAAACACCCTCCTTGCTAAAGCTTATCAACATGGAATCGCTTTAAAGGAAAGCTGTCTTTGTAACCCCTGCCATTGAATTCTTAGGATTAAAATTGACAATGAGCAATTGAGTTACAAGACCATATTTTACAAAAAATAGATAAATTCAAAACTATCTCCAATCAAAAAGAGTTACAAAGTTTTCTAGGATGCTCATCAATTATGCTGAAGCCTTCATAAAAAATTTAGCCAGCTTCAGAGCACTTCTACAAAAGAAACTACGAAAAAATATACTCTGGACATGGGATAACTCTGACCAGAATATCTTATAACACATCCAACAACATTGCAAAACTCATCCAAAACTAACTTTACCAACCAATGAAAAATTAAATATTGAAACCGATAGCTCTGACACATGCTAGGGAGCCATTCTAAAAGCCGTACGACAAAATACAGAAGTCTTATGTCGTTACACTTCTGGCACTTATACATCCGCAGAACAAAATTATCACATCAACGAAAAGGAACTCCTAACTATAAAAAAGGCTATCAAAAAATTTGAATTATTTCTCAATAAACACTTTATCATAAGAACTGATAATAAAACTGTTATTTCTTTTATTAAAGGAAAAATTGTAGATTCATTACCTAATAAACGATTAATTAGATGGCAAAGTTGATTTTCTGCATATAATTTTGATATCGAATATATTGAAGAAAAATAAAATGCTTTAGCTGATACTTTAACTCGAGAATTTTGCAGGTCATGAGTTCTCTCCCAGATAATGAGTTCGAATTACCAGATACTCTCGACATGGAAACAAATTCAACAACTAAAGACTCCATAAAATCCGATGACCATAAAATTACGGGATATATCGAATTATTGGATCAACAACTGTGGAAGTTAAAATGTGAAATAGCCTATAGCACCCAATTATTAACCGAATTACAGAATGTGAAAAAATATCTCCAAGGAGAAATTGATGAAGAACAATTACCATCTCTTACTCTACAACAACAGTCCAGAAAAGAAACTGATATAAAAATATCAGAAATTACAGCAGAAAATACAGAAATAGAATTATCCTCTACTTTTGCCCATGTTCTTAAATGAGCAGCAAAACCTACAAAGACAATATCTGAGATAACCGATGATTGGCAAAGATACTCTTTGTATCAAGAAAGAATTAATCCTCAAATATATTTTCATACACACGGAAAGTATCATGTTGCATATATTTATGGTATTACGGATGCCAAAATTATACATGAATTATACGAAGCCGGATTAATTCGAATGATATATCTTGAGGATCTTACACCTCTAACAAAATTACCAAAAGTTCTCTACGAAGCTATCGAAACATTCCAAGCTGTTGTCAAACATTGGAATTTATATATAAAATTATTTCAGACATATCCAGAAATTACCAAAGGACAAATATCTCTGATCCAAATCGGCATCAGTAGAGAACCTTTTTATCCAAAATACATATCCGACAAACCATTTTATCAAAGACAAAAAGATGAAGATTTATTTCAGATTTGGATAGAAACAAAAAAGATAGATGCTACAAATATTTGGGTATATCATTGCAGCGATACATTATTTATCTACACAAAGAAAACACCAACAATTTAATTCAAGTATTAAAAAAATGGATAAATATGCTTCAAAAAATATGATCAAAGCCACCAGAAAAAAAATTGCAAGATAAACCGACAAATTACATCAATGTAATTATAAAGAAAAAAACAAACTCTTGAAAGAAGGACTAGAACAACGTCAAAAACAAACAGAACAGAATAATCACCACAGAAAGTAATAATTATCGGGCCTGCCGACAGTAATTATTAACGCACTATCAAAAAGTAAAGCACAAAAGTAGCAAAAAGGAAAAAGATTCCCACTCAGAACGCACTCAAGCGCAATTATTCAAAAGAAGGAAAGATTCCCACTCAGAACGCACTCAAACACAATTATTCACTCCACTCGCCAAAAGACGGAATTATTGGCAGCAAAGAGAAAAGGCAGAATTATTGATAGCACAGAAAGACGTCTATAAATTAGCACGAAGACAGACATTCAAGGGAGAGAAAAATTAGAGCTTGCTTAGTTCCTCTCTTATGTTCCCCTGAGAGTCCTCTTGTGAGGTGTGAGTCGTCTCTAGCTACTACAGAGAAAAGTTACATGTATTATAGCCAGTCAGGCTAAATAATACTTCTCTCTGACTATGTCTGTAAGTTTTTCCTTATGTTTTCATATGCTTTTGTAAGGTTGTTTTATCTACTTGCAATAATATATGTTATGTTCTTATGTGTATTTTCGGATTACGCCATGAGTAGGAAACGAACATCGGCTGTGCTCTGCTATTCTGAAGTAATCGTAGAGGGTTGTGGTCTTAAGTGTTGCGCCCGGATCTTCCTTAGAAATCCACGAGTTTTAGAAGACTACGATATGAACCGGGATAAACAGGGTCAAATCTCCGAAAATACTCATACTAGGATAACGTATATTACACAAGAAGATAAACTACTTACGGAAGTGTACTGGACCCATAAGATAGAGCTTACATATATAGTCAAAGAGAAGTTTTTTATCATTATGACATCGGAAAAAATAAAATAATTAGAAAAACAATTAGAGAAATCAACAGAACAGCTGCGCCAAATAATCATAAAAAAGATAGACAAATTAAACTCTACTGACAAACAGTTAAAATAGATAGAGCCCGAAAAAATGGTATCAGAGCCTAAACAAGATCAACAGTATAGTAATCACTATGCACCATCATATTCTTATCGTAGTTTTATTCAATCAAGCTTATTTCCACAAACAACATACGCCTATAGCAATAACCACAACACAGTAATATTTAAACCACAAAATGAACCAACTTGGGATGACAAAATCAATTTAAATAGTTATTTTGTGGAAATCCCATTTTTAGTAAGCTACATATAAAGATGCTACAAGCATTCTTGGACTAACTTCAACAACAGAAATGAGTACTACAATCCTTTGTCAACCCCACAATAAGGATGACTAATATTTAAGTTGAACAATTGACTAGCTACATTGCATAGGTCTATCACACTGCCAGTAAAACTGACTAAAATAATCTATGGACTGATTACACCATTGGAAGGTCGAGACAAAATTTCCTTTCATTTAAGAATAATAATCAATTGCAAGTGCTAATGAATCTAAAAATGAAATCAATGATCGAGGAGGCTCCCATAAAAAAATATCCAGCTAAATTATAAGTCAAAATTTTAAGAAAATTTTCTAGAATGGCTTAAAAACTTTCCAAGAGATGAGAAAAAAATTCAAAACCTACATATCATCATGCGAGGGTCAACCAAATCAAGGCAAGTAGGAATTGGAACTTTTAATGCATTCAAAAATCAAAGAGAGAAGAATGGAGATCAAGTCAAATCACTCAGGACCCTTATGGATATTATCAATGAGCATCTAAAAAACTTTCCACAAAATACTTAATGGTAATAGGCCTTGTATGACCAAAGTATGATTAGATGATGGCTAAATCATATTTGTCATAATTTAGAATTTTATATTCTTTTCAATAAATTAAAAGTCATTAACATTAGGGAATAATCCAACAATTTCTCTCTCTCTCTCTCTCTCTCTCTCTCTCTCTCTCTCACTCACTCACACACACACACACACACACACACACACACACACAGATGGAAAAAAAGGTAGAGCCCAAGCAAGGAGGATTCAAAGAGGAAAGTTAAGGGGGCGATGCCAAGGACCAACATATCAATGAGACATCAAAATTTTGGTAAAATCTCTCTTTAAGTGGGAAGAAAGGTAGAACCCAAGCAAGGAGGATTCAAAGAGGAAAGTTAAGGGGGAGAGGCCAAGGACCAACATATCAATGAGACATCAAAATTTTGGTAAAACTCTAATAAAATTTGTTTAACATTCAATTCAATTAAATAATATGTCAAGTTCTTTAATGCACATCATTCTCTTTTTAGTTAATTTATATATTATTGATATTTTATATGCCAATACCCTATTAATATTAGAAACATGCATGCTACCCCTTTTATATCAAAGGTTAAAGAAAAAGAAATATCTAACTCATTCTCTTTAATTCTAAATCCAAGACTTGATAAAGGTCTTACATCAAATTACTTTTAGGAACTAGAAAGAAGAGATTAATGTCACTATTATAATATCTTCAATTTTAGAGAAGTCTGCCTCCCGACCAATTATATCTCTCTTTCTCTCCTCTTAATTGACCCCTAACTTCCTCTCCCTCTTGGCCAATTATAATGATCTTCTCCCTAAGATTTTATCTTTCCTCGGGAATGCAAACCCAAAATCTTCCTTCTCAAAACTATGAGATCTTTCTCAATCAACCAAAAGTTATTCCCACTCTTATTTCACTCCATCATGAAGCCGTAAAGCTCCATCCATTAAAATCCTAAAAATGCTATGGAAATGCCTAAAATCCCCAACAAAGGATAATCAGGCACTTTTAATTAATCCAACCATATTGTAGTTAAATCCAAAGCTAAGATGAATGGTTCAAAGATATGATGCCTAACACTCATGATGTTCCTCAAATACAATTTATGGCACACGTCAAACACAAATACATGTTTAATATATGTCTAACATGAAGACGAGTCTAACACATGTCTAATACAACGGAGGCGTGCCTATAATTTAAATAGTTCAAAGAAAAAATTGATAATCGTGATAAAAACTACAAAGGTGTATGGGGGGAATAACTCTCAAAAATGGCATTTTTAATTTTTTTTTTTTTTCATTTCATATTTAAAAGGAGAAAGAACAATCCCTACTATGTTACTGTTCATTGATACTTATTTATTATTTTGGGTATTATCAAGACTCATCATTGCATCTCACATCCATCATAGGTTATGGTAAACCTTCTCTAATCTAGATGCTAGTATTATAAACTCAAAAGACCAAATGGCGTGATCCTAATTGAAATATAGATAAAAGGGTTTAATGTTTTATCGAGAAACCTAATTGTCTTACAAAAAATTTAAAGTTTCATGTGATGTTTGATCATCTTCAGTTTAAGCTAAGTTAGTTGAGTAAATGATTATAGTAAATCTTAAAGGCAATAGATGAAATTATAAAAAGATAATCTAGGGAAATTTCATTTTAAGATATTAACTTAATAATTTAATAAGAACTTTAAATCTATTTGCTTGCATAGCTAGATTCATCCCTTTCCTCCTTGTGTATTTTGTTCTTCATAACGCTCATGCAAAAGTTTTCCCCTTGGAAATAACAGCTAAAAATAAAAATGGTCAGCTAAGTAAAATAGAAGAGACAGTGAGAGTGAGAACGAATTAACGAGAGATATATTAGATTATTTGAAATAAAAGGATCTATTTCGCTTTTACAAAATTCTCTTATTTATAATAATAGCAGAGAAAACTTACAATAATAAATTTTGAATGATTCAATTTATAAGGTAATAGTTAGCCACCAAGGGGGTCATTCAAAAATTAATTAGATGATTTTTTTTCTTGAAAAAGGGATGGAGAGGATGTAATCATGTAACACTTAAAAACATAAAAAAGGTGAGATTAAAATTTATTTAAAAAATTTTACCCTAATTTTTGTATTCCCCACAAATGCTTAGAGGTGTTTTTTTATTAAATTTTACTTTTTATTAGGATCATATATATATATATATATATATATTAGCATTTATAAAATTAATTTGTAAATTCAATTAATTAAAATAGAGATGGAACTATGAGGAGCTTAAAAGAAGAAAAGATGATGATGAAAAAGAAAATGAGAAGAGGAATGCTTAGTTTTGTTAGGTAAAATCTAATTTTTCATGCTTTAGTTCACAAATTGAGTTGGGTTTAGGTGTATAAGCTTTTTTTTAGCCCACCTAAATCTGTAATGTAAGAGTTTATTTATGATATATATGGGATTCAAACTCAAGATATTAGCAACAACTTTTGAGGCCCTTATCAATCGGACTAATTGACAATCATAGGTGGATAAGCTTAAAAGCTTATAAGATGAGAGTATTTCGAAGTAAAAAAAAGATTATTTTGAGGGTATTTGTTATATATTTGTGTTGTTTATTAGGAATTAGTATTAAATTAAGAAAATTAATATTTTGTTAAGTCGTATATAAAAGAATGAGATTGCGAGGCAATAAAAATAAGGTCTATTCTGAGAATCCAGCAATTTTAATAGGACACTCAATCTTTAGTATAGGAAGAAAAAATATTCATAAAGTCACTGCTTGCCCATTTCTATGATTATAATAGACTATTATATGCATGTTACAATAAATTTCTTCATATTGAGCAGTTTAATAAATTTTAATATTGTCAAAAAGTATAATGCATTGCACATGTTCTCTTGTTAAAAATAATCTCATATTATATTCATACTATGCAAATCTTATGATACACTATGCATATTTAAATATTTATATGCTATTTAAATGTTGCACATTGATGCCCCAATTACATGTCGGTCCAACCAAACTAAAAAAAGTCCTATCAATAGTTATAAGTTGCTTTATTTAAGAGGAACTTTAAAAATTAGGGTTGAAAACTAACTTAGTAGCTAAGTTTAGGCTAACATCAGTTGACAAAGAGTTTGTACCCTATCAGATGCATCAAGCTAAACTAAAAACTTAGAATCATGCCATTAAGAAATCTATGAGCTTTAGTTCTAATTTATTGAATGAAATCATCACATGTCATGCCTTACTATTATAAAATTTTGAACTATGTTAATTTGATAGTGACTTTGGCTAATTCTTTATTTATGCTTGGGTGAATTTTGCTTGGCATCCTTAGTAAGCCTACAGCAGAAAACAAGGGTTGATTTAAGCATAGGATCCTATCCTTTAAAAGTTTAATTGCTTAAGGCATAAGCCACATGTTTTGATTGAATTTGGCAAGAATCCCAATTTTTTTAGGGTTTTGTGGAGAACAAAAGCTAAACTTTGATATAAGGTTGCATTGATATGAATTGATTGACTTTAATTAGTCATTTGATCCTGAGATGACTTTTGATGGAAAAAAAGACATAATGATATCTTGCTTGCATGTTTAATATTTGTTGAGATTGTGAGCTTAGGTCATCATATTTGTGTTCACAAGGTCCTCATTCATTGTAAAAGGTTTTGGCTCAAGTTTGATTAGGTGGCATAGTTCATGCAAAGGCATTCCAAACCACAAGTTCATAGTATTATCATTTGAGTGACATTAAAGAGGCTCGTTCTCATCCTACAAGTTTATTGTTCACTCCACCATAATGAGATTATATTTTTCATTCTTTGCATAATAGGACACAATGGAGAAGGATTCATGTAGCCGACCCCACTTAATGGGATAAAGGCTTGTTATTGTTGCTATTGTTGTAATAGTAGTTAGGGATGAGTTTTTGCCCAAATTGCCTTATTTCTTTCATCCTTCTATTGACTAGGTAGCATGCTGAATAATTTCAATAGCATTTCAGCTTAAAGGACTATACTTTTCTAACTGTTTAACTTGTCTTCATCATGACCCTGGGTTAAAGGGAATAAAAAACCCAAATCAGCCTATGTATGCTGAGTCAAGGACATCGTGATGAATGGAAAGTGGCATCGAAGAATTTCAGGAGATTTGCACTCATCACATATATAACTACACTTCAAATTGAAGATAGCCTTCCTCTCTAACTGAGTTGACCATACCCACCTCAAAAAGATCTCAAGGCACATCCCAAACGTAAATAACAATGCTTTGAGCTAAATTTAGCCATTGATTTACTGTACAGTCAAAAACTAACAAGCTTGTGTTCAAAAAAGTGATGATTCAATAAACATGGTAAATCACAGGCTTTTCGGCACTTTAGATTCACCTTGGGAAGGTACATTACATGGTAAATAAATGCAAGAGATAGGATGTAAGGGATAAAGAGGAGTATAATAAAATGCTCTTAATATTTTTCTTTCAAAACCTCCTCTTAAATCACTAGTGTGGAAATGTTTTGGTAGGGCATCATTATACTTGAGGTGGAAACATTAGTTCATGGGGTTGAGGGGGCCTAGTCTTTATAGAGAAATCATGAGGTGGCAGTGGGGGTGTAGGAGGAGGTACTCATTTACATTGGGGATGTTTGGAATAAAATCTTTCTTCATGCCTAATGACTCACTTGGCCATGTGAAGCCCTAAAAACAAATCCAAAATGGATTTAAGCTGAGCTGAAGTCAAATCAAAAATCAGCCTACCCACTTATTAATGGTGGGCAGCAAAGTAACAAAGCATTGCTAACTTAGCATGAGCCCAATTAATAGATTAACGAAATCTATAAACCTACTAGAATTAAGCACCTTCTCAATCACTGTATAGAAATCCTCTAATTGATTAACAACAGCTTGCTAACTTAGCAAAAGTCTATTAACCAATTAATAATGATTCAGTTACCTTGCTTCTTTCATATTGCAGTGTACTCTGCGTGTAACACACTTTAATATAATTAGGTTTCAGTAGCTTCATCGAGACTTCTTTGAATGATTGGTATTTGAATGAATGGACTTAGGTATAGAGGTGGAACCAATATTTTTTTTAGTGTGGGCAAATTTATTGTATAAATAAATCCACATTAAAAAATATCAAATTGGATAATACATAATTCAAACTAAAATCTTATATTTCATTATGATCAATGACTTAAATATTGATTATAAGCTTTTCATCATTTTTGTATTTTTTTTAGAATTTTAAATAATAACTTCGTTAGAAATCAAGTCAAATATTTCTTTGTCAATATAAGATACTAACCAATCATTAAACAAGTTACCACTTATTCTGCTACGCAATTAATACTTTATAATCCTGTTTTTTTTTCTTTTTTTCTTTTTTTTTACATCATGTGATCATATAGATGCTATAACAAAAAAATAATCTCTATAAAAAAATGTATCAATTTTGTTGGTGTGAGAAGATCCCATGAGAAAATATGTTGATTATCTTGGGGTGAGATGAGAATGAGAGCCATAAGCATAACTTTTATAACATGTATTATAAATTATGTTAAAATTGTATAGGTTTGAGTGAGTTTAAAGAGTATTCTTTATGCTTTCTTTGGTGTTCTTATCTACCTATAAATTCATATATGTTTCCTACTTTAAAAAACAAGTAATAAGGTTTTAATCAGCTACACAAATCGCCAATGTAATATTTTATTTTCTCATGGAAAATATTGTTTGTTCATAGTTGAATATACATGTCATAATAAATATGAAATATTTCATATACATTTAATTGAATAAAATAAGGTTAGCTAAATACATATATCAAATTAGAATTCCAACTATCAATATAGTTCAACTGAATAAATTTATCTACATTAAATCAAATCCTTGATTTTTTGCTTCATATGCAAAGTGAATGAGTAGGCATTATGTTAAATCAACAAAGAATATTTCCTAAAATTTTGTAAATATTTTGTAAAATCATTTTTTTAAAGAAATATAAACAATATTCTCGTTAAAAACTAAAAAACAAAATCCTATACTAATCTCTCACACAATCCCTCAAGAGCTAAAATAATAATTGGAAGCACTTGTCACAACTTATGATGTCATTGATGCCTTGCCATTACTAGTGAAACCATCATATACACATAAATAAGCTATTTTTGGTTCAACGAAATTAAATAGATGAAAAATATTATCTACCTCACAATTAAATATACATAGTTTATTTAAACTAGACAAAAGTGAAATGCTAACCTCAGAAGCAACCAGCAAGCAGGAAGTTGAGCCCGAATCGTGAAGGGGAGAGAGAGGGAGTGCGAGGTTATAGTGCATTGTATGCAACTGAGTGAGTGAGAGAGAGAGAGAGAGAGAGAGAGAGAGAGAGAGAGGTTGGCTAGTCGTGAAGGGACGAGAGAGGGCATCAGAGCGTGGACTAAATGGTGTCTTCTTGGGTTGGGGAGAGAGTTGTTAGGTTTTTTTTTTTTTTGGGAAGTGATTGGTAAGAATACATAAGTTCCCAAATAATTATAAAAAAAAATTTTATGGGAAGGGAAATTGTCCACCATGAGAACAATGTAAGTCCACCCCTGCTTATTAGATAGGTTGGTGATTGATTGGGTTAACTTGAAGTAGAACTATGTTTGACATGGAAGACTTGTTGATCCTCACGAGTTGAGAGATATAGGCAAGCAGTCTTAAAAAAATTTAGAAACTTTCTTGCCATTATCTAGGGGTGTATGTGAGCTAAGTCAGTTGATGAGCCAGCTTGAGCTTGACTCATTTTTGAGCACACAAGTTAGAGTAGTCATTATGCTCAGCTCATTGATTGTTAATTGAAATTGAGCTCAAATTTTGCGCGAATTGACTTAAATACTCATCAAGCTACTCATATTTAAAAAACACAATCTTGAAAATATTAAACTCGTGTTCATTAACCTGATCAAAAGACCAGCTCATATCTTTGCACAGTGGGTTTGTGTCCAATGTTAAAACACATGGGCCCCATGGTCCACTTCATGCCCATCCCCTCTTCCTCCCAAATATATCCCTCAAAGAAACCCAAAACCACAAACGACCACATTCCTCAAAACATTGCGGTTCCAACTCAACCCTCTTAAGAAACACTAAAGCGGCTTTGCATTCTTTGAAGTTTCATAACTCGCCTTAGCCTCTCTCTCTGAATCTCAACATCGCCTAGCCCTCTTTAGTTCACTACTCATCGCAAACCTTATGAGTGAGCTCAAGCTGTGTTTTCAAATGATTCAAGATCAAGCCAAAATTGAGCCAAGCTCCGGTTTGATGCAACTCAAGCTCAACTCACTTACACCCTTAGTATTGTCACACCGGTGTTGAATTGGACCCCTTTTTTTTGCAAAGTTTGAGTAAGCGGGCTAACCCAATCATTCCTACTTGGGACAAATTAGCTAGACTTATAAGACATATAAGCCCATAATAAATTGACCTAATAGTTGAGTTAAACCCCTTTATAGGGTAACTCAGAGTAGTCACCACAAATTAAGTTGACCTATGCATCTTAATTCTGACCTCATACTTGCAAGCCTCATGGATCGACCATGAATACTTCAATCCCCTTCACTCATTTTTTGTGAGCATCAAACAATCTTTAACGGACAATCAAAACATAGTTAGTAGGAAAAAAATGCCTAACCACAAAGAACAATAACAGAAGATCTAAGACACAAAACTCAGTTGAGAGAAAGTTAAAAAAAATTTAAAAAAAAAACTATTAAAACATACAAGATAACTTATACTAGGAGTGCATTGTCAATCAAAGAGTCAAGAGCCTAAGTCATCACTCCGAAGCTTGCATCTACATTATCAAGCACTTCTAATTTAAGAAAAATGCTTTTGGCCTCTTAGATAGGAATGATTATTGCATGCATCATAAATCAGTTGACAACACATTTGTCTAAGAAGATTGTACATCTTCAAAATATTTCAAACATAAAAAGCATTATTAAGAAACTATTTAAAATGTAAAAAAAAATCATAAACTACACTATAGGGGTTTGTTTTGTTATGAGCTTTAGCCAAAATTTAGCCTGGGTTTCGGCTCAATCTTGCCAGAAAGTTTTTGGGGATTCATAAAATATTATTACCATCTTAAATTCTGTGTTAGATTAAATCCTAAATTTAGTAAATCTTAATGAAAACATGATTTAAGAGATTCACACTTCTTATTGTGCACTATCTTCTCATGCATTTAAATCTCCATTATCTAAATCTTAAAACTTAAAAAGATCAGCCAAATAGTTACCTAGTTTTTTACCAGGTTTAGCATATATCATTTCAAACAGTGTTTTAGGATTAATGCCTCCAGAATTTGCTGAATATAGGCTTACAATATTTACTGAATCTTACTTTCAACCAAACCCCTATAGAACTCTTTAAAGATATGTTCAAGATAAACTATTACTAAAATGCAAATCAAAACACAGGAAAAGTGTTCGAATTCATAATTTTTCTTAATATCTGTATCTTTTTCATGAAGTGTGTTATTTTGATGATGGCAGAGTGGTTAGATAATCCCAATTTTTAATCAAGTATGTAAATGGGATAAAAGACTCACTTAGCGACAGTGCAATCCTCCAGTTGTTTCTGCTGGGCATGCCCTGCCACCTATTTCCATGTCCTCAGACGCCCTTGGTAGCCATCGAAGGCATGGAGATCAAAACCCATAATGTTTCAATTTTATTCTCATAATATCAGTGTTATGAATTATAGAACACTGGTAATGGTAATCTAAATGTATCCAGCTTTGAAATTGGATACCGTGCCAAACAAATTACTGCTGCTCACCTTGCCGGCGAATTCGAAGCAGAAGAAATACAGCGAGGGGAGGTAATCAGGAAACAAGGATATGAGAAGAAAGGGTAAAGGGAATAAGCGTACCTGAGACCTGTAATTCGCCGAAGCTGGACCTCCTATAGTCGCCGGCTTAGGGGATTAGGGTGTAGAATGTAGCTACAGAGGAGACCGTAGGGCAACAGGCCAACAGTTTCCGCGATGCATTTATTTGACAATTATATTTTTATCCTGAGGCAATTATACATTTGAGATCAAAATGTTATATATTTATAAAATTAATATATAATTATTTTCATTTATAATGACAATTAGCACTATAAACTATAATTCATATTTTTTATTTTAATTAAAATTTTAATTAGCTGATTTTAGCTCATGCAAATATATAATTTTATTATTTATTTTTTGAATATGATGATTGATATATATGTAAAAAAAATTTAATAATACAATTCATATTAGCATAATGTTTTCTTATATTTATATTATGAATAATTAATCTTAATTATAATATATATTCAAAGAGATCGGATTATTATTAATTTAGAATAATTAAGCATTAAATCTCATATACTTTCTATCATCTATCGAATGTTTAAATTATTAACATTCAAATAATAACCACACAAATTTTTTGTGGAAGATAAAAGATGTATGTGAATAGATTTTCTATTCTTTTAAATGGATATTAGTCTAATTAGTATATTATTTTGAATCTTTTATTATTTTATTATACTCATAATAATACATAAAATATTTAGTAAAAATTTTATTTTTCTTTGTTAATATGTCTGGCATAATTCATTCATTATGCAGTATATCAAACGTTGCACAATGAAAAATTTGTGAATCTTCATTATACAAAATCTAATCAAATAAAATACTAAAACTTTTAAAAAAAAAAAAATTTCTGAAAATTTAATTAGGATAATAGTAGCCTACTTCGAGTCGGTTAATTTTTTCAACTAATTCGACGGATAAAATCAGTTCTAGGACCTCTTAACCCAGCTTCCTCGCTCCTCTCCTTCTCTTTTTTCTCCCACTTTCCATCTCTAACCTCACAACAAAAAGAGAAACAGAGAGGTATGAAATCATGGAGTTGTGAAGGAAGATATTTGTATAAAACATTATCTGAATTCTATGAAGAAGGTTAACACTTACTGAAAAGACAAAATGGAGGGAAGAGCAACTCTATTTCATGTCCAATAGTTTTCACTTATCATAAACGCTTCAGCAACGAAAAAGTTTAGTGTAGATGAATATTCTCAGTCCTCATCAAATTTCACAAAAAGGAAATTCTTCTCCCAACCTTCGTTGGAAGACAGCAATCCTTCGATGCCTAGCGTTTAAGAAGACATCGCAGAGGAGCAGCGGATTACCAGAGCCATAGAATGAATCAAAGAATGCTATACTGTTTAAACAACCATCCCATTCCACTCAGAATAGCAAAAGCATAAGAGAACAGTTGGGTCTGATAGATCATCAAAGTTCTTTACTGAATGGAAGATTCAATCTCATCTCAAAATACTACTCAAATAAATAAATTTCATTCTCTCATAGATAATATTTTGTTTCTCGCTCCACTCTATGATAGAACTATTTTCTGTAATTGGATCTGTTACAGTGAGGCTTGAGTGAATATTGCTGTTCTGTGTCAATTCGGGTTCTGTTTGGTTTCGATTTCCCTGTTTGATCTGATCCGGCTTGGCTTGAGTGGTTTAATTGAGTTGACTCACTGAGTGAATCTGAACCCGGCTGAGTTGAGAGAGTTTGGAGGGTTTTGCGGGTGCTTTCTGATCCTTTGGATTTAGCGCATTTTTACTCAGCCGTTGGATCTAGTCACTTGGATTGAGTGCTTCTTGAATTGCTCCTTGAACCGTTGGATTAGCCCGTGTTTTCTTCTGCCCTTGGATCTGGTTTTGGATCAAGCGGTTCTTGATTCTTCTAATGACTTAGTGGATTACAGATGTTGCTTCCTTAGCGGTTTGATTTCTGGATTGAATCTGAGCCTTTGCTTTTGGCTGCGGTGGCTGCTTCTTGGCCGTGGGATTAATCGTTGAGGGAAACTAATCTTATACTTTGCATTTGTTGCTTTTGTTTATTTGCTCGTCGAGAGCTCTGAGAGGAAGAGGGAGCTGGAGTCGAGGAGCGGTTTCTCAGATGAAACCTGATGGTTTCCGGAGAAACCCTAAGAGGTGCGAGGAAGAGGAGAAGAAGAGGCGAGGAGATAAGTTCTTTCTTAAACTCTTGATTATTTTTTGTTTGGCTTTTCTGCCCTCTATTTATAGGCTTTTTTTTGGCATGAATCTCTTCCTTCTATCCCTTTGTAACTACTTTTACTATATTCTATATTACATTGGGTTTCTTAATTGTTCTTGGAGATTGAGAGGTAATGCAAGCTGTTACTACTCTTCTCCCTTTCTTGATATTGATCATTTGTCCTTGTGTTATTGTTAATTACATATGGACTTTACTTGTGGCTGTATATTGCTTTGGTTCTTGTAGGCTCTGCCTTCTATCGTGTCTTTAGTTACACTTCTTGATTTTCTGGAAGTTAATTCTGTTATGGATTATTGATTTTATTATGTCTTTGTAATCGGTTTTATTGGGATAGATTTAAAACATGAAGGCCTAGTTATTCTTACTGTACTTGCTTTTGTAACCTTGAGCATGTAAGAGATGTCTGTTGTAAAGCTGATGTCTTTGTTGTATTTTACTGGCTGTTTTGAACTTCTGTAATGGATTCTTGTAGACTCTGTTGTAATGGTAATTCTTAATGTTGTATGATGTATTTTGGCCTTGGAGGAATTGGATTCATAACATTACTCTCCTCCTCACACTGACCTTGCCCTCAAGGTCACCAATATGACTTGCTCTTTTATGCTTGCTGAATTCCTACCTTAGGAGCATCACTTGATAGTATTTCTCCCTGGATTTCTCTCTCTGCTTGTACCATGGTTTCTTGTTCTCTATGTTGTATTTGTAGTTCTCCTTATTGTAATTCGCTTCTATTCTTTCTTACTTGATATCCCGTAAGCTTACGTGGCTAGAATTCCTTCGTTTGCCTTGATATTTCTTTAATTTGTGGATCTCTGGGTACTTTCGTAATCTAAAACTTTTAATCAAGCTTGATTACTATCGCCCATCTTCAGGCAATTGGTAATTTTTGATTGTAGTGTAAAAGCTTGTCAGTATTGTAGTAGTCTTGGATTGAAGCTCTCTTATGTTATCGACCATTTGTTTCATGTTGCTTTTGAGCTTCACGATTTATATGGGTCTCAACCTATCGAAAATAAAAGCTCCTTTGTATGTGGTTTGGATTATGTGACCGCTCTGTTTGTCCCTCTTAATTGAGGTAAAGGATTTGTGCCGGTGACTTCTATGGATCTTATTCTATATAATTGGGTTATCCGACATAAAATTTAAGCTAAGTTATTGGTTAGAAGTATTTGTAATGTGTATACTTATACAATCTCTATGTCCTTTGCCTTGCCTTGGATTGAATGGTTGATAGTTGAAGCTTATTTCTAATGTTTTTTCTTGAATCCACTGCCTTTCTAGTTAAGTATCATGCTGTAATTGATACTCTTGGTCCTCATTGATTATTATGAAGGCAAATAATTTGGCTTGACATATATGCCCTTTGTGATATTTTTCCTCACAATTAAAACATAATCCCTTCTGCCTTCTTTCATCTAATTGTGTTGGTGTGAGCCTCTGAATTGCTAAAGGCTGTTTACTTTGAATGTTGCTGTGTTGATTGGCATTTGGTGGATTAGGCAGTATGGTTGTTTGCTTTGTATTTGATGTTGCTTCTTCTTTGGAACTTGGCGATCTTGTAGTTTCTTGGCATTGTTACATCATCGCTAGCTCCTCCATCGGTTTAGCTAATTGGAAGGCTTCTTTGTAGGGAACTGATGCTCTTACTTCCCTTTTATATCATGCCTTAAACCGATTCAAAATAGCTCAGTAAGAATTGGTGGAATATACGATATCGATTTGCTAATTCCTCAAACTCATTATAAAATTGTTGCAGTAGATTTGTTGTAATTTAGTAAGTTCACCCTTAAATCTCTGCAAGGATGGGCCAAATCTCGAATAAGTTGTTCTCTAAATTACGTATGAGTGTATTTAAGATATTATATTTAAGTGCGTCCATCCATGTAAACCGAAATTATGAATTTCGATCCTCTGAGTTATATCTTGAAAAAATTGCTCACTTTAAAGAGCCATCCTCTAGGGTCTTCTCCCATCTGGGCATATCTATTTTAAGAGGTGTTGACATGGGTGTGTCTGTATGTGGTGTTTGGAGAATAGGATTACGAATGGGATGCATCACATACCGATTTGAGGTTGTTTTTCCAATCTGTTTTCTATTGCAGTCAGTCTTTTTGATATTTCAATCAATGCCATAGTGACTGAGGTCATTTGCTCTTCTATTTTGTTTAATCTGGTAACACATTCATCTAGGGTTTTGGATGTGTATCTTTTGCCTTTTGCCATATTTTCTGATTGAGGATGTAGTAATCAACGAGAGCATCAATGATAGAACTATTTTCTGTAATTGGATCTGTTACAGTGAGGCTTGAGTGAATATTGTTGTTCTGTGTCAATTCGGGTTCTGTTTGGTTTCGATTTCCCTGTTTGATCTTATCCGGCTTGAGTGGTTTAATTGAGTTGACTCAGAGTGAATCAACGGAGTTGAGTTTGGAGGGTTTTGCGGGTGCTTTCTGATCCTTTGGATTTAGCGCCTTTTTACTCAGCCGTTGGATCTAGTCACTTGGATTGAGTGCTTCTTGAATTGCTCCTTGAACTATTGGATTAGCCCGTGTTTTCTTCTGCCCTTGGATCTGGTTTTGGATCAAGTGGTTCTTGATTCTTCTAATGGCTTAGTGGATTACAGATGTTGCTTCCTTAGCGGTTTGATTCCTGGATTGAATCTGAGCCTTTGCTTTTGAGCTGGTCGCTTCTTGGCCGTGGGATTAATCGTTGAAACTAATCTTATACTTTGCATTTGTTGCTTTTGTTTATTGTTGAGTCAAGAGCTCCGAGAGGAAGAGGGAGCTTGAGGAGAAAGCTTTTCTCAGATGAAAGCAGTGGTTTCCAAACCCTGTGAGAGGAAGAAGAGGCGAAGAAGGAGACCGAGGAGATAAGTTCTTTCTTAAACTCTTGATTATTTTTTGTTTTCGCCCTCTATTTATAGGCTTTTTTTGGCATGAATCTCTTCCTTATCCCTTTGTAACTACTTTCTGTTATATTACATATATTGGGTTTCTTAATTAGTTCTTGGAGATTGAGGTATGCGTCTGTTACTACTCTTCTCCCTTTCTTGATATTGATCATTTGTCCTTGTGTTATTGTCGGTTAATTACATTTATGGACTTTAAGGCTCTGTATATGGCTTTGCTTTGGTTCTTGTAAGTCGGCTCTGTCTTGCCTTCTATCGTCTTTAGTTACACTTCTTGATTCTTTGGAAGTTAATTCTATGGATTATTGATTTTATTATGTCTTTGTAATGTCGGTTTTGTTGGGATAGATTTAAGCTTATGAAGGCCTAGTTATTCTCTGTACTTGCTGCTTGAGCATGTAAGTAGTAATCTGTAAAGTCGATGTCTTTGTTGTATTTTCTTGTCGTTCAACTTCTATAATGGATTCTTGTAGACTGTTGTAATGGTAATTCTTAATGTTGTATGCTGTATTTTGGCCTTGGAGGAATTGGATTCATAACACTCTATTATGAAGTAAGGCCACATTCTTTCCAAACCTTTCATGTTTATAGTGCTTATAGATAAGCAATGAAAGTGATGTTGCTCGTAAAATTAGGCATTGCCCCTTAAGGAGCTCCTTTTCGATAGATACCTACTTAAAGTAATGTCGAGGAACGAAAAATTGAAGAACTAAAAGGAAATCCAAACAAAAGAAATTATGAAATCGACAAAAAAGAAGTTATCCATATGTGGTGTTTATTTTCGGATGTATATGGGGGGACATCACGCAGATCATAAGGGTACTTACTGAAGTGATCGAGTACGATATTAAGGTATAATATACTATCTCGAAAGATAGAGACATCACCCTTCAATAGACCTAATCACTTAATAAGGACTCTTAAGGCATGATAGGTCTTCGAATGTACCAGAGATTTTTCTCCTACTTTACATAGATAAATAAAATAGGGTTTATATTAAACTAAGTTCTAAAGTTTCCTATAGAGGTAAGCTTCCATAGTTAATTACATTTCAAGAAAGGTGAATTCCTTAGGAATACTATCGATTAAAGTAAACAATTGTGTCTCCAAAGATTTCAAAGTTAAGACTATCAAAGGATTGGTTATATTTGGAAAATCAAATGGAAAAGATCGAGAAGAAGACTTAGTTTTGGAAGCCAATGGTGATGAGCAGTGAATTCTCATGATACTAGGAAACTTAGTGAACATTCCAATCTATCAGATAATTGAGCTTTATATATTTGAAAGTGAAGATATTTATATGTTTTGAGTTGAAATTTTATTAGATTGTTAAAGCTTATAATCCACCAACACAAGGTTATGGAGATGCTTAAGAGGTGAGGATTTATGCTTGTAGCCCGAAGGAAATAGCTACCTCGGATCCTAAATCTAGGGAGCTTTAGGAAGAGCTAAAGTAAGACATAAATCTAAGTGAAGATGGGCATGAGGTTTACCTCCACAAGAGAGGATAAACCACCCAAATGTTGGGCTTACAACTGCCTCACAACTGCCTGGAATGGCCTCCAGCTAACTCCTCCTATGATTTTAAAATCATGTAGGAAAGTCTTATGAATTTGCACGATAATTAGACTATTATTTATTTAGAAAGAGTCTAAAACCCTTAAACTCACTCCCTAAGAGACTAGAACATGAGTGGTATGAGTAATGACTTAATCTAAAGCAAAAATCTTTTCAAATTTTATTCCAATTTTGACACTTCATTTTGACAAAAGTTTTCGGATTTTGTTGCCTATATGCATTATGAAATAAGATTGTTGGCTAAATCAAAGAGAAAGGGATGTTTTCCACCACAAGGGATGCCCTCACAGGTCAAGCATTCCCCTATCGTGCAAAAATGGAAATCCCCTATTTTCAAGAGCGAAATAATATGATATGCATGTTGTGAAACATTTAACCATTCAGCTAAGGGGTTGATAAATCTTTTAATTATCTTGTTTAATGCCTAGGCATGTTATAGAAAATTTCAGTTATGAGTTGCAGTTGGGTAAAAGATTTATTTTTTCCTGAGAGTCTAATCATATCGAGGTCACACATTAAAGCATTACTCATAATAAATTATGAAAAACATGTTGTTTCTAAGGCACAAGCTAAACATGACATCAAACAATTTTATAGCTACCGCAAAAGAATAACAGGCCGGTGCGGTCGGGTACCGTCGTACAACCCGAAAAAAAAAGGATGGGTAGCCGAACTCTACCCTTATACAACCCAAAATTACAAAATAATGATTACAATTATAATGAATTTTATGGGAGTCTTCATTCTTCATGCTTTCATGTCTCCTTCATTTCTTCTTTTCCCTTTTATTTGGTGGACTTCAAGGCATTACATGACACCCCAGGACAAAGCCTTTTAACTAATGCTCATCCTTATCCCTCATAACACTAATCCTAATTTCTAATGAAAAATTACATTAAAGTAGAAAAAGTAAATCTAACTATACCTGCAAAATAAGTATTAGTTAAACACACATACAATCTCAAGTAGTTATATATATTTACAAGCATATATGTCCTAACTTGGATTATGCTTAGAGGTTTAAGCAACCTGCAAAGAGAGCATTTATATTTATTTTAAGCACCCTTTAAGCATAATCTCCTATATAAAATATGATTAGTCTAATATCGACCTAATATCCAGTCTACAAAGCATACACCCTAACATCTTGTCCAAAAATAATATATCATATGATGCATCGTCCAAACATAAAGCTAGAAGTGGTGACTTAGTTCTAATGTGTTAAGACTTGTGACATGACATGTCTTAAGCATTAGTGTTATGATTTTCTAAGTATGAAAGACTTTCATTTAATATAAAGGGTTGATTTCACTTGAAATTATTTAATTGATTTGAGAATTTTTATTTTTATTTTCTTTTATTTCATATGATTACACTTAGCGACTAAGTATTATAAAGAGAAGAAAAGAGGATTATCCTCTTTCATCCCTACCTTAAGCCACTTTCTAAAACATATTGATTTGATTTAGTTCTCTTTAGTGAATGGCTTAAATATTTTAGTTAATCTTAAGTTTAGGATCATTCTAAATAATTATATTCAATGTGTGTTGACCTCACTTTTAGGATGAGCTCTCAACTTCTTCATCTTATACTTTAAGAGATCCTTAGTCTTAAGACATATATAGTGATTAGGTGGACACTCAACCTAGCCCTAGAGACTTATAAGAGTTAGCCATAGGAATAGGTTATGCCTTAGGGGTTAGAAAAATTTGCCTACCCTATAGCTTGAACCAATCCTCACTTCCTCCCTTCAAGTCAAACTCAAATTAATTATAGCTTAATTGATTTTCTCCAAACTCAAATCAATTCTATATGATTGAAACCCATGATTGAAACCTATGATTGAAATCCATGATTGAAATTCTAAGCACAAAATATTTCCCAAGTCCTTTGATTCCTTCTCATAGACTTAGCCAAAATCAATTCAAACTCATAAAATTTTCTCACAACCCATTTATATTCTCACTTATATTCACACATATAAATGAAATATAAATTCAAATCAATCAAACTAAGCCCAAAAAATCTAATAATCCATTTTCAAAAAATCTTTCCCAAGTCCTTTAATTCCCCCTTATGGACTTAGCTCAAATCAACTTCAAATCACTTCAAATCCATAAAATTTTCTCATAACCCATTTATATTCTCATTTATATTCACATATATAAATAAAATATAAATTCAAATAATCGAAACCAAATTCAAAACTTATGCTCAAATTCCATCAAAATTCAATCTAAGCCTTTCAAGTCAAACTCTTGAACTTAGCCAAATCAACTTCAAATCAAGCTAAACTCTTTATTTTACTTCATGATTCAATCAGTCCTTCAATCATGAATCCAAATATAAATACAAACTTCAATCATCAAACTATAACTAAATTCAAAAAATCAAGTCCAAGTCAAACTCATGTTCACCCTTTGAACTTGAAATTGTCAAATGAGCCAAAACCCATTTGACTTCAAATCTCTTGCAAATGGATTTATATTTCAATCATAAGTCCATATGTTAGTTCAATCAAACTCAAATCAAGCTTTAACTAAGCCATTTGACCCACTTAGGATCACTTGACCCAAAGTGACCTAAAGTACCCCTTATGAGCCAACTTCTAATCCTAACCAAATTGGATTGAACTAAGCCCATCTAAGCCTCTCATCATGATTAACAATCATCATGAGATGATCAATCACTCAAATTGGGTAAAACCAAGTCAAACCTAAGGGTTGACCAAGTCCACACTTAACTAAAATAAAACCTAACATAGCCAAAATCCACCATAGGCCAAATGGATTGAAACCATTAATCAAGACTCATTCATGATCAATATTTAAACTTGACCAAGTCAACATTTGAGCTTATCCTAACCCAATTGGCCACTTGACCTAAGTTGACCCAACTTGACCTAAAAAGTCAAAATATGTCAAAACTTGATCTAAGCCAAATTGATTGAAACTAATGAGTCAAGCTCATTCTAAATCACTTGTTGAACTTGACCGAGGCCTCAATTGGCCAACTAGATCCAACCTAGCCCAATTGAACATGAACCCAAGTTGACCTAAAGGGTCATATTGAGCCAAAATCAAATTAAACCAAAATTGATTGGAAATAAAGATACCAATCCATTCCATATGACCAATGAAACCTAAACAAACCCATGACCTAACCTAAATAAGTCAAATGGCAAAATGGTCAACTCGACCCATTTGACCTAAATGAACTCGCTTGAACCAAAACCAAATATAAACTAAATTGAATCAAACCAAAGCCACCAAAACATTTCAAATGGTCATATGAACTTGACCCAACCCCTGGTTTGACCCAATTTGACCAATTGGTCAACTTGACCCAAGTTGACCCATTTTGACCTAAATGGGTCAACATGAGCCAAATCATATCAAACCGACTCCAAATTCAATGAAACTTGGCCTAACCTATTTTTCCATCATATCAAACACACTCAAACTAAAATCAAGGTCAAATAACCATTTTACCCCTAGTTCATAGGGTAACCCAAAATCAAAACCACTTGGAATTTGGTCAATTTCTCTTCATGGATACTTGGCATCCTTGTAGTGAACCAAATGGTTACTAATGGACTTAGTGTACATGACCAAATGGGTTTGAGTCAGCCAAACCCAATATCGACCACATGCCTTAAAATGGAGCACATGGAATCCTCCTTCCACTTGAATTAAGCATATGGGGGGTTCACCATTCCACTCCTCTGGCCAAACTGACTTCAAGGACACTCTTAATAGCCTAACAAACCACTTAAAGAGCTCAATTGGATCAAAATGGCAAGAGAAGGCTCGATCATCCGATTGCTCTAGGGGGAGATATACTCCCCCTAATTCCATTCAATCTTCATTCTCCCTAATTCGATTGAGCAAGAGGAAGCTAGAGAAGTGATTTCCCAGCTTCCCCAAGCTCTCTCAAGTAATTCCCTTTTCCATTTTCTTGGTTTTCATAGCTTGAAATTAGGGGAGCTCCACTCAAAATCAAACTTACTCCACACTTCAAATTAACCTAATTCCCTTTACAAGCACCCTCAGGGAGCTTGATCGAACTCACCCAAGCCTTCACACAAGTTCCTAAGGCAAGGGAGGAGTCACCTTGATCAAGACCAAGCTCAAGTCAAGGAGGAGTTGGCCCATAGGAGGATCTACCCCATCTCAGAGCCTCTAAACTTCAACAAAGCTTCATCTCCACTAGACGAAGCTTCTCTAAGGGAATCAAGCTTCGATGATAACCTCCGGTAAGGTATTCCCTTAAACTGAGCTTAATCTAGATGTGGTTTGGTCCTTTGTGAAGTAAACTATCACCCCCATGAGATTCTAGTCGTTATATGTGTGTGCCTTTGTGCATAGATGGTGTAGGTTGAGTTTCAATCCAATCCGAGCTCAATCAAGCTCGGATATTCTCCTAGAAGATGGATGGTGTCCATTCCTCATAGAGAAGAACAAGGAAGGATCATGAGCCGTCTATCCGTGCATTTTGGATAGATGGTCATGATTAAGACACGTAGCATCCCACATTTCATCCTTTAGAACCGCGACTTTAACCTCAACCGTTCGATCAAGGATTGGACGGGTGAGAAAGCGCGTAGTGCCGCCATTGACGCGGCGCTATGATGTGATAACTTTAATATCGAATCCCATCATGCCACGTGGAAAGCACATGTCGCATCAGCAGCCCATGAGGTGTCGACGGGATTAAATGTTTAATTAGGTTATTAAATCATCTAATTAATCATGGAAACTTCATAAATTCATATCTAAGCCTAAAAAAATTATAAAAATATGAAATAAATTGCATTTGATAGATAATTGAACATAGAATATTCTAAAAATAATTTAAATGGATTTTGAATAGTGGGTTTTATTAAGAATGTTATTTTGCTAATTACCCTCTAATTACTCCACTGATTAATCTAAAAAATTCTTGTGTATAATTAGTGGGATGACTCCTGCCTCCCCTAAATTTCTTAGGATTTATTGGTGGTTTAATTAGAGGAATTGCTAGTTCAATCTTTAATCACTCCTTTAATATAATTAAGCTTAATTAAGGATATAATTAGTGGTTTAATCCTTTGATTGAGTCAATTAAGTGTTGCTTAAGTGAGTAGGAGGCTTTGGGAATAATTGTGGGATATTTTCCTTAAGACATTTTTTAAACCCCTTTTCTTTCTTAATCCAACCTTAATTCAGGGTTAATTCACTAATTACCTCATTAATTAATTGCATGAAACTCTAAAACTTTCTAGAACTCAAATAATCTATCATGGGTAGATGCTTAGGTGCTCAATAGCCTAAGTGCATTAAGGAAATCAAAATCCCACTCACATGTGTGAGAAGGGTTATGAAATTACTTAAAATAAACTCCTTAGTTTAATTAATCATTAATCATGAGCCAAATTGCATTAAGCCCTTTTTCCTTCCTAGGTGCATTACTGATTTAAATTTCTTGTGTGGTTTTATGTCATCTCAATGGCTCATAATTATTTGATTAAGTATGCTAAGGTGGTATAGGTAAGGGGTAATTAACATGCTTAATTCATACCTTAACCTAAATAACATATAAAATTGATCTAATTACCTAAGAATTAAACTAAAGCAACAAACCTATGTGGAAATGGGTTAGGAATAGAAAACTCACCTCACATTTCTCAAATTAAATCAAACTCAAAACAAAATCAAACCTTCTTTAAAAATAACCTGATTTGCTTTAATCTTTCTTAGTTCATAGGATTGTTTTAGGAATTAATTAAGGTGAATGTGTTTACATGATTTTATCACTTTAGTTCTTTCCTAACATGCTAAATGTGCATGTCATATGGATTTCATGCATTCATGCTTTTCAAAAATCAAATTAAAATAAAATATTTCCTTTATGTCAAATTGCATATTTTGGTTAAAGTAAAAATATGAATGGCTATTATCACAACTAAATCCAAAACTATTTTTTTTAAATCTATAAATCAAATACCTAAAATTGAAAGTGTGCTACTTATAATTATTTATAAGCATGCATGTGGATATAAATATGAAAATGTCCAAGTGTGACTTTCCTTGTCTTTTCTTTTAGCATAATTTTGAATATGATTTGGCAAAGTGTTTAGTTCATTTGAAAAGAACACAACACTTGACCTACCTCATTCCTATTCATTCCTATGCTATTACTTAAGAAGTACATCCACACTTGCACATATACATTGCATAAATAAAATAAATAAACAAATACAAATTTTTGCATCTTTCTTCTTCATTCATTTCTTTTGTACATGTGCTTGTATTTAAGTAAAGTAGTATATTAGTCTGGACAACCCCATGGTTGCGAGGCTTTAAGTAGCACTAAGTATGTCTTATACCTTACACCCCTGGTGCTAACAATGGTGCCATACTCACTTATGCCTTTCATACATACATGTGTGCATGTGAAGAATGGATAAGAAAATATCTTTTCTACTTAATGAAAATCATGCATCATAAAACACTCCAATTTTCTTAAGTAACTCACTTAACATTTATCATAAAGTGTGCTAAATATTTTCATTTGTATGTATAGATATGATTAGGTGCATTCATATGCATGCTACACATGTTGGGAAAGAAATGAAGTGATGTGTGTTTTGTGATATTAATTCACTTTACTTAATCTTAAAATTTCTTTCTTTTGAATAGGTTAGTTTAGGGAAAAAAAATCTAAACTTAAAATTATTTATAACACATAATAAAATATTCACTAAACAAAATCAAACATGAACTCACCTTAGAAATTACTAAAACTAGGGAGGAAAGAGAAGTTCTTTTCTCTTCTCCCTCTCTTTACAACCCTTAGTAATTAATTCTAGGTTCACTTAAACCAAATCAAAATACAAAATAAAAAATCAAACCAAAGCATCTAAGTGACTTAAATGAATCCACCTATCTAAGTTAAACACTTTTCATACTTAGAAAATTTTAAACCTTAAAGTCATAGCTAAGAATACCACACAAACCTTCTAATGCACACACATTAGACTAAGTCACCACTTCTAGCTTTAGGTTGGGACAGTGCATGATTTGATGTTTATTTTTATTTTGTGATATAATATTTTAGTCTGGATGGTAGGGTGTATGCTCATAGAATGGTAGGATGATTTAGTCTAATAATTATTTTCTGCAAGGGATTGTGCTTAAGGGGTGTAATAAAAAAAATATACTGCGTGACTTTTATACCCCTAAGCATAATCCAATAGGCTAGGTGGACTTGAGTACCCATATGTGAGGTGCTAAGTCTAATATACATGCTTGAAATTTGTTTAGTTTATTTAGCTAATCTCTGTTTAGCAGGTGTTAGTTAAATTTACTTTATCTTTTCATATAATTTTGTAATTAAGATTTTGGAATCATTGTTATGAGGGATTAGGATGAGCATTAGTCATAAGATCTCATCTTATGTATCATGTGAAGCCTTTGGAGCAACCACCTTCCAACCATCCAAAGGAAGAACCAAAAGAAGAAAGGAGAAAGAAGAAAGAAGAAATGAAGAAATGAAGACCCCCATAACATGAATTTCTTGCTTAATTGTAATTAATTGATTTGTAATATGGGTTGTATAAGGGTAGAGCTCAACGACCCAATTTGTTTTTGAGTTTGTGTGGTGGAGCCCAACCACAAATGACATTTTATTCTTTTGTGTTAGCTTTATAAAATGCGTGATGTTTTGTTTAGCTTGTGCTTTAAGATGACATCATTTTTCTAGTTTCTTCCTTACTTGATGTATGGCCTGGAAGACGATTAGGTTCTCAGGGAAAAACAAATCTTCTACCAAATCTAATAATTCAAAATTAAAAATAAAGAACTCATAACCTCATCTAAAGCTTAGGTTGTAAATCAAGATAAAAGAATTAGTAACCCCTTAGCTAGATGAGTATTTCTTTTATAACATCATGCATAGAAACATATTATTTCACTCTTGATTGGAGGGCTTCCACCTTTGCCAGAGTACTTGGCTTGACCTGTGAGAGCCATGGTGGAAACACACCTCCCATTCTCACTGATTTTATCCCATAATCTTATTTCTCATGCATTAGGCATAATGAATTCTATAAGCCCGAGTCAAATTGATTGTCTAAAATAAAAATAAAATGTAACATGATTTGTCAAATAGATTTAGGTCATTACTCATGCCCATATATGATCTAGTCTCTTAGGGAGTGAGTTTAAGGACTTAGTCTCTTTCTAAATTAATAACAACCTAATTATCTTCCATAAAACATATGACTTGCCTACATGAATTTAAAACCATAGGAGAAGTTAGTTGGCGACCACCCCTAGGCGGTTGTATGTCCAAACAATTAGGTAATTTATCCTCTCTTATGGAGATAAACCAGATACTCATTTTTCATTTTAGATTTAGGTCATGCTTTTGGCCCTCGCCAAAGCTCCCTAGATTTAGGTTTTGAGGTTGCTTTTCACCTTTGTGGGCCATAAGTATAAATCCTCTCCTCCTATGCATTTTCACAATCTCATGTTGTGGAATTATAAGCCCTAAATATCTAATGAAAAATTCAACTCAAATAAACTAATTCAATTTCAAAAATGTAAAGCCCAATCATAGGATAGTTTGAGATGCTCGCTAGATTTCCTAGTATTGTGAACATCTCCTATTTATTTATTTTTCATTTGGCTTTGATAAGAACTCTCTTCTTTTTGATCAATCCCATTTGATCTTCCAAAATAAACTAATCGATTGATACTCCTACCTATTAAAATCTTTAGAGATAACAATCATTTACCTTAATCGAGAGTATTCCTAAGGAATCCCCTTTCTTAGGATGTAATTAACTATGGGGGCTTGCCTCTGTAGGGAACTTAATGAACCCAATTTAAAATAAACCCTGGTTTACTTTTTCATGTAAAGTAGGGGAAGAATCTCTGATACATATGTAGACCCATTGTCCTTAGGAGTCCTTATTCAGGTGATTAGATCCATCGTAGGGTATTGACTTCTGTCATTCGAGATAGTACACTTCTCCTCAATACCATACTCGATCACCTTAATAAGAACATCTACAGATCTATGTGGTGTCCAAATGCATAAAGAGTATATTTATATCTTCATTTTATCCACATAGATTGAAGATGGAAGTATACATCTTAGAAAGAAATTAAAAACTTTCACCACAGATTTTTTTGATGACTCCGCTGGGGAAGGTTCCTCTCTCCATCTTTAGTAAATGATCATTGTCTCTAAATATCGACAGTGAGTTTGTACTTTTGTATGAATCCAAGACTATCTTTCTTTTCATTGGCACTTAACTCATTTCATCCTTAAGTTAAGCTAGCCAACATCCTTTTAGGACCTCACTGGTGTTGGTCTTAAAACCTCCTGTTCCCAATGGGTGAAAAAAAAAAACTCAAATAAAAGAAAATGATTAAAGACTTCCTTCTTACCATTTTTATGGTAAGAAAAGGTTCATTTCAAAAAAAAAATCAAAAGAAAATAAATCATTTATAAAAGTCTTACTTTTCAAAAAGCACTCTTTCAAAATGTACATAATAAAATATCTTGCACAAAAATTTTCCAAAATCACCTTCATCTAACAATCTTCATGATTATTATATGTAGGATCATCTTTGCAAAAATAAAATTCCAATAATCATAAACTTTTAAAAAGCACAGAATTTCTAGATGGGTATTTCCATTTAATGCATCCAAATGTGTTGAATGAATATTACATCTTCAAACCAAAATAATTTTTGAAATTCCACTCAACACATTCCACATGTTGTTGAATTCTCACCTTTCCAAAGTACATATGAAACCTCTCAATTCAATATACCCACATTTATTGAATGGAGGTTTCATTTTCAATCAAAAATAAATTTTTTAAAAGCACATATGAAACTTCTCCATTCAATATACTCACATTTATTGAATGGAGGTTCCAATTTCAATCAAAATCAAAAAAAATAAATTTTTCCAAAAGCATATATGAAACCTCTCAATTTCAATATACTCAAATTTATTGAATGAAGATTTCATTTCCAAATTAAATGAAATTATTTTGAAATCCCACTTAACATATTCCATATATGATTAAGTTGTAATCTCCTCTTTCAAAAAGCAATAATCACACACAAAATAAAATTTTCACATTTCAAAAATAAAATTGACTTCCATTCTTACATACCCAAATTTGTTAAATGGAAGTCTTCTTTTTAAAAATCAAAACTTAACAATCATATTTTCAAAATTCAAAATACATTTGGAACTTCATTTAGCATACTCAAATTTGCTAAGTGAAGTCTCCAAATTCAAAATCAAAAAATTTTCAAACACATTTGGAACTTCATTTAGCATACTCAAATTTACTAAGTGAAGTCTCCAAATTCAAAACCAAAAACTTTCAAACACATTTGGAACTTCATTTAGCATACTCAAATTTGCTAAGTAAAGTCTCTAAATTCAAAATCAAAAAAATTCAAACACATTTAGAACGTCATTTAGCATACTCAAATTTGCTAAGTGAAGTCTCCAAATTCAAAATCAAAAATTTTCAAACACATTTGGAACTTCATTTTAGCATACCTAAATTTGCTAAGTGTAAGTCTCCATTTTCAAAAAAAAAAAAAAAAAAAAAATTCAAACATACATTTGGGACCTTATTTAGCATACTCAAATTTGTTGAGTGAAGTCTCCAAATCCAAAATCAAAAATTTCAAACATATATTTGGAACTTCATTTTTGGCATACCACATTTGCTAAAGTGAAGTCTCCATTTTACAAAACACAAAATTTTTCAAAACACTTGGAACTTCATTTTTGGCATACCACATTTGCTAAAGTGAAGTCTCCATTTTACAAAATATAAAATTTTTCAAAACACTTGGAACTTCATTTTAGCATACCCCATTTCCTAAGTGAAGTCTCCAAATTTGAAATCAAAACTTCAAACACATTTGGATTTCCTTAGCATACTTAAATTTGCTAAGGGTACACTTTTCAAAATAAAATCAACAACTCAAAACAAAATCTGAAACACATTTGGAACTTCATTTAGCATACTCATAAGAGAAGTTTCCAAATTTAAAATTAAAAATTTCAATCACATTTGGATTTCCTTAGCATACTTAAATTTGCTAAGGGTCTTCTTTTTAAAAAAATCAAACACAAACACATTTGGATTCTTTTATTTAGCATACCTAAATTTGCTAAGTGAAAATTCTTCTTTTCAAAAATAAAACATATTTATGTCATTCATTTAGCATACCCAAATTTGCTAAATGAGGATTCCATTTTTAAAATCACAAATGATTCACAAAATAAAGCAAAAAAAAGAAGAAACAATTGTTTTCAAACACCTCACTTAGCATACTCAAATTTGCTAAGTGAGCAAATTCCAAAAATCTCAAATCAAAAGAATAAAAAATCAAACATGAACCTATGGAAGTATCTCTCTAAAAATACTAAAACCCATTTTCAATATACTCAAATTTGTTGGAAATGGAGTCTACATTCTAAAATCCCCTCTTCAATCAATTTTAAAATCTCTTCCAAATCTATTTGAACCTGGCTTAACACTTTTAAAGATGTTGAGTATGGGTTCAACTTCTAGATTTGAATTCAAAATCAACATCGATTCAAGTTGATTTTCAACATTGTAGACTCGCTCATCGATAGTTTTAGTATTCGCCTCACCTTTTCGTTGATAGAAATGGTAGTGCCCAAGTATGTGTTTACCTTTCCCCATGGGATGGACTTAGCCCGGATCAGTCGGCCTTCCCGCCTCGACACCCCATCTCATTCATTTGGACAAGGTTTTGAGGGCGGGATTACTGTGAGGGTACTCCCTCACCACAATAGAGACCACGTGAAGCGATCATTTAGATTGACTTTCCATTAGACTTTGATATCCCCTCATTGAAGAGGAAGGAAGTGGTAGTTCCTACAGTGACAGCATCAATTCCAGTGTTTGTGATAGCGCCAGTGTGCCCGATTATTTCCCGTGTTGCCCTAGTGAGGAATATCACCTACTCATTAGCACCTTCAAAGGGTAAGGCTCCCCTGATCCTAGGGATTATCTCCCTAGCTTTTGAGGTCGGGTCTAACTCTTACTCCACCCGCCCTACCAAAACTCAGAGGAGGAATAAGAACCGCATGATAAAGCGGTACCATACTCACATCGCCAAGGAGATGGAGGTAGCTACACGGTCAGTTATTGAGGAGTTGCCTACTTTAATTTTCCCTGCTGGTTACAGTGAACCCATTCCATCCTCTCTCTCGGCAGAGGATGCCGGAGGATCTCTACTTCACCTCCACCTGATTCAAAGCCCACCAATCGCTTAGAATAGAGGTCATGCCGCCTCTGCTCAATTTTACGTGTTAGCGAGCTTACGGATGATCCGAAGTCCAGGGATTTGAGATCTGTAATCCCCCGCAGTGTGGGGAAGCATATTTGATAGGAGAGGCCAGGGAGGCCCGTACTTCAGTTCACATTTCTAGTCGGGAGAGGCGAGGTTCAGCCGGCAATCAATGGCTTCTATACTCATTGATTTTCCTGATCGATGTGCTACCCGTGTCGATCATACTGACATTATTATGCTTACAGGGACAACACATCATAGAAGGGTAGCTTCTATCTCGAGAGAGTCGGTGGTGTCTCCACCACATCGCTCTACACCCCGTCCCTCGTTACTTGTACATGTTCCAGCATCTTCAATTCCATCAAAGGCTATGAAGGCCTCATCATGGGAGAAGATGACCCTATTTTTGATACAGCTATGGTCGAGAGATTTTGTTCCATCCACACCACCTACTATGGTGAGGTCGAGCTCTCCTGCTCCACCTTCTACCCCAGTCGTGGTACAGAAGGAGTGACGACCTCGAAGCATCATAGTTGTCCCATCACCACCACCACTAGTACAAAAGGTGGTTATAGTTATTGAGGGAGAGGGTGACAGCTCAGCCACACCCATGATGATAGATCCTCCTAGGAGTGTCACCCAATGCAAACATAGTGAAAACCAAGATTATATTTCGTCTAGTGAGTATAGCCCTCACATGGTTGATTCTCCAGCAGCAAGGGAGGTCCGATGCCTCTCAGTACTTGATAGTAATCACACAGGTTAGCCAAAGACATTTGTGCCCATTCAGATTAATCATTCTCTAGATGAGATTGTAGCCAATTATCTCATGGATAAGAAAGAGATATTAGGGTATGATTGGTCTGATGAAGAGAAAATCAGCTTTGATCCCAATGAAGATAATTTGTTGGGAGACTCAGCAAGGGTCTGCATGGTAGATACTGGGGTCCTCCTTAGAGCAGACTATGGAAGGTGCTAACAGAAGACACACAGACTAACCCAACAACACCTCCTAGCACAAATCAAGCAGAAGGATGAAAAGATAAATAGGATGGAGAGGAGGCTCGAAGATCTATTAGCAGTTGTCTTAGTATTGCAAAATCAATCCCCGACAGTCCATACTACCATAGGTGAGAAGTGAGTTGGTGCATGTCTTGGACCCAAAACCTTACCTCCGAGATCGGACAATACTAACATGTATAGGAAGGTAGTGGATAGTACATTCATATAAGAAAAAGATATTAAGAGCATGGTTGAGTAGTAGGTGAAGGAAGCATTGGCTCAAGGGGGATCATCGCCAAAGGGTAGACTATCAAGAATTTGATGCGCCAATACCATAAGGGTTTCATGCCACCTTCCTTGAGAGTTTTGATGGCGAATGGGAAAGACATTGCATATTTTAAGCTTATTGCAACACTGGTGGTAGTGATGCTTTATTTTTCCATCTATTCACCAGTAGCCTAGCGAGTATAGCATTTGACTAGTACGCTAAACTTCCCAACAGTTTAGTGAAGACATTTGTTGAGTTGGAGTAACTCTTATCAATGGGAGCTCAAAGAAGGTCATGGCGATCTAAGAGTAGCACAACAACACTCGTGAGTCCTTATTGACTACATTCTCGGATGGCGTAACTGAGTATGAAATGAGCCACATGTCAATACAACATAGTGAAATTCTTCTAAAGAATATTCATGGCCGCTTCATGCTTAAGGGCTTCACCATCAAAACTTTTGAGAAGTTAATCAATAAGGTAGCTAGTCTATAAAGAGAGGCCAAATAGTTGCATTTTCAAGACTAGTTGTCCAAGCCGAAGCCGCAAAAGGTATATGAGAAGAAATCGGGGATAGTTACAGTGGTAGATAAGGGGAAGCAACCAGCTAAAGATCAATCTGAGAGACCACGACCTCAACAGCTTTCTCTTCCACCTCCTCTACCACCACCGAGGCAACCACCCGCTCCACAAGCCTCCAGCCTCTACACCACCTCCTCCTCAACCACATCATCAGCAGGTATACACATACCCACCAGTAGCTATCCACCTACTCTTATGGATAAATTAAATAAACCATATATTTAAGAGGGAGGTAATCAGGAAGATCTTTAAGAACCTCTTAAAGAAGCCTGATTTTCAGCTACCCGGACCTAGGAGACCGGAGGAAGTGGGCAAAAGTCATGATCCTAACTTTTTCCCCTATCACCATATGTTTGGTCATGTTTTGAAAGATTGCTTCACATTCAAGGACTGACTTGAACATAGTTTCAAGACTGGTGCTATAGTCATCCCTAAAGAATACCTTATGGAACAACCATCTAGTTCCATTAGGGTAATCCTTATGGATATTTACGATCCTTGAAAAACCAAAGAAGGTTGGGACATCTCCTTATCTCGTACCTCTAAGAAGATTGTTCAAAAAATCAAGAAACTTTCCTCAGGTGCCCGAGCTTTCAAATCTCTAACATCAAGAAAGGTTTGCAAGTTGTGCAACTCTAGGAAGGAAATACATCAGCACTGCCCTGGATAGCCATGTAGCACAACCATCGATTGAGTCCAGCCTCAAGTCTACCATCGCAGCTACTACATTAGTGAGCACCTCTTCTACTTCAGTTAGCTCTTCTTCTATTAGTAGAACTCTTGTATCACTGGATAAGGGCACCAAATCCCTTACCCCAATTACTTTACTTAATTTCTACTTTGTACCTCCTATCAAATCTAAGAAATTGAAGAATAAAACTAGCTTGAATTATATATGTGTCACTTCTGATGGGTTGTCTACTTCTATTCCTAATGATAACTCTTCAAGTCAAAAGAACTATAATAATTCTAATCTTCCTCTTTTTGATTCAGAGTTAGATTTTCCTACTCTGAATACTACAGGTTCACCTCTTGAGATAGACTTAGAATCATTCAATAGGGTCTCATAGAGAAGCGTGAAATGCGAGTGAACCTTCCATTATCCGCCACAAGAGATCACCAAAGTCAACCTCAGAGTGGCAAGGTTCTACCTCCTGGGCGACCTCAAGATAGGGAAACAAGTCATTGGTTCAAAAGATGAGAATCCCTTCCACAGATGCTCCACCCTTGGGCATGCTCATGGAGGATCGCCTGGGTGGACTACAATGTCCTCTCACCTAAGAAAGTTACCATCTAAGCTAAGCATATACGATGCCCTTGTCTTATCCAAAGAGATGAGAGAATCACTAATCAAGGCTCTCCTTGATCTTGAAATATGCTTAGCTGATATGGTGAGAGGCACATTATAAAAAAGAAGCCGGGATCACTTTCACGATGAAGACCTCTTTCTAGGGGACATGGAGCACAACCGTCCCCTCTACATCATAGTGGACATGGGCAGATTTAGACTTGCCAAAGTTCTTATTGATCCAGGTGCATCGGTAAATATTATGAGTCTAAAGACCTTTGCCTATTTGAGGATCGACTTATCCACACTCTGAGGAGAACGAATGATATTGAGAGGATTCAATGAATAAGGCGAGATGGCTTTAGGTTTTATAGTGTTACCTTTGGAGATAGGTGATTGGAAGATTGAAGCCAAGTTTTACATAATTGATTCAAATACTTCATTCACTGCTTTACTCAGTAGGCCTTGAATACATTAAAATAAGATAATTCCATCCTCCCTCCATAAGCGCATCAAGTTCAAAAAGGATGGGATCGAATACCATATCAAGGGTGATGAAAAGCCATTTTTAGTTAGAGAGGTTGAGATTTATGAGGATGCGACCTACTATCTTCCTCAAAACACCCTTCCTCATGAACTTGGACAAAATTCAAATGCAAATGCAAAATAAAATGAAGGAAAAGAAAAAGCAAAAGAAAAAAAGAAAAATCAAAATCCAAGCAAACAAGAAAGGGAAATTAAAGAAGAAGTGGAGCCGCATATCACATTCCACTCATAGTCCATTCCATCATATGGACATGTGGGTAGGATGACTCGACCTCCACCAGGCAGAGGTAGTCCCAGAGTTGGAAGACCCCCTAGTTAGCCATCATCCAACATGGGTTATGTTTCAGTTCGTAGGAGTTCCCCTACTATTCACATAGACTTGGATCTTCAATGAACTCATCCATCATCAGGTTGAGTGCTACGTTGATGATCTAGTAGTCAAGAGCAGAGAAAAGAAAGACCACCTCTTTGACTTGAGAGTAATTTTTGAATGGTTAAGATAATATAACCTTAGAATGAATCCCTTGAAGTGTGCATTCAGAGTAGCTTTAGGGAAATTTCTTGGTTTTGTTGTCTGACACCAGGGAATAAAGATAGATCTAGAAAAGATTAAAGCTATCTTGGAAATGCCACCTCTTAAAAGTCTAACACAACTCAGATCATTCTAATGATTGTTGGCATATTTAATACGCTTTATCTCCAACCTATCGGAAAGATGTAAGCCATTTTCAGTACTTGTCAAAAAAGATGCCAAGTTCAAGTGGGATGATAAGTGTCAACATACCTTTGAAGATATCAAGCAGTATTTGGTGAAGCTGCTAGTTTTAGCAGCTCCTATCCCGGGCAGGCCACTCATCCTCTACACCATTGCATTGGATGACTCCCTTGGTATTTTGTTGGCCCAAGCCAACGATGAAGGGAAGGAGAGTGCTCTCTACTACCTCAGCCATCATCTGATCCTTGTTGAAGTGAACTATCCACCTATTGAGAAATATTGCCTAGCTTTTATCTTTGCCTCTCAAAAGCTATGATACTATATGCTTTCTCATAAGGTGAACTTAATTTCTAGAGCAAATCCACTACAATATCTCATGACATGACCAACGCTATCCAGACGGTTAGTGTGATGGTCCATGATTCTCTCGTAGTTTGATATCACATTCATGCCTCTCCGTGCGATAAAAGGATAAGCACTAGCAGATTTCTTAGCATCACACCCACGTCCCACTAATTCTTTGCTTAATGATGATCTACCTGATGAACAAATCATGAACTTAGGGGAGGTTAACAACCCCCGATGGAAAATGTATTTTGATGGTGCAGCTTCTTTTCATAAAGGAAGCACTACGATCTACTCTTCAGAAAGGGGTAGAATAGTTCTCTAACTGCATGATGAGATTCTCATACTATCTATCCAACCAGACTACAACAAAGCCAGTATGAGGCTTTGATGGTAGAGTTAGCCATCATATTGTGTGTGTCAAGAGCATCAACATCTATGATTCTTAGTTGGTCATCAATCATTGCCGATCTTACAAGGTTCTCAAACCCAAGTCATCCACTAGTATACCATGAAGTTGTTCCCATCCCCGAAGTCACCATCTACAAGGTTCCCATGGAGAAATGAAGCGATGATGCTTGGCCAAACTTTCAAAGAATTGGCATGTCCAAGATGAGTCCATTTCAATAAGGGTCTAAAATAGACAAGTCCTATCCATTATTCATGCTGAACTCATCAAGAGACTTTTTCTTAAAGAGGATATTGTCGTTTCCAAAAAGGACAAGGAGCTTGATTGGAGGCAACCGTTCATAGACTATTTGAACACTGGCAAACTGCCTCAAGAAAAGTCACAAGCCCATTAGGTGAAACAAAGAGCTCTCTCCTATGCTCTCGTGGATGGCACCTTGTACCGACAATCCTTTGACCAAATATGGTTGTGTTCTTTAGATAAACACAAAGCCCATGGTATTGTAACTGAGGTACATTCAAGTCTATGCAGAGCACACCAATCTGGTCCGAAGATGAAAGCAAAGATTAAGAGATTAAGATATTACTGGCCTTTGATGATTACAGATTGCATGGACGTAGCTAGAAGATGCCACTAATGTCAAGTGCATGGTGTGGTCTTACATCAACCACACAACATTCTATACCCTACTTTAGCTTCATGGCCATTTGAGTGTTGGGGTACGCACAGGGTCCGACGATCCTTCTTCTTCCAAGGGTCACCGGTTCATCTTAGCACACTACTTTTCCAAGTGAGGCAATCCCACCGAGAGGTCACACTCAACATGTGCTTCACTTTTAGGAACCATATCATAGGTTTGTGCCTCGATAAATTATATATGATAATGGTACTATATTTAAAAGCACTAAGATTAACAGCTTCGCCAGAAGAAATGACATAGATTGGAAATACTCCACCATCTACTTCCCCAGAGCAAATGATTTAGTAGAAGCATCCAACAAAACTCTCATTCATATATTGAAGAAGACTCTTGATGACAACAAGCGATAGTGGAATGAGTAGTTGGTTGAAGCCTTGTGGGCCTACTGCACCATATACCAAACTCCAACTCAATCTACCCCATTTTCCTTAGTGTATGGGTCCAAAGTCATTCTACTTTTAGAAGTTCAACTCCCATCACTAAGGATAGCATTAGGTAGCAGAATCACTATAGAATAGAATGCCAAGTTGCAGTTAGAAGAGTTTGAAGGTTTAGAGGAGAGATGCCCATGAGCGTGCTAGAACCTCTAGTTGTACAAGGCCAAAATGATTTAAGCTCACAACAAGTTGGTTCACCCTAGGTCTTTCCAAGTAGAGAACTTGTGTTAGTCCTAATTATATTGCCCGTCAAAAAGATGGGAGGCAAGTTTGAACCCACTTGGGAAGGCCTATGCCATAGAGAAGGCCTACCAAGGAGGATCTTATCAACTTATTGATTGTAAGGGGGGACACCTGATACTTCCAATTAATGGGCTCTATCTGAAAAAATATTATCTATAAAAATCATGTTATAAAATAATTCTATCAATCAACAAAAATTTCATTCCAATCCATTCAAATCTTCTCTTCATTTTGAAGTGTTATTTGCTTATCTTGCCGCCATTAATGAGGGTAAGTGTAAGTGAGGCATCATATCCCCACAACACAAACATAATCAAACATAATTTTCGCTATTAGAATATGTGTGAGAGAACCCAAGAGGCATCCTATTGATTAGCATCAGTTAGTAAGAGAACCCATGCAACATCCTTTCTTAATGGGGATTCCCAATTGCCATCTGAGGCACCACTTCATCAAACTCCCCAACGTGTTTAGATAAAAGAGAACCCAGAGGCATCCTATTCCTTTTAACTCAAGCACAAAAAATAGACATAAATATTTTACTCAAGCTTTTTGATGTGGGAGCAAGCCAAGACACTCACTCATTAGCTTTGTCTTCATGCTACCTCGCTAGTATGTTTTGGTTACTTATCGTGGATGTGAGTCTCCACTTTCTTCATGACTTGATCACAAAATCAATAGCACCTTGTTTGGCAAGCTTCATTTCATCCAATAAGCTACCTCATGTTGACTTTAAAGATATGAGTCCCAGCTTTCTTCTTGAACCAATCATCATGTACTAACTTGAGTATATTTGAGGTTTAGGATAAGTCCCCAAAGGCTCCTTTCCTCTGACTACTTTGAGTTGATATAAGTCCCCAATGGAATTCACTCGAGTCCCCCTAGGTGGCACACTTGTCAGTGAAGAGACTATCCCCAGTTCCACTATAGGAGGATGTGAGTCCCCAGCTTTCCTTAATTATCATAACCGATGGGCATCGAGGTTGGTTGATGTTCACATGTGAAGTGACTCACCCGGTGGACACCACTCATGGTAAAATGTGAGTCTAAGATTTCTCTGAGTTGGCCAAATACCTATTTAATATATGAATAACCATGTTATCTTCTCCGGGTTTTGGATCAAGCCTTCTCCATGGCACTCTATGTGGATTACGCCCTTATGACCCCATTTAGACACTAAGTTACTTTTGGATTGGAAGCCCCTTTCCTAGTACCACTTTGTGATTGGAAAATCTATTCGGATGCACGATTCTCCCTTAGTGAACAGATGGTCTACGATATAAGCTCCTTGATCCCTCACAAACCAACAAGGTCTATGTTAAAACAAAATAATTCGCTTGTGGATTAGGAATTTAAGTCCCCAAAGGGCCCCTTTTCCCAAGCAAACACCCTATGTTGGGTAGTGTAAAACTCCTATAATTGCGACACTTGAGTTGAGATAAATCTGGGTACTCACCCATAGAGTTAGATTCAATCTATTTTTTCCTGTTAAACCATTTCATGGAAGATATAAGTCTACTCCATTCTTTCTAGTGATCACCGATGGCACCTTAGTCTTGATTTGCACAAAGCAACCAATCACCAATCTGTAGTGGAAGATGAGTCGATTTCTTCCTTAAATTGATCATTTGCAAATCAAAAGGCACTCCTTTGGTTGATTGTTCCACCAGTGAAGTTACTCTCTTTGGTTCAAGAACTGAGATAGTCTAGATGATATAAGCTCCTTCTCGAGGATCCATCACAAACCAATGAGATCCATCATAAACCAATGAGATCCATCAAACAAATAAATTAAAATGAAATTAATCTTGATTATTTTGAGATTTAAGTCTCCTAGCAGATTCACTAATAATCGCCTCTTTATCAATTGCTTTAATGAATTACCCTAGTGGTCCCTACTTTGAGATGTAATGCTTTCTTCCTAGATATTGCTACACCAAAAGGCATTACTTTGGTTGATAAGCTGGACTACTCTGATTGGTAAACTACGAGTTCAAGGCCAGTGTCCCAACTCGTGGTCCATCACAAACTTATGGATCCATCATAATCAAAATAAATCTAAAATGAAATTAATCTTGACTATCTTGAGTTGATTTAAGTCCCCACATTCACTCAATCCAACCTTAGTTGTCGCAAGATTACCCCAAAGAATGGTCCCTACTTTGGAGGATGCCTACTATGCTTTCTTCCCAAGACATGCACATACCAAAAAGACATTCCTTTGGTTAGATAACCCCGCTAGACTACTCCCTTTGGATTGTTAAATCGGTAGTAGTTCAAGGCCACCACAATCCCAACTCAGTCCATCGCAAACCTGGGATCCATTAATCAAAACAAATCTAAAATGAAATTAATCTTGACTATCTTGAGTTGATCTAAGTCCCCATCATTCACTCAATAGCCCCTAGGTTGGTTCAATATGTTGCTGCCAATAGATTACCTAAACTAGTCCCTACTTTGAGGATGTAAGTCTACTATGCTTTCTTCCAAGATAGTTGTTTGCATACCAAAGGCATCCCTTTGGTTGGCTAGTTTTACTATGTGTTTAGTAGACTACCCCTTTGGTAAATCTAAGTTGATCTAGGCCTCTTCTACCAAGCAGATCCATCGCAAACCAACAGGGCCCATCTAAAAATATTTGAAACAAATCCAATGAAATAAATAAAACAAAATAAAACAATCAATCTAAATTAAAATCTTTTGCTTCTCCTTAGTGAGATGCAAATCTTTCTAGTTCCCTAGTGGATCTAGAATTCTAATCCCTCAATGGATTTCATAACCCCTGCCTTGTGGATGACCGAACTTGCTCCCCAGTGGAAAGTTCACTTCTCTATCCTCTGGAGTTAAAATAAATAAAAACAACAAAATAATTGAAATTCAATCCTCTTCCCCAATAGAACTTAATTAGACAAATCAAAATTTTCTCAGTGAGACTCAAATCAAACCTCTCATCCTTTTTTGGATGACTTGAACTTGCTTCCCTAGTGTAAGGTTCACTCACTCTATCCCTAGCGGATTCCTCCTTCTCTCTTATGTCTTCGACATAACTAGAGTCACATTGCACTAAGTTCTAGATTCATTATGCACCATGGGTTAGGAGTAGATCATTTTTGTTAGTGCTTGTGATTCGTGTGTTTTGATCATTTCGGTCAACACAATAGTGTGTTCCTTATCGACACACCACACCTATTGGTCGCCCTTTGTTGACCCCATTTTTAGGATGAGCTCTCAACCCTCCATCTTAGACATAGGACTTCTATTAGACTTTAAGAGATCCTTAGTCTTAAGACATAGTGATTAGGTGGAATAGTTATGCCAGTTAGAAAATTTGCCAACCCTATAGCTTGAACCAATCCTCACTTCCTCCCTTCAAGTCAAACTCAAATCAATTCTAGCTTAATTAATTTTCTCCAAACTCAAATCAATTCTACATGATTGAAACCCATGATTGAAACCTATGATTGAAATCCACAATTGAAATTCTAAGCACAAAATATTCCCCAAGTCCTTTGATTCCTTCTCATGGACTTAGCCAAAATCAAGTCAAACTCATGAAATTTTCTCACAACCAGTTTATATTCTTATTTATAGTCACATATATAAATGAAATATAAATTCAAATCAATCAAACTAAGCCCAAAATCAAACCCAAATCAAATCCAAATTTCAAAATCTTTCCTAAGTCCTTTAATTCTTATGGACTTAGCCAAATCAACTTAATCATTTCAAATCACTTCAAATCATGAAATTTTTTCATAACCCATTTATATTCTCATTTATATTCACAAAATATAAAAATTCAAATAAATTCAAAACTCAACTAAAAAAATTCCATCAAAATTCAACCTAAGCCTTTCAAGTCAAACTTGAACTTAGCTAAATCAATTCAAATCAAGCTAAACTTGATTTTTCTTCATGATTCAATCAATCCTTCAATCATGAATCCAAATATAATACAAACTTCAAATCATCAAAACCAAAACTAAATTCAAAAAAATCAAGCCCAAGTCAAACTCATGTTCACCTTTTGAACTTGAAATTGTCAAATGAATCAAAACCCATTTGACTTCAAACTTGCAAATGGATTTATATTTCAATCATAAGTCCATATGTGAGTTCAATCAAACTCAAATCAAGCTTTGACAAAGCCATTTGACCCACTTAGGCTCACTTGACCCAAAGTGACCTAAAGTACCCTTATGAAAATTCTAATCCTAACCAAATTGGATTGAACTAAGCCCATCTAAGCCTCTCATCATGATCAACAATCATCATGAGATGATCAATCACTCAAATTGGGTCAAACTAAGTCAAACCTAAGGGTTGACCAAGTCAACACTTAGCCAAAATGAAACCCAACATAACCAAAATCCACCATAGGCCAAATTGATTGAAACCATTGATCAAGACTCATTCATGATCAATGTTTGAACTTGACCAAGTCAACATTTGAGCCTAACCTAACTTGGCCACTTGACCCAAGTTGACCCAACTTGACCTAAAAAGTCAAAATGTGTCAAAACTTGATCTAAGCCAAATTGATTGAAACCAATGGGTCAAGTTCATTCCAAATCACTTGTTGAACTTGACCAAAGCTTAATTGGCCAACTAACTAACCTAGCCCAATTGACATGAACCCAACTTGACCTAAAGGGTTGGAAACAAAAATTGATTAGAAACAAAGATACCAATCCATTCCATATGACCAATGAAAACCTAAACCAACCCATGACTAACCCAAATAGGTCAAATGGGTAAATTGGTCAACTTGACCCATTTGACCTAAATGAACTCAATTGAACCAAAACCAAATATAAACCAAATTGAATCAAACCAAAGCCACCAAAATATTTCAAATGGTCATATGAACTTGACCCAACCCTTGTTTGACCCAATTTGACCAATTTGTCAACTTGACCTAAGTTGACCCATTTTGACCTAAATGGGTCAACATGAGCCAAATCATATCAAACCAACTCCAAAATCAATGAAACTTGGCCTAACCTATTTTTCAATTATATAAAACATACTCAAAGTAAAATCAAGGTCAAATGACCATTTTACCCCTAGGCCATAGGGTAACCAAAAATCAAAACCACTTAGAATTTGGTTAATTCCTCGTCATGGACACTTAGCATCCTCTTAGTAGACCAAATGGTCACTAATGGACCTAGTGCACATGACCCAATGGATTTGGGTTATCCAAACCCAACCCAAACCCAAAATCGACAACATGCCTTGACATGGAGCACATGGAATCCTCCTTCCACTTGAATTAAGCACATGCGGGGTTCACCATTCCACTCCTCTAGCCAAACCAAATTCAAGGACACTCTTAATAGCCTAACAAACCCACTCAAGGAGCTCAATTGGATCAAAATGGCAAGAGAAGGCTTATGCCCTGATTTATTGGGGAGATATACTCCCCTAATTCCATTCAATCTTCACTCCCCTAATTGATTGAAAGAGCCGAGAAGTGATTTCCCAAGCTCTCTCTAAGAATTCCCATTTTCCATTTTCTTGATTTTCATAGCTTGAAAATGGGGAGCACCACTCAAAATCAAACACTTACTCAAATTAACTCCTTTGCAAGCACCTCGTGGGAGCTCATGAACTCACCCAAGCCTTCAAGCAAGTTCCTAAGGTAAGGGAGGAGTCATCTTGATCAAGGCCGAGCTCAAGTCAAGGAGGAGTTGGCCCATAGGAGGATCTACCCCATCTTAGAGCCTAGAAACTTCAACAAAGCTTCATCTCCACTAGATGAAGCTTCTTCAAGAGAATCGAGCACCGATGATCACGTCTGATGAGATATGCCATTAAATCAAGCTTAATCTAGATGTGGTCTGGTCCTTTGTGAATTAAATTATCACCCCATGAGATTATATCCATTAGATGTGTGTGCCTTTGTGCTTAGATGGTGTGGGTTGAGTTCCAATCTAATTCAAATTCAATCGAGCTTGGATCTTCTTCTAGAAGATGGATGGTGTCCATTCCTCAAAGAGAAGAACTGGGAAGGATCATTGGCCCATCCATGCATTTTGGATGGACGGCATGATTAAGACATGTAACATCCCATGTTTCATCTTTAGAACCGTTAACCTCAGCCATCCGATCCTTGATCGGACGGGTGAGGAGAAAGCGCTTCGCACTGCTGCTGATGCGGCACTATGATGTGATAACTTTAATATCAAATCTCATCATGCTATGGAAAGCATGCCGTGCCACGACCCACATATTATGAGATTAAATTTAAATTATTAAATCATCTAATTAATCATGGAAGCTTCCTAAATTCATATATAAGTCTAGCAAAACTAGAAAAATATGAAACAAATTGTATTGGATAGATAATTGAACATAGAATATTCTAAAAATAATTTCAATAGATATTGAACAGTGCTTGTCTCTAAATTTGGGTTTTATTGGAATATTATTTTGCTAATTATCCTCTAACTACTTCACTGATTAATCCCAAACTTCTTATGTATAATTAGTGAGATGACTCCTACCTCCCCTAATCTTCTTGGGATTTATTAGTGGCTTAGTTAGAGGAATTGCTAATTTATTTCTTAATCACTCCCTTAAAATAATTAAGCTTAATTAAGGGTATAATTAGTGGTTTAACCCTTTGATTTAGTCAATTAAGTTTTGCTTAAGTGAGTAGGAGATTTAGGGAATAATTTTGGGATATTTTTCTTAAGACATTTTTTAAACCCCTTTTCTTCCTTAATCCAACCTTAATTAAGGGTTAATTCACTAATTACCTCCTTAATTAATTTCATAAAACTCTAAAACTTTCTAGAACTCAATTAATATATCTTGGGTAGATGCTTAGGTGTTCAATAGCCTAAGTGCATTAAGGAAATCAAAATCCCACTCACATGTGTGAGAGGTTATGAAATTACTTAAAATAAACCCCTTAGTTTAATTAATCATTAATCATGAGCCAAATTGCATTAGGCCCTTTTCTTCCTAGGTGCATTACTGATTTAAATTTCTTGTGTGATTTTATGTCATCTCATTGGCTCATAATTATTTGATTAAGTATGCTAAGGTGGGTAAAGGGGTAATTAGCATGCTTAATTCATACCTTAACCTAAGAAATAAATAAAATTGATCTAATTACCTAAGAATTAAACTAAAGCAACAAACCTATGTAGAAATGGGTTAGGAACAACAAACTCACCTCACATTTCTCAAATTAAATCAAACTCAAAGAAAAATCAAACCTTCTTTAAAGATTACCTGATTTGCTTTAAGCTTTTTGAGTTCATAAGATTATCTTTAAGAATTAATTAAGGTGAATGTGTTTACATGCTTTTATCACTTTAGTTCTTTCCTAACATGCTAAATGTGCATGTCATATGGATTTCATGCATTCATGCTTTTCAAAAATCAAACTAAAATAAAATATTTCCTTTATGTCAAATTGTATGTTTTGGCTAAAGTAAAAAAATATGATTGGCTATTATCACTATTAAATCCAAAACTATTTTTTTAAAAAAAAATCTATAAATAAAATACCTAAAATTGAAAGTGTGCTACTTATAATTATTTATATGCTTGCATGTGGATATAAATATGAGATTGTGCAAGTGTGGCTTTCCTTCTCTTTTCTTTTAGCATAGTTTTGAATATGATTTGGCAAAGTGTTTAGTTCATTTGAAAAGAACACAACACTTGCCTAACCCCATTCCTATTCATTCCTATGCTATTACTTAAGATGAACATCCACACTTGCACATATAAATTGCATAAACAAAATAAATAAACAAACAAATACAATTTTTGCATCTTTCTTTCCATTCATTTCTTTGTACATTGCTTGTAAGAAAAGTGGTATATTAGTCTGACAACCCTGGGTTGCGAGGCTTTAAGTAGCCCTAAGTAGGTCTTGTACCTTACACCCCGGGTAACAATAATGACATCATACATATGTGTGCATGAATGGATAAGAAATCTTCTACTTAATGAAAATCATGCCTCATAAAACATTCCAATTTTCTTAAGTAACTTACTTAACATTTATCATTCATTTTTATGTATAGATATGCTTAGGTGCATACATATGCTTGCTACACATGTTGGGAAAGAAATGAAGTGATGTGTGTTTTGTGATATTAATTCACTTTACTTAATCTTAAAATATGTTTCTTTTGAATAGGTTAGTTTAGGGAAAAATCTAAACTTAGGATTAATTAAAACACATAATAAAACATTCACTAAATAAAATCAACATGAACTCACCTTTGAAATTACTTAAGCTAGGGAGGAAAGAGAAGTTCTCTTCTCTTTTCCCTCTCTTTACAACACTTAGTAATTAATTCTAGGTTCACTTAAACCAAATAAAAATACAAAATAAAAAATCAAACCAAAGCAACTAAACCACTTAAATGAAACCACCCATCTAAGTTGAACACTTTTCATGCTTAGAAAATTTGAAACCTTAAAGCCATAGCTAAGCATACCACACAAACCTTCTAAAGCACACACATTAGGCTAAGTCACCACTTCTAGCTTTAGGTTAGGGTGGTGCATAGTTTGATGTTTGCTTTTGTTTTGTGATGTAATGTTTTAGTCTGGATGGTATGGTATGTGTAGAATGAATGGTAGGATGATTTAGTCTAATCATTATTTTCTGCAGGGGATTGTGCTTAAGGGCACTGTAATAAAATTATAAATGCTTTTTGTTGTGCAGGTGCTTATACTCCTAAGCATAATCCAATAGGCCATGTGGACTTGAGTACCATTGTGTGGGGTGCTAAGTCTAATATACATGCTTGGGATTTGTATGGTTTATTTAGCTAATCTCTATTTAGCAGGCATTAGTTAGATTTACTTTTTATTTTCATGTAATTTTGCAATTAGATTTTGGAATGATTGTTATGGGGATTAGATGAACATTGGTCATAAGATCTCATCTTATGTACCATGTGAAGCCTTTGGAGCAAACACCTTCCAACCATCCAAAGGAATAACCAAAAGAAGAAAGGAGAAAGAAGAAATGAAGAAATGAAGACCCCCATAACATGAATTCCTTGCTTAATTGTAATTAATTCATTTGTAATCCAGGTTGTATAAGGGTAGAGCTCAGCTACCCAATTTGTTTTCAGGTTTGTTTGATGGAGCCCGACCACAAATGACCTTTTATTCTTTTGCATTATCTTTATAAAATGTGTAATGTTTTGTTTAGCTTATTCATTAAGATGACATCCTTTTTCTAGTTTTTTTGTTTACTTGATGTATGGCCTGATGATGATTAGGCTCTTAGGAAAAATAAATCTTCTACCAAATCAAATAATTCAAAATTAAAAATAAAGAACTCATAACCTCATCTTAAGCTTAGGTTGTAAATCAAGATAAAAGAATTAGCAACCCTTAGCTGGATGAGTATTTATTTTATAACATCATGCATAAAAGTATATTGTTTCACTCTTGATTGGAGGACTTTCACCTTTGCTAGAGAACTTGGCTTGACCTGTGAGAGCCATGGTGGAAACACACATCCCTTTCTCTTTGATTTTAGCCCATAATCTTATTTCTCATGCAATATGCATAATGAATCCTATAAGCCTGAGTCAAATTGATTGTCCAAAATAATAATAAAATGTAACATGATTTGCTTTAGATTTAGGTCATTACTCATGCCCATACATGATCTAGTCTCTTAGAGAGTGAGTTTACAGACTTAATCTCTTTCTAAATTAATAACAGCCTAACTATCTTACATAAAATGTATGACTTGCCTACATGAATTTAAAATCGTAGGAGGAGTTAGTTGGCTACCACCTCCAGACGGTTGTAAGTCCAAATAGTCGGGTGGTTTATCCTCTCTTATGGAGGTAAACCACATACCCATTTTCACCTTAGATTTAGGTTGTGCTTTTGGCCCTCGCCAAAACTCCCTAGATTTAGGTTCTGAGGTTGCTTCTCCCCTTTGTGGGTCATAAGTTTAAATTCTCACCTCCTAGGCATTTCCATAATCTCGTGTTATGGAATTATAAGCCTTAAATTTTTAATGAAAAATTCAACTCAAACAAACTAATTCAATTTCAAAAATGTAAAGCCTAATCATAGGATAGTTTAAGATGCTCGCTAGGTTTCCTAGAATCGTGAACATCTCTAATTTATTTTTTTATTTGGCTTCGATAACAACTCTCTTCTCTTTGATCACTCCCATTTGATCTTCCAAAATAAACTAATTGATTGATAGTCCTACCTATTAAAATCTTTAGAGACAACAATCATTTACCTAAATCGAGAGTATTCCTAAGGAATCTCCTTCATTAGGATGTAATTAACTATGGGGGCTTGCCCCTGTAGGGAACTTAACGAACCTGGTTTAAAATAAACCCTGTTTTACTTTTCCATGTAAAGTAGGGGAAGAATCTCTGGTACATATGTAGACCCATTATCCTTAGGAGTCCTTATTCTGGTGATTAGGTCCATTGTAGAGTGGTGACTTCTATCTTTCAAGATAGTACACTTCTCTTCAATATCGTACCCAATCACCTTAATAAGAATATTTGCAGATCTACGTGCTATCCAAATGCACAAAGAGTATATTTCTATCTTCATTTTATCCACATAGATTGAAGATGGAAGTATACATCTTAGAAAGAAACTTAAAACTTTCACCACAATGTGAAAGGCATCTTAAGGTTAATCTAATTGAATTACTATCATAAGACATATATTAAATCATTCCTTTCCATCACTTGTAACATGCATATGATTTAAATCCTAAGTATACTACACATACAATATATTTTAGAACACTTAAATGATTAGTGTGAACATGCATATTTAATGTTTATATTTTTCATTTGATTGAATTATTTAATCATAATAATTTTAAAGCTCTGTCCAAATTCTTATACAAAAATACATAAGAATGAAATTAAATAGGTACATGTTATTATTAACCAGGGAAGTGAGGTAATGACAATTGACCTAGCTAAAACCTCATATTCCGGGATGTTCGACTATATACCCACTTGCATTCAAACATATGTAAATTTGCATATATGAATATAAGAAAGAGAGCTCACAATTACATGATTAATTAATTCAACAACTTAAACAATTATGAATGCATGTATTTTTGATAGAAAAAAGGATTGCCATTCTCTAATTAGACATACACATACATATATAAAATACATAAGCAAGTATGTATCTTTATTAACCAGGGAAGTGAGGTAATCAAATGACCTCTTGGGGCTAGCTAAAGCCTCATATTCTCAGGGTGTCTAGACTATATACACTTTTCTTAAATACATACACATGTATTCATAATTAAGAGGATAAAAATCATACAAAAAATTATATTTTCTTTAATTAATTAGGTATATGATTTAAAGTCTTATCTAAATTCTTATGTTAAAGACACATAAGAGTAAAATCAAATAAGTATGTGCCTTTATTAACTAAGGAAGTGAGGTAATCAAATGTCCTCCTTGGGGCTAGCTAAAGCCTCGTATTCCCGAGATGTCCAGACTATATACCCATTACATTCATACTTACGTAAATCAACATCTGAATAAAGAAAAGACTTCACTTCATACACTTAGGGTATAATCACATGCATATCCTATGTATTTATAACTGACATCACAACACATATTACCATTAATTTATAAGTAGCCACACATATATTAAATTAAATCAACACATGCAAGCTTACATAAATGAAAACCATTTGATTTAATTAATTTTGAAAAGAGATGGATGCATTGAAAAAATGACATTCAATATTTAATATGATTGGAAAGGAATAAGTGAACATAAACACATGATTTCATTCAATCAAATTAATTCATAAGGACAATCATATCAAATAAAATCATTTAAAGTAAACCAAAGCTTTTTAATGTCATTTTTAATTTCATGTTTAATTTGATTTAAGGAATGTGAGAAGAAGTTTGCTAATCCTAATCCCTTGCTCATGTTTGTGAATTGATTTGATTTAATGGAATGTGATTAAATTGATTTTATGAGTTAATTAAGTTATGATATGAATTAAGTTCATTAATTAACCTTTACCTATGTTTCCTTAAATCCTAACAATTGTGAGCTAACATGATATGCAAATGAATTGAAAAGTAAATTAGCAATGGTCCTATGAAATGAAAGGGCCCAATATAATTAACTCACAATTATTGGTTAATTAGATTAAGGAACTTAAATTAAGTATACTTATGGCTTTCCCACACATATGAGTTAACCATAATTTTCTTAAATATCTTTAAGTTATTGAACACCTAAAAGTCTAAGAGGATCCAATGACTAAGATCGGCTCACACGCACATTCCCTTCATAAATCTCCAAAAAAATTAAGAAAAGCTCAGTTTTAATGGCGTTACCTCACTGGAGCTTAGATTGGTGGCTCGCATGCTTGAGAAAGTTTCATCTAGTAGAGACAAGCCATTGAGCAGTGAGTTGATTCCAAGTGGGTTGCTCAAGAGGCCAAGATATGTTGGTTGAAGCTTACTTTGATGAACTCGTGATTATAGAGCCTCAAGGATCATTTAGCTTTGATAGGTTGAGATGGTGTGGGAAGAGATGATCTAAGTGGGGAATTGGTGGAGTTTGGATCGGAGGATGCTTGCCCTATTTCAGCTTCACTTGGGAAGGAGAAATTTTGACGAGGGAAGCCTTGGGAATGCTCGAGAGCTTGCTAGAGAGTTAAAAATATCTCTTAGAAGCTTGAACGAGTTGAATAACATTCTTTCCCATGCAAATTGAGGGGGTATATCCCTCAATTGCTTATGATGGACGGACGGAATTGATCCCACAATTTTGACCGTCCATCCACCGTTAGAGCGTCAGAGTTTTCTCCATCACCTCCACGTGGCTCAACTTGAGTGGAGGGAGTGCTAGCAAGAAGCTCAAGGCATGGGATGGGCTGATGGCTCTCCTTGGATCCTTTGGTTTCTCAGTTTGTAAGGGAGGTGAGTTAACTCACCTCCCTTTGGTCCATGACAAGCTTAGCCCACTTAAGGTGGGCTAGGTGGCTAGGTTATAGCCTAAAGTGAGTGCTTGATGGCTGCTAAAGGTGATAGGAAAGTGGACTTTGCCAATTTTGGTAAAATCCCATGAGGGGTGGCATATCCAAGGGAGATCTCATTGGGTTTGGCTCCAATCAGGTTTGGGTAGATTTTGGGCTAACCCAAGGTGGGTTTGGGTTTGGTTTGGTCAGGTTTCAAGGTGCCATGGGTTGGTTTAAAGGGGTTTGGCTCAATTGCACCCTTATTGGTCAAATTCATAGGTTGGGTTAGGTTGACCAATTGGTAAAATTGGGTCAAACTAAAGTTGTGTTAGGTTCAAATGATGATTTGAAGTATTTTGGTTCAAGTGGTTTCAATCAATTTGGCCTAGGTTTGATTTTGGCTCATTTGGATTCATATAGGTCAAATGGGTCAAGTTGACAAATTTGACCAATTTGACCAAATTGGCTTGGGTTAGGAATTCATTTAAGTTCAATTAGTTAATTGAAAATGATTGTATGCTTTGGTTTGAATTAATTTGGATTTAATTTAGATTTTGGCCAATTTGACCCTTTAGGTCAATTTGGGCTAGGTTTGGTTGGGTTTACCAATTGGTCAAATTGGTCTCAATTATGGCTTTGGTCAAGTTTAATAATTAATTTGAAATGAACTTGCCCCATTGGTTATAATCAATTTGGGTTGGATCATGATTTGACCCATTTTGGCCTTTTAGGCCAATTTGGGTCAACTTGGGTCAAATGGCCAATTGGTGTTGGTTTGGCTCAATTGAGGGTCAAGTCATGTTTAGTCATTGATTATGAGTTGATGTGAATCAATGGTTTCAATTTATTTAGTGTATAATGAGTTTTGGCTAATTTGGGTTTCATATGGGCTAAGGGTTGACTTGGTCAAATGACCAAGTTGACTTGGTTTGACCTAATTTAAGGCAATTGATCATCCTAGGGTGATCAATGATCATGGTATGAGATTTGGATGGGCTTGGTTCAATCCAATTTTGGGTTGGATTAGAACTTGATTCATATTGATTCTTTAGGCCACTTTGGACTTAATTTTGGTTTGTTTAAGGTTTAGTTGGATTTATATATGAGTTTAGAATTGAAATATAAATTCAACTGCAATAATTTTGGCTATGATAGGTTTTGGTTCATTTGAAATTTTCAAGTCAAAAGGGCTAAGTTGGGCTTGACTTGAGTTGATTTCAATTTGGCTTGATGATTGTAGGTTTCATTTATATTTGGTTAGATGATTGAAGGAATGATTTTTTCAAGAGAGAATCCATTGATTTTAGGTTGATTTAGGTGGGTTTTATTTAAGTCTAAGGAATTGGCTTAAAGGGTTTAAATTGAGTTTTGATTTGATTTTGGATTTGGTTTTGGCTATTTGAATTTATATTTCATTTATATTTGTGAATATAAATGAAGATATAAATGACTTCTGAGAAAATCAAGTTTGGTGTGATTTGGAAGAAAATTTGACTAAGCGCATGAAGGTAGGTCAAAAGGGCTTAGAAGGAAATTTATTTTGTTTGATTTAGTTTTGATCATTGGGATGTGGGTTTCATTTATATTTGTGAATATAAATGAAAGAATAATTGATTTATAAAGAAATCAAATGATTTTGGATTGATTTGGGTTGAGATTTGGTTAAGCTCATGGAGGTAGGTCCATATGGCTTAGCTTGGGATCTTGTTGGATTTGGATTTAGTTTTGTTTAGTTTTGGTCATTGGGGTTTATATTTCATTTATATTTGTGAATATAAATGATGGAATAATTGATTTTTAAAGAAATCAATTGATTTTGATTTGGTTTAAATGGGATTTTGGCTAAGCTTATGAGAGTGGATCATATGGGTTAGCTTGGGACCTTGGTTGGATTTAGATTTAGCTTGGTTTTGTTTTTGTCATTTGAATTTATATTTGTGGATATAAATGAAGATATAATTGATTCATGAGGAGATCAATCAAGTTTGGATTGAATTGGGTAGAGATTTGGCTAAGTCCATGGAATTCAATCATAAGGCTTAAGGAGGATTTGGGAGCTTAGATTTGGTTTTGGGTTTCAATCAATCAGAATTGAGTTTGGAGTTGTATTTGATAAATGATTGAAGGATTGAATTGATCTTGCAAAAAATCAATTGAATTTGGATTGAATTGGACTTGGCTAAGGGTAAAGCCATAGAATTCAATCGTAAGGTTTATGAAGGATTTTGAGCTTGGATTTGATCATGGGACTGATTATGAATTTTGGAATTTGATTTTAAATTTTGAATTTAATTTTGGGGTATGATTTGAGAAGGAAAGCATGGATTGAGTTTATGCTATAGGGTAGGCAAGTCTCCCTAAGTCCCTAAGGCATAACCCACCCTTATGGCTAACTCTTTTAAGTATTTAGGCTTAGGTTAAGTATTCACCTAATCACCAGAAGTATCTTAAGACTAAGGAGCTCTTAGTTTCTCTAAGAGTCCTAGATCTATGATGAGGAGGTTGAGAACTCACTCCAAAAGTGAGGTCAACAAAAGACCTCCAATAGGCGTGGTGTAACTGATAAGGCACACAACACGTATTGTCATTGACTGAGATGATCAACATCATCCAAAGGATCGTAAGTGCTAATGGAAATGATCTATACATAAACCTGAGATGTAGATGAAATCATGATCTTAGTGCAATGCAACTCAACTTATGCCAAGGGTATAAGAGGAAGGAGGGATCCACTAAGAGATGGGTTATGAACCTTCCACTAGGGAAGCAAGTTCAAGTTATTCGCTAGGGGATAAGAGTTTGAATTTGATCATATAATTTGGGGAAGGAAGATCCACTGGGGATTAAAATTTATAATCTTCCAGGGATGGGTGTATGAACCTTCCACTAGGGAAGCAGGTTCAAGTTATGTGGGTTTTATTTCATGAGGGTGTCCACTAGGGGATAGGAGTTTGGTTAGATTTGTTCGAGGATGTATCCACTAGGGATAAGAGTTTGATTTGATTTGTTTGATTGTTATGATTCAGGGCTCCATTGGAGAGGATAGTTTTAAATTTAGGGCATATCTACTGGGGATAAGAATGTGAACTTTCCATCATGGAAGCAGGTTCGGATTATCCGCTAGGGATAAAAGTATATGTTTGATTTCATGGATGTATCCACTGGGAATAGGATATGATTTGGTTTAGTTTGGTTTGAGTTTGATGGCATATTTGCTGGAGATGTGAGCTTGGATCCACTCAGGATATTGGTGAATTTAATTTATGGACCCTATTGGTGTGCGATGGATTCACTAAGAAGGGCCTATATCAGCCTTGGCCTATCTCAGGTTTACAAATCCAAAGGGACAGTCTATCGACTACGGAGTAAGACTATACAACCTAAAGGTTGCCTTTCGGTGTGCAATGATAGAACTAAGAAGAAAGCATAGCAGACTTACATCTTCCAAAGTAGGGGGCAACCATTGGGGTGATCTGTTGGTAGCACAACAAATCGAACCTGACCTAGGGCGACTATTGAGTGAATATCGCTATGGACTCATATTAACTTAAAAATAGTTAGAAATATCATTTTAATTTAATGGACCCTGTCAGTGTACGATGGACCCACTAAGAAGGGGCTATATCAGCCTTGTCCTATCTCAAGTTTACAAATCCAAAGGGACAGTCTACCAGTTCCGGAGTATGACTATGCAACCTAAAGGTTTCCTTTTGGTGTGCAACGGTTGAACAAGAAAGCATTACTACATCTTCTAAAGTGGGAAATAACTGCTAGGGTAATTGGTTAGTAGCACAATAAATAGAACCCTACCTAGGGTGACTACTGAGTGAATACTACTTGAGACTTATATCAACTCATGAGTAGTCAGACGATTCCTATATGGAGTTTTGCTGACACTGCCTTAAAGATATGATGCCTACTTGGGAAAAGGTACCACTAGGGGTGTCCTCCTAATCCACAAGTGAATATATATTTTTTGTTTATATGTTTTGTGGACCCTATTGGTGTGGGAGGGACCACACTGAGAAAGGGGCTATATCGGCCTTATCCAATCACAAACTTCTTGGAGGGAGAATCGCATATCCAGTAAATTCTCCAACCCATGGGGTGGCTAAGAAAGAGAGACTGTCCAATCCAAGAGGTACTTGTATATTATCTAAATGTGGTTACAAAAGACGTGATCCAAATAGAGTGCCCACAGGGGAGGTACTGCTAAGAGCATTATCCTGGACCCTATAAAAGAAAGCCTATAGGTGTACGATGGCCAACTCAAGGATAAAGCGTAGACTTACATATCTGAGTGTGTATCCACCGGGTGGGTCGTATGATAAGAACCAACCAACTAAGGTCTCTGTGTATGCGATGATCAATCTAAGAAGAAGGCTTCTAAACTTACATCTTCTCAAATGAAAATGATCATTGGGCTAGTCTATAGTTGGTCGGATAGATGTTATCCGATATAGGGTGACTACTAAGCGGGAAGTCCCATGGGAGGACTGGACCTAGACTTGAAGTAGTCAGAAGGAAAGGAGCCACTGGGGGACTTATTCTAAGCCTCAAATATACTCGACCCAATTAGTGCATGGTGAGTATTTTAATAAGAAAGTGTAGCAGACTTACATCTTAACTAAGTATGAGGTAAGCCGCCGAAAGGCTACCAAACGAATAAGGTGCTCATCGATTTGTAATTGTCAAGTTAGAAAGAAAGCATGTAGACTTCCATCCTTCTAAATAAGGATCCACTGGGGTGACGCACTAGCAGGGTAGCATGTCTGCAGACCTAGAGCAGCTATTGAGTGAGTGTCATTGGGACTTTATCCTAACTTGAAGTAGTCTAAGACAAAAGTTATGTGTTTATTTTATATGTGATTGTGTGTAGTTTGTGTTGGTGTTGTGTTGATAAAGGATAGGATGCTCGGGTTTCTTACACCTACCTTAAAGACATCATGGTAGATTCATAAACAAAGATGTTTTCAATATGGAAGAGATGGAATTTGAGATGAAAATTTTCATTGATAATTGTTTTGAAATAAGATTCATGGATAATATTTCTTTAGGTAGAGCTGATTGGAAGCATCGGGCACTCTCCCTTATGATTTATGAGCTGACAAGATCCTCCTTGGTAGGCCTTCTCTATGGCAAAAAGGCTTCCCAAGTGGGTTCAAACTTTGCCTGGGCACAATTGGTCTCTTTAGAACTAAAATAAGCTCTCCTACATAAAAAGCTCTATGATGGACCAACTTATTGTAAGCTTGAATCATTTTAGCTTTGTACAACTCAAGGTTCTGGCGTGTCCGAAGGAGTCTCTCCTCCAAAGTTTTGAGCTCTTCTAACCACAACTTGGCATTCTACTCTAATATGATCTTGCTACCCATAGCTATCCTTAGTGATGGGAGTTGGACTTCTAATGGTAAAATAACTTCGAACCTATACACTAAGGAGAAAGGAGTGGATTGAGTTGGAGTTATGTATGTGGTGCGATAAGCCCACAAGGCTTCAACTAACTGCTCATGTCAGTGTTGCTTGTTGTTGTCAAGTGTCTTCTTTAATAACTTAATGAGAGTTTTGTTGAAGACTTCTGCTAAGCCATTTGCCTTCGAGTAGTAGATGGTAGAATATCTCCAATCTATGTTGCATCTTTGGGCAAAGCTATTGATTTTGGTACTCTTGAATGCAATACCATTATCAGATATAATTTGTCAAGGCACCCCGAACCTATATATGATATGATTCCTAAAAAACTAGAGCACATGCTGAGTTGTGACATCTTTGAGTGGGATCGCCTCTGCCCACTTAGAAAAGTAGTCAGTGGTAGCTAGAATGAATCGATGTCCCTTGGAAGAAGGATGATCAATTAGACCCACTATGTCAGTACCCCAATATTCAAATGGCTATGAGGCCAATGTAGGGTGTAGAATGTTGGGTGGCTGGTGTTACTTGACATTGGTGATATCACCTAGTTACATCCATGCAGTTTGCGATCATCGATGACCAGTAGTATCCTAGTTTCTTGATCTTGGCTTTTATCTTTAGATTGGATTGATGCGCTCTGCATAAACCTGAGTGTACATTGGTCATGATCTTACGGGCTTCATGTTTTTCAAAATAATGTAACCACATATGATCAAAGGATCGCTAGTACAAGGTGCCATCCATGAGAGCATAGGAAAGGGCTCTCAGCTTCATTTGATGGGCTTGTGACTTCTCTTGAAGTAGTTTTTCTATATTTAGATAATCCATGAATGGTTGCCTCCAATCTGACTCCTTGTCCTTTTTGGCAACGACAACCTCCCTTCAAGAGAGTCTCTCGATGAGTTCGACGTCAATAAGGGATAATACTTGTTTATTTTAGATTGATATGGACTCATCATCCCAACATGCCAACTCCTTGGTGAGTTTGGCTAAAGCATCTGCCATAATATTTTTTATTTGAGGAATCTTGTAAATGGTAACCTCTGGGATTTGGGCCAACAACTCCATAGTGCACTTATGGTAGTGATGGAGCTTAGGCTTTAGAACCTCGTAGGACCCAACAATTTAGTTGATGATTAATTGAGAATCCCCGAAGATGTTGATGTTCCGGATGCTTAGAGTAGTAGCTAACTCCAAACCGGCAATTAGAGCCTCATATTCGGCTTCATTGTTGGTGCATGGATTGGACAGGTGATATGAGAATCTCATCACTTCATGGTCCAGAGTTAGGAGAACTATTCTTACCCTTACCTTTCTTGGGATAGTAGATCATGGTTCTTCTCCTCTTTGAGAGGAAGCCGCACCATCAAAGTATATCTCCCATGTGAATGCTAGTGTCCTATAAGTTCATGATTTGTTCATCGGGGAGGTCAACACTAAGCGGAGAGTCAACAAAAAGCGGGTGTGCTGCTAAGAAATCTGTTAGTATATATCCTTTCACCGCACATAAGGGTACAAAAGTAATATCAAACTGAGATAAAATCATGGAACATCATGCTAACCATCTAGATAGCATTGGCCATGTCATGAGATAGTACAGTGGATTGATCCTAGAGATCAAGTTCACCTTATGAGAAAGCATGTAATACCATAGTTTTTGGGATGCAAAGATTAAAGCTAGGCAATGATTCTTAATAGGTGGATAGTTTGCCTCATGGATTAGACTACAACTGAGATAATAGAGTGCATTCTCTTTCCCTTCATCATTGGCTTGGGCTAACAGAGCGCCAAGGGAGTCATCTAATGCTACATACGAAACAATCCTTAAACTCAATCAAGCTAACTAAGTCATTGGTTTCAATCATTCAACAAGCGATGTATGTTGAAGCGTAGATTATCACCATCTAAGTTGATTTCTTGAGCAGTGGTTGATAATCTTTCTTGAAACTCGGTATTCTTTGATATAAAATCTTAGTATCAGTTTCCAACACACCTCTTCATATGAGTTAGCATGATTTGGAAAGAACATATCATTTTAAATGATTGGTGATCTAATTGTCATCATTGAATGGACCCACTATACCAAATCTTAGTCTTGGTCTTAATTGAGAGCTTTTGCATTCATTTTTCTATATTCTTTCAAAATAGTCTAACTTGTGCTTTGACCAAGTATGTGGCATTAACCCTTTCTTTGTTAGGTTTAGAACACATGGAGAGTATCAATCAAAGGTATTATTGAATCTTTTTTATATGAATCATCGTTCTACATCAACTTCGACTTTTGAGGATGATGCTCTAGAAAGAATCTTTGAGTCTTTCATCGTGGATGACTTGGTTTCTTAAGCTAAATCAATTTTATGAGGAAAGTGAGGTTAGAGCTAAAGAGGCCATCTTTATTTAGTTATATATAGATGAGCCATCTATGAAGGAGAATACTGCATGAGATGAGGCAATGTCCACCATCAATTTTGGTATCGGTTGTGGAAATTCATCTTTTGGACATGCCTTATTTAGATCCTTAAAATCGATGTATATGTGAATTTGGTCATTCTTCTTCTTAATTGAGATGACACTGGCCAACTAGGTAGGATATTTTTTTCCTTGATAAATTCAGCATTGATCAGTTTCTTGACTTTAGAAATGACATATTGTTCAATGTCTAATCGCATGCGTCTAGGAGCTTGCTTGATAGATTTAGCACTAGGCTCTATTGTTAGTTTGTGGATTGCTACATCAAAAGATAAATTGGGCATTTCTTCATAACTCCATGCGAAGCACTCTTAAACAGTCAACAGTCTAACTAAGTTATTGGTTTCAGTATCATTCAATAAAGAACTATTGTATGTTGGATGTGGATTATCTTTAGTTCCTAAGTTGATTTCTTTGAGCTCGTCGATGGTTGATCTGATTTTCTCTTCAAACTCTGGTGGTGCATCTTTGACTTCAAAATCATCTAGAGCATCTAAAGTTTCCAAACACACCTCCTCATATGAGTTAGCATGATTTGAAAAGAACCTATCAGGTCCCAAATGATTGGTCATGACTAAGCAGTAATCGTCATCATTGAATGGACCCACTATACCGAATCCTAGTCCCGATCTTAATTAAGAGCTTCTACATTCATTCTTCCATATTCTTTCAAAATAATTTGATCTGTGCTTTAACCAAGTATATGGAATTATCCCTTTCTTTGTTAAGTTTAGAACACATGGCGAGTATCAATCAAAAGGCAATTCTATTAAATCTTTATATGAATCATCTTCAAGTTCTACATCAACTTCTTGACTTGAAAATGATGCTCCTAGAAAGAATCTCTGAGTCTTCACATTTATGGATGACTATGGGCTTTCTTAACTACCAAACACTCATCTTTTTATGAGAAAAGTAGGGTTAGAGCCAAGGTTCCCAACTGATGTCTGACTATTTTACATATAGACTTGGATATATTTATGCTTTGCTTTGGAGCTCGGTCTTCATCACTATTATGCTCAAGTGTCACCACAAAAGGGATCTACTATTGAGAGGAGTTGGTTGGTGTGTTAATCACATAAGATTCATCCTCTGAACTATCTAAGCCTATGTGGATAGCTGGTGTACTCCTGTTGGATGGGACATACCTCCTATTGGGTGGCCAATAGGGAGGCTTTCCACCTTGGGGCTACCTCTGAACTGTCCTCTTCCTTTACCCAGTGGAGGTTGGGTCATCCTACCTATATGTTTGAATAGAGTAACGAATTGTGGGTGGAATCTAATATCAGGCTCTCTATCTTCCCCTGAGTCCATAACTCGCTCCCTTTTATTATTATTTTCTTTCTTTTTTCTTTTCTTTTTATATTTCTTCTTTTTTCCTTTCTTTTTGTCCCTCATGGGGATCTTGACTAAGTTTACGAGAATGAACTTGCTGATTTTGAGGAAGGAAATAGGCTGCATCTTTATATATCCCGACCTCATGAACTGTGAATGGTTTGAGATCTCCTTTGATGCAGTACTCAATCCCACCTCTTATGAACTTCATGCACTGATATAGAGAATACGAAACTATGTTATTTTCATGTATCCACGGTCTCCCAAGCAAAGCATTGAAATATATATTTGAGTCTATGATGTGAAACTTGGCTTCAGTCATCCAATCATCTTTCTTTAATGACAACACTATGGTGCCTAAGGTCTTCTCGCCTTGTTCATTGAATCCTCTCAACATCATTTTCTCCTTTTGGAGTTTGGAGATGTCGATCCTCAAGTAGACAAAAGTTCTTAGACTCATAATGTTACCTGATACACCTTGGTCAACCAAAACTCTAGATAGCCTGTATCTGCCAACATCCATTGTAATGTAAAGAGGGCAGTTATGCTCAGTCAGCTGAGCTAAGTATATCTCAGGATCACATAGGACCTTGATTAGAGATTCCCTCATTTCTTTGGATAAGATAAAGGTGTCATATATGCTTAACTTAGCTGGCAACTTTCTAAGATGAGCTAGGACGTTGTAATCAACTTTGATTTGGTCCTCCATAAGTAGGTGGAGCATCCTATGGAGGGGCTATCTGCTCACTGGAACCAATGACTTGCTTACCCTTATCCCGAGGTACTACCCTAGGAGGTAGAACTTTGCCACTGCATAGGTTGACTTTAGTGACTTCTTCAAATGATGAACTTGTGGAAAGTTCTACCTTCTCATTAGGTATACATACAACTTCTCCAATGGGATCCTAGGAGTCATTTGACTCCAAGTCAATCTCAAGGGGACAACCCGATTGATTCATAAAAGGAAAGTTTGATTCTAAATAAGAAGAAAGGGGATCAGAATTACTAGAGTTATTATTTATTTCTAGACTTGGGGATTTTTCAACAGGAATAAAATCAAGAGTATTATAAGTGGACAAGAAGTAAGTAAAATATGCTTTCTTCATTGATTTCTTTTTGGGTAGAGGTACATGATAGAAATCAAGTAAAATAAGCAGATTAAGGGATTTAATGCCCTTGTCCGCTGATACAACGCTTCTATTGGTAGAAGAGGAGCTAGCGAGGAAGAAGTAGCTGCAATGGTGGATGGAGTGCTGGACTCAGACGATGGTTGTGCTACTGAACTATCATGGGCAAGTATGGTGAGCTGCTGCTGATGCTGCTAGGCTGTCACCTTCTTCAAGTTATCTTTAGCAATTTGCAAATCTTTCTTGATGTTGGAGGTTTGAGCTGCCTCAGGCACTTGTAAGGAGAGTTTCTTGATCTTAGAAATAACTTTTTTAGCAGTTTGAGATAAGAGAATATCCTAATCTTCTTTTGTCTTAAGAGGATCGCAAGTATCCCCAAGCCTAATAAAATTGGATGGTTCTAATAAGTAACACATGACTTATAGCTACACTCAAGCTTATCCTTAAAAGTAATATAATCCTCTAAGACATGGCTAATCATGTGATGGTAGGGGCAATAGTTAAGATCATCACTCTTGCCCACTTCCTCCAGCTTCTTAGGCTCTGGTAGCTGAAAGTCTGGTTTCTTTAAAAGATTCTTAAAGATTTTCCTAACTACCTCCCTCTTAAATGAATATGACTTATTCAATCTATCGATAAGAGTAGGTGGATAATAATACTAGTGGTGATAGAGTACCTTCTTTGATAGGCAGAGAGAGTGGGAATGGTCATTGTGGTTGGAGGTGTGGTGGCGAGGGGTGGCAAAGGATCTTGAGATCAGGTCTCTTATACTGACTCTGGCTGCTTCCTCATCCCGACATAACTATCCTGTCTTCTCCTCACACCTTCGGCTTGGGTTAGATGATTGGTGAAAGGGCAATTGTTTGGCTTTCTTAGTACCTGATTAGTTCTTAAATATTTTGATGGTAAAGCCCTTAAACATGAAGGTGATCAGGCCATGGATATTCTTGAGAAGAATCTCAAAAGAATGCTGTTTAGACAGCTGCAGCTCAAATTTCTTGCTCAGGTTGCACCACCTAAGAATATAATCAACAAGGGACTCGTTGGGATTTTGCTTTGCTGCAACAAGGTCACCTACAATCACTCTCTGTTGAGCTCTATCAAATCTCTAGATAAAGAGGTGCTCTAACTCAGCAAAATACTTCACCAAACCATTGGACAGTTAAACATACTGATCAAATGCAACCTCTGCTAAGCTGCTGACAAAAGTCATAAGTCGTCCGCGATGTTGCAATAGCCAGCTCTAAAATGTGCAATATGCTGACACGGGTTCCCACTGCTATCAATGATCTTAAAGAAAGGTGGCACAAAACTCTTAGGGTATTGAACTACATCGAATTTCTCTGGGTATGGTCTTCCCTTCGGAATGGATGAGCTCCCCCTAGCTTACGCCATCGCTTCCCTCACCTGCTTCTCTACCATATGCTTAATATCCTTTTCAAGCATTAAGGTGTCATCTGTGACCTTCCTATGTAAGCTACCAGCATCATCCTCTACGAGAGTGCACCTAGGATAGTCTAAGGTATGTACCAACTGGCCTCTACCATAGGAAAGGTTGTAGCGGGGCGGTTTTGCAATGATAAAACCACTGTCATCAACTCCTATACTTTCTTCTCCATCCTATCAATATGATCATCCTTTTGCTTGAGCTAGTGGAGGAGGTGCTGAGTCGAGTGAGAAGTGTCACCTTCCTCGAGCACAGCACCTTCCTATCTATGTTGATCCTGTTGTAAGGACCCTCATGTATCGACCATGTGGATCTCAACTTTGTCATCCAACATGTCATCCTCATCAGGATCAAAGCAGACTCTATCAACTTCAAGAATTTATTTCTTCTCAGTAAAGTAGCTTTTAAGATATCATCTAATGACAGATCTATTATTCTACTTGGCTATATTAGCACGAACACTCGCTGGCAACTGAGCATAGGGTTATGCTCATCGAACTTAATGCAACAAATACTACCTACTGATAAGACTTCTTCACTAAGATAACCAACTATTATGGGGACTATGTCTATGTCCCCTCCATTCTCTCTCTCAATCTGTGGTGGAGGTGGTGCGACCATGACACTCTTGGGTCGCCACTCCTTCCTAACCACAGCTGAGGTAGAAGGTCGAGCAGGGGAGCTTGATCTCACCTCAATAGATGGAATGGATGGAGAGGGATCCTTAGGCTGTAGTTAGATCTCCATTGGAGGTGGTCTTTCCTTGGATGGGGGATTCTGAATCTTGGCAGGGGTGATAGATGTTGTAAGCTAAATGAGTGATGGTGGATAGTGAGTGGAGCAGTGTGATGGCAACACCGATTGTCTCTCAACTGGAGATTTCCTCTAGGATTGAACTGTGCCCACGAGAACAATATTGTCTGAATAATCGGCCCTGATAGGGAAACGATCAAGAAAGTCCATGAAGGTGGAGGTCGCCGACTACCTGGTGTACCTCCATCTCTCTCTTGCCCACTTGGGTTGATACTTGAGCCTTGGTGACTTTCTTTGTGCGGATTTAGTCACTAACAGTCCTGGGAATCATAGATCTCAAGTAAAATAATGCTACGGGCTATGACCATCAGTAGGCTCTGCCAACCTGGCGAAGAATAGTCCAAAGACTGGCATAGGGTCTCCTACACTCCCTAGCCAGTACCTTGAAGTGTGCTGGTGGTGGAGGTGATGGAGAGATCCTCCTATAGTCCTCCTCTCCATCTAAGGCTAAGAGGGGGTGAAACCTGCTGCCACTCAAGAGTGGAGAGGTCTCATGGGGAGAACCCTCCTCAACGATGTAAGAGGTAGCATCGATCTCCCTGGCTGCTCGCTCATGGTGCTACTTGACCTTCCTATTTTTGTTGCAGCATTGGGTGTGGGTGAGAAAAGTAGAGCGAGAGTTGGAACCTACCTCAAAGGTAGAGGAGACTATCTCGAAGCCATATAGCTTTCCCCTTTGGGGTGACCAAAGAGGAGGTAGTAGCTCTCATTGGAGCTATGGTAGGGAACAGCCCGATTGAGCCTCTGGCGGTGATCTTGACACGACTGATGGTGGTGGGGAACCACGCCTTCCTCTTGATGGGGAACTCAAAGTCAGATGGAATGTCGAAGAATATAAGTGGCGTCTGTCCCGCCACATCCTCCCTTCTAACAGTTCTGAGGGCTGTCCCCTCACAAGTAACTTAGACTCCCTCAAAATTATGGCCAAAGTAAATTAGATGTGTGGTGGCGGTCATAGTGAGATTGTCCTGATCCAAGGCTAGATCCACACCAGAATGGAAGGAGAAAATAAACTTGTTGGAAGCCTTAATAACTGCACTAACTGAAGGCTAAAAAGGCTGACTGTGCTGAAATCACTGCATTTGTTGAAATATAAATAAGTCAGACACTTGCTTTGATATTTGTCTTCAATCATTGACTTCTAAATCAGATTTGAAATTTGAGCCCACACTTAACAAATTTAGGTATGCTAAGTGGGGTTCATTGAATTTTAGGAGAGATTTTTAATATTTGGAGGAGAGACTTTGCCAAATGATTTTGATTTAGAACCCATACTCAACCAATTTAAGTATGTTGCAGGTTTATATATATATATATATATATATATATATATATATATATATATATTATATCTTGTTTAAAAGTTTAATTTGAAAAATCTTTACTTAGCAAATTTAGGCATGCTAAAAGGTTTTCAATTATATGTTTGAAAATTTTGTGGAAACATCTTTATTTGTGATGATTGTTTATTATGTGTGTGATATATGCTGATTGGATTTGAAAGTGGGGCTTTTACTTAACAAATTTCATATGTTAAGTAGAGGCCAAATGTGTTTGATATGTGTTGATTTGATTTGAAAATGAAGCACCTACTTAACAAATTTGGTATGTTAAGTAGCAGACAAGTGTGTTTGATATGTATTGATTTGATTTGAAAATAAGGCTCTTACTTAACAAATTTGGTATATTAAGTAAAGCCAAGTGTGTTTGATGTCGTTAATTTGATTTCTCTTTTTTGTGAAAAGAGGGGAACCCTTTATTTGACAAATATGGTATGTCAAATAGAGTTCAAATGTGTTATGTTTTGAAAGAGGAAAATCTATTTAAACAATTTATGTATGTTAAATAGAGTTCAATTTAATTTTTATTTGATTTTTTTTTTTTTGAAAATGGGACTCTCATTTGACAAATTTGGGTATGTCAAATGGAGTCCAAATGTGTTTTGATTTTAAAGACTTCGGAAAAGAGGAATTCTATTGAACATATGTGGATATGTTAAGTAGAATTCAATTTATTTTGATTTTCCAAAAAGAAAGGGAATTCTCAATTGACAAATTTTGGTATGTAAAATAGAGTTCAAATATGTCTTGATTTTGTGTGTGATTTTTGCTTTTAAAAAGAGAGAACTCCAACTCTAGCACATATGGAATATGCTAAGTGGAGTTTCAATTTTAGGTTAAGATTTCATTTGAAAGTAGAATCTTCATTCAACAAATTTGAGTATGTTGAATGAAGATAACTATTTTCAAAAATGTGCTTTTGAAAAAGGGATTTTAAAATTATTGATTTTAATTTTGAAAAGAACCTCCACGTAACAATTGTAGGAATTGTTAAAATGAGGTTTAGTTATTTTTATGCTTTCTTGATAACTTCTTGTGCAAATCATTTTGTTATGTGAATTTTGAAAAAGTGCTTTTGAAAAAGTACTTTTGAAAAAGTGCCATTTGCAAAAGAGGTTTATTTTTTTAAGTATAAGATGAACCTTTCCTCACCAAGCTAGTGGTAAAGAGGTTCTAAATTTTAGTCATCTCTTTTCATAAGTTAATTTATCTTTCACCTATTGGGGACCCAATAGGGGTTTCAAGACCTACATGGAGTGAGGTCCTAAAACCTAAAGGATATTGGCTAGCTTTGATTAAGGATGAAATAAGCTAAATGCCAACAACAAAAAGATAGTCTCGAATTTATATAAAATATAAGTCCATTATCGATACTTGGAGACAATAATTATTTACTAAAGATGGAGAGAGGAACTATCCCCAATGGAGTCGCTAGAAAATTTTGTGGTGTGTATTTTTGGAGTGTGTATGGGGGACATCACGTAGATCTGAGGGGGTACTTATTGAAGTGATCGGGTGCAACATTGAGGTATGATATTCTATCTCAGAAGATAGAGATATCACCCTTTAATGGACCTAATCACCAAATAAGGACTCCTAAGGCATGATGGGTCTTCAAATATACTAGAGATTTTTTCTCTATTTTATATGGATGAATAAAGTAGGGTTTATATTAAACCAGGTTCTAAAGTTTCCTATGGGGGCAATCCCCATAGTTAATTACATCCTAAGGAAGGTGAATTCCTTAGGAATACTCTCGATTAAAGTAGGCAATTATTGTCTCCAAAGATTTCAAGGTTTAGGATTATCAATAAATTGGCTATATTTGGAAAAATCAATTGGAATAAATCAAGGAGATAACTTATTATCAAAGCCAAAGAAAATGAGTATGGAATGCTCATGATACTAGAAAGCCTAGTGAGCATTCTAATCTATCCTATAATTGGGCTTTACATATTTGAAATTGAAGAGAATTTATTTATTTAAGTTAAATTTTTATTAGATTATTAGGGCTTATAATCCACTAACACAGGTTATGGAAAAGCTTAAGAGGTAAGGATTTATGCTTGTAGCCCATAGAAAATAGCTACATCAGATCTTAAATCTAAGGAGCTTTGAAATATGCCAAAGCATGACCTAAATCTAAGCGAAGAAGGGTATATGATTTACCTCCATAAGAGAGAGTAAACCACCCAACTGCTAGACTTATAACCACTTAGAATGGCAGCCAGCTAACTCCTCATACGCTTTAAATCCATGTGATCAAGTCATGTGATTTTGTAAGTGTGGTGAAAATTTCTCTTATATACTTCCATCTTCAATTTATGTGGACAAAATGAAGATAGAAATATACTTTTCGTTTGGACACCAAGTGGATCCACAGATGTTCTTATTAGGGTGATTGGATAAAATATTGAGGAATAATGTATTATCTCAAAAGATAGAAGTCACCATCTTACAATGGACCTAATCACCTAATAAAGACTCTTAAGGATAATGGGTCTTCGCATATACCAGAGATTCTTCCCCTACTTTATATTGAAAAGTAAAATAGGGTTTATATTAAACTGGGTTCATTAAGTTCCCTATAGAGGCAAGCCCCCATAATTAATTACATCTTAAGGAATGAGATTCCTTAATAATACTCTCAATTAAGGTAAATGATTGTTGTCTTCAAAGATTTCAAAGATAAGACTATCAATCAATTGGTTATTTTTGAAAGATCAAGTGTGATTGATTGAGAGAAGGGAGTTATTATAGAAACTAAGAGGAAATGAGTAAGGGATGCACATGATACTAGGAAGCCTAGTGAACATCCTAAACTATCTTATGGTTGGGCTTTATATTTTTAAAATTGAGGAGAATCTTCTGTTTGAGTTGAATTTTTATTAAAAATTTAGGGCTTGCAATTCCACAACACAAGATCATGGAAATGCCTAAGAGGTGAGGATTTATGCTTGTAGCCTGCAAAGGGGAGAAGCAACCTTGGATCCTCAATCTAGGGAGCTTTGGAGAGGGCCAAAGTAAGACCTAAATCTAAAGCAAAAATGGGTATATGGTTTATCTCCACAAGAGAGGATAAGTCACCCAACTATTTGGACTTACAATTGTCTGGGAGTGGCTGCCAACTAACTCCTCCTAGGATTTTAAATACATGTAAGCAAGTCATATGCTTTTGTAAAATAGCTAGGTTGTTATTTATTTAGGAAAGAGGCTAAATCCTTAAACTCACTTTCTAAGAGATAGATCATGTAGGGCATGAACTCATGACTTAGTATAATACAAATTTTATTAACTTTATTTTCATTTTTGGATAATTAATTTGACACAGGCTATGGGATTCATATGCCTAATGCATGAGAAATTAGTTATGGGCCAAAATCATCAAGAATGAGTTGTGTTTTTACCATGACTCTGAAAGGTCAAGCCATATTCTCTGGCACAGGTGGAAGCCCTCCATAAGCAAGAGTGAAGCAAGATGATTTTATATGCATGATGTGAAACATACAACATCCAGCTAAGGGGTTGCTTAATCTTTTATCTTGATTTTATGTCCTAGGCTTTAGGTGAGGTTATGAGTTGTTCAATATTAAATTTAAATTGATTAATTGAATAAAAAATTTATTTTTTCTAAGAGCCTAATCGTATCTAGACCATTCAGCAAAGCAAGAAAGAAACTAGAAAAAATATGCCATCTTAATGCACAAGCTAAATAAACATCAAACAATTTTAAAGGTAGCGTAAAAGAATAAAAGGCCAATTATGGCAGGCTCCACCGGGCTCCCACAAACGAAAAGAAAAATATGGGTGGCTCTACCCTTATACAACCTGAATTACAAATGAATAATTATAATTTATAAAGAATTCATGTTATGGGGGTCTTCAATCTTCATTTCTTCATTTCTTCTTTCTTTATTTTTGGTTTGCTTCCTTCCCTCCTTCTTTCTTTTCTTATTTTGGTTGGTTGGGATGTAATTGGCTCCAAGGCTTCACATGGTACATAAGACATAGTCTTATGACAAATATTCATCATAATCCCCATAATATTCATTCCAAATCCAAATTGCAAAAATTACATGAAAATGGGAAAAGTAAATCTAGCTAAAACCTACAAAATAGAGATTAGGTAAACACACCACACAATCCTAAGCATGTATATGAATAATTTGGACTTAGAACTCCACACATGGGTAACCAAGTCTACCTGATCTATTTTTGGATTATGCTTGGGGGCATAAGCAACCTGCACAGTAAAAGCATTTATATTTTTTTATCACAGTACCCCTTAAGCATAATCCCCTGCAAAAAATAATGATTAGGCTAAGTTCGTCCTACCATTTAGTTTACACACATAAACCCGAACATCCAGTCTAAAATAATAGATCACAAAATAAAATATACATCAAACCATGCACCGCCATAACATAAAGCTAGAAGTGGTGACTTAATCTAATGTGTGTGATTTAAAGCTTGTGTGGTATGTCCTAACTAGGCTTTAGAGTTGTAATTTGCTAAGTGTAAAGGATTTAATTTATAGAAGGGTGGTTTCTTGAACTTAATCAGTTTGAATATTTTACTTGATATTTTTTTTGTTTCATAAGGTCAACACTTAACAACTAAGTGTTATAAAGAGAAGGAAGAGAGGGAATCTCTTTTCCATCCCCACCTTAAGTCATTTCTAAAGCAAGTTAATTAGTGAATTTCTTTTAGTGAATGGCTCATTATATATTTTAAATAATCCTAAGTTTAGGCTTAGTTTAAATAAACTTATTTAATAAGAGAGACATCTCAAGATTAATTAAGATAAATTACTATCACATACACATATTCATTTACTTCTTTCCCTCGTGCATATCAAGCACATGGATAAATCCTAAGCATATCTATACATGCAATTTAGATTTCTAACATATGATGAATGCAGGGGAGTATAGTTATGGTTTAAATATTCCATTTTGATTGAATCATGAATGCATGTATTTTGTAGAAAAGGGGGTTTGTGGTGAAAATTTATTCTTATTTCCTGCCTTCATCTATCCTTCTTTTGAAAAAGAGGGATAAATGAAAACAAAAATATAAATATTTTTGCTTGGGACATCACATAGATCAACAAATTTTCTTATTAAGGTGATCGGGTATGACATTGAGGAGAGGTGTACTATCTAGAAAGATAGAAGTCACTATATATGATGGACCTAATCACCTAAATAAGAACTCCAAAAGACAATGGGTCTACATATGTACTAGAGATTCTTCTTCTACTTTGCATGGAAAAGTAAAGCAGGATTTATTTTCAACTGGGTTCATTAAGTTCCCTACAGGGGCAAGCTCATATAATTAATTTCATCCTAAGAAAAGGGATTCCTTAGAAATACTCTCGATTAAGGTAAATGATCATTATCTCCAAAGATTTCAATAGGTAGGACTATCAATCAATTAGTTTAATTTTGGAAGATCAAATTAGATTGATCAAAGAGAGAGAGAGAGAGAGAGAGAGAGAGAGAGTTATTATCAAAGCCAAAGGAAGATAAGTAGGAGATGCTCACGATAATAGGAGACCTAATGAGCATCTCAAACTATCTTATGGTTGGGCTTTATATATTTGAAATTAAATTATTCATTTGAGTTAAATTTTCTTTAGAATGCTAGGGCTTACAATTCCATAATGCACGGTTATGGAAATGCATAAGAGGTGGGGATTTATGCTCATAGCCCACAAAGGGAAGTAGCAACCTCTGAACCTAAATTTAGGGAGCTTTGGCGAGGGGCAACAACATGACCTAAATCTAAAGTGAAAATGAGTATTTGGTTTGCCTCCATAAGAGAGGACAAACCACCCAATTGCTTGGACTTAAAACTACTTGGAGGTGGCCCCCAGCTAACTCCTCCTATGATTATAAATACATGTTGGCAAGTCATATGTTTTATGCAAGATAGTTAAGTTATTATTAATTTAGAAAGAGACTAAGTCCTTAAACTCACTCCCTAAGAGACTAGATCATGTACGGGCATGAGTAATAACCTAAACCTAATGCAAATCATGTTACATTTTATTTTTATTTTGGATAATCAATTTAACTTGGGCTTATAGGAATCATATGCCTAATGCATGAGAAAGAAGATTATAGGCCAAAATCAGTGAGAAGGAGAGGTGTGTTTCTACAATGGCTCTCAAAGGTCAAGATAAATTCACTAGTATGGGTGGAAGCCCTCCAAATCATGAATGAAGTAATATGCTTTTATGCATGATGTTATAAAGAAATACTCATCCAGCTAAAGGGTTGCTATTTTTTTTATCTTGATTAACAATCTAAGTTTTAGGTGAGGTTATGAGTTCTTTATTTTAATTTTGAATTATTAGGTTTGGTAGAAGTTTTATTTTTCCCTAAGAGCCTAATCATCATCCAGGCCATACATCAAGCAAGGAAGAAACTAGGAAAAGGATGCCATCTTAATGTACAGGCTAAACAAAATATCAAATATTTTATAAAGCTAATGTAAAAGAATAAAAGGCCATTTATGGTCGAGCACCACCGCACGCACCCGAAAATAAATTGGGTAGCTGAGCTCTACCCTTATACAACTTGGATTACAAATGAATTAATTACAATTAAGCAAGGAATTCATGTTATGGGGGTCATCATTTCTTCATTCTTCTTTTGGTTCTTCCTTTTAGATGGTTGGAAGGTAGTTTCTCCAAAGACTTCACATGGTTCATAAGATGAAATCTTATGACCAATACTCATCCTAATCCCCCATAACAATCATTCCAAAATCCTAATTGCAAAATTACATGAAAAGGAAAAGTAAATCTAACTAACACCTATAAAATTGAGATTAGTTAAACAAACCATACAAATCCCAAACATGTATATTGGACTTAGCACCCCACATATGGGTACCCAAGTCCACCTGGCCTATTGGATTATGCTTAGGGGTATAAGCACCTGCATAACAAAAGCAGTTATAGTTTTATTTATTACAATGCTCCTTAAGCACAATCCCTTACAGAAGATAATGATTAGACTAAATCATCCTATCATTCATTCTATGAGCATACATCCTACCATCCAGACTAAAATACTATATCACAAAATAAAAGCAAACATCAAACCATGCACTGCCCTAACCTAAAGCTACAAGTGGTGACTTAGCTTAATGCGTGTACTTTAGAAGGTTTGTATGGTATGCTTAGCTATGGCATTAAGGTTTCATATTTTCTAAGTATGAAAAATGTTCAACTTAAAGGGTGGTTTCATTTAAGTGATTTAGTTGCTTTGGATTGATTTTATTTTTTGATTTGATTAGGTTTAAGTGAACCTAGAATTAATTACTAAGTGTTGTAAAGAGATGGAAAAGAGAAGAGAACTTCTCTTTCATCCCTAGCTTAAGTAATTTCTAAGGTGAGTTCATGTTTGATTTTGTTTAGTGAATGTGTTATTATGTGTTTTAATTATTCTTATGTTTGGATCTTCCTTAAACAAACCTACTCAAAGAGAAAGGCATTTTAAGATTAAGTAGAGTGAATTAATATTACAAAACACACATCAATTTATTTCTTTCCCAACATATATAATATTCATATGGATGGACCTTAAGCATATCTATACATACAAATGAGATTGTTTAGCACACTTTATGATGAATGCTAAGAGAGTTACTTAAGAAAATTGGAATGCTTTATGATGCATGATTTTCATTAAGTAGTAAAGAAGTTTTCTTATCCATTCTTCACATGCACACATGTATGTATGAAAGGAATAAGTGAGTATGATGCCATTGTTAGCACCAGGGGTGTAAGGTTCAAGACCTACTTAGGGCTACTTAAAGCCTCGCAACCTTGAGGTTGTCCAGACTAATATACCACTTTCCTTAAATACAAGCACATGTATAAAAGAAATGAATGAAAAATAAAGATGCAAAAATTGTATTTGTTTGTTTATTTTGTTTATGCAATTTATATGTACAAGTGGATGTCTTTCTTAAGTAATAGCATAAGAATAAATAGGAATGGGGTTAGACAAGTGTTTTGTTCTTTTCAAATGAACTATACAATTTTCCAAATCCTATTCAAAACTATGCTAAAAGAAATGGGAAGGAAAGCCACACTATGCACATATTAATACTTATATTCACGTGCAAGCCTATAAATAATTATAAGTAGCACACTTTCAATTTTAAGTGTTTGAGTTATAGATTTTGAAAATAGTTTTGGATTTAGTAGTGATAATAGCCATTCATATTTCTACTTTAGCCAAAACATGCAACTTGACATAAAGGAAACATTTTATTTTAATTTTGATTTTGGAAAAGCATAAATGCATGGAATTTGTATGACATGCACATTTAGCATGTTAGGAAAGAATTAAAGTGATGAAAGCATGTAAACACATTCACCTAATTAATTCTTAAAGACAATCCTATGAAATAAGAAAGCTTAAAGCAAATCAAGTTATTTTTAAAGAAGGTTTGATTTAATTTGAGTTTGATTTAATTTGAGAGATGTGAGATGAGTTTTTTATTCCTAACCCATTCCCACATATGTTTGTTGTTTTAGTTTATTCTTAGAATTACTAGGTGATTTTTATATGTTACTTAGGTTAAGGTATGGATTAAGCATGTTAATTACCTCTTACCAATACCATCTTAGCATACTTAATCAAATAATTATGAACCAATGAGATGACATAAAACCACATAAGAAATTTAAATAATCAATACACCTAGGAAAGAAAAGGGGTCTAATGCAATTTGGCTCATAATCAATGATTAACTAAACGAAGGGGTTTAAATTAAGTACTTTCATGACCCCTCTCACACATGTGAGTGGGATTTTGATTTCCTTAATGCACTTAGGCTCTTGAACACCTAAGCATCTACCCGATATAGATTAATTGAGTTATGGAAGGTTTTAGAATTTTATGAAATTAATTAAGGGGGTAATTAGTGAATTAACTCTTGATTAAGATTAGATTAAGGAAGAAAAGGGGGTTTAAGGAATATTGTAAGGAAAATATCCCAAAATTATTCTTTAAACCTCCTACTCACTTAAGCAAAACTTAATTGACTCAATTAGAGAGTTAAACCACTAATTATACCCTTAATTAAGCTTAATTATATTCAGGGAGTGATTAAGGAATGAGCTAGTAATTCCTCTAATTAAGCTACCAATAAATCCCAAGAAAATTAGGGGAGGAAAGAGACATCCCACTAATTATGCACAAGAAGTTTGGGATTGATTAGTTCAGTAATGAGAAGGTAATTAGCAAAATAATATTCTCAATAAAATCTAAATTTAGAGAAAAGCATTGTTCAAAATCCATTGAAATCATTTTTATAATATTTTATGTTCAATTATCTAACCAATGCAATTTATTTCATATTTTTTTTTTGATTTTTTAGGCTTAGATATGAATTTAGGAAGTTTCCATGATTAATTTGATGATTTAATAGCCTAATTAAATGTTTAATCCCGTCGGCACCACGTGGGCCACTGACGTGGCATGCGCTTTCCATGTGGCATGATAGGATTCAATATTAAATCTATCACATCGTAGCACCGTGTTAGCAATGACACTACACGCTTTCTCCTCATCCGTCTGATCAGGGATCGGACAACTGAGGTTAAAGCCACGATTCTAAAGAAATAAAATGTGGATTCTACGTGTCTTAATCACGGACGTCCATCCAAAATGTATGGATGGATGGCATATGATCCTTCCCTATTCTTCTCTATGAGAAATGGACACCGTCCATCTTTTAGGAGAAAATTTGAGCTCGATTGAGCTCGAATTGGATTGAAACTCAACACAGACCATCAACATGCAAAGGAGATCACATATAATGGCTAAAATCTTATGGTGTGATACTTTCTTTCACAAAGCTCCACACTATGGCTAAATTAAGCTTGGTTTAATGGAATATCTCACCGGAGGTGATCACCATGCTCGATTCCCTTGGAGAAGCTTCGTCTAGTGGAGAAGAAGCTTTGTTGAGAGTTTGAGGTATTGAGATTGTGTAGATCTTTCTAGAGGCCTACTCCAACTTGACTTGAGCTCGGGCTTGGTCAAGAACACTCCTCCCTTACCTTAGGAACTTGTGTGAAGGCTTGGAAAGTTTGATTGGAATCCCTGATGGAGCTTGCAAGGAAATTTGATTGATATTGAGTGTAGGCTAAGTTAGATTTTTAGTGGAGCTCCCCTATTTTTAATCTATGAAAATCGAGAAAATGGAATTTCAAACTCTCTCTAGGAAGCTTGGGATCACTTGGCAATGGCTCCTATGGCTTCCTATTGCTCAATCCAATTGGGGAGAGTGAAGATTGAATGGAATTAGGGGGAGTATATATCCCCCTAGAGCAATCGGATGATTGAGCCTTCTCTTTCTATTTTGATCTAATTTAGCTTATACAATGGGTTTGTTAGGCTGTTAGAGGTGTTCTTAAATTCAGTTTTGGCCAGAGAAGGAATGAGTGAGGTGGACATGTGCTTTAATTGAGTCGAGGAGGGATTTCATGTTCTCAATTTCATGCAAGTGGTCGATTTTAAGTTTGGGTTGGGTTTGACCATTGTCATGTGCACTAGGCCCATTAGTGACCATTTGGTCCATTAAGAGGATGTCAAGTGTCCATGAAGAGGAATTTACCAAATTCCAAGTGGTTCTAATTTTGGGTTACCCTATGGCCTAGGGGCAAAATGGTCTTTTAGCATTTATTTCAATTTGGATATGTTTGATATGATGGAAAAATAGGTTAGGCCAAGTTTCATTGAATTTGGAGTTGGTTTGATATGATTTGGCTCATGTTGACCCATTTAGGTCAAAATAAGTCAACTTGGGTCAAGTTGACCAATTGGTCAAATTGGGCCAAACCAAGGGTTGGGTCAAGTTCATAAGACCATTTGAAATATTTTGGTGGCTTTGGTTTGTTTCAATTTAATTTAGGTTTGAATTTGGTTCATTTGATTTCATTTAGGTCAAATGGGTCAAGTTGACCAAGTTGACTCATTTGACCTATTTGGGTTAGGTCACAGGTTGGTTTAGGTTTCATTGGTCATATGGAATGGATTGGTATCTTTGTTTATAATCAATTTTGGTTTAGTTTGATTTTGGCTCAATACGACCCTTTAGGTCAGCTTGGGTTTATGGTCAATTGTGTTAGGTTGGGTCTAGTTGCCAATTGAGGCTTTGGTCAAGTTCAACAAGTGATTTGGAATGAACTTGACTCATTGGTTTCAATCAATTTGGCTTAGATCAAGTTTTGACACATTTTGACTTTTTAGGTCAAGTTGGGTCAACTTGGGTCAAGTAATTGGGTTGTTAGGCTCAAATGTTGACTTTGTCAAGTTCAAACATTGATCATGAATGAGTCTTGATCAATGGTTTCAATCAATTTGGCCTATGGTGGATTTTGGCTATGTTGGATTTCAATTTGGCTAGAGTTGACTTGTTCAACCCTTAAGTTTGACTTGGTTTGACCCAATTTGAGTGATTGATCATCTCATGGTGTTTATTGATCATGATGAGAGGCTTAGGTGGGCTTAGTTCAATCTAATTTGGTTAGGATTAGAATTTGGCTCATAAGGGGTACTATAGGTCACTTTAGGTCAAGTGAGCCTAAGTGGGTCAAATGGCTTGGTCAAAACTTGATTTGAGTTTGGGTGAACTCACATATGGACTTATGATTGAAATATAAATCCATTTGCAAGTTGTTTGAAGTCAAATAGGTTTTAGTTCATTTGACAATTTCAAGTTCAAAGGGTGAACATGAATTTGACTTGGGCTTGATTTTTTAAATTTAGTTTTGGTTTGATGATTGAGGTTTATGTTTATATTTGGATTCATGGATTGAAGGATTGATTGAATCATGGAGAAAACTCAAGGGTTTGGCTTGATTTGAAGTTGATTTGGCTAAGCTCAAGAAATGGACTTGAAAGGCTTAGGTTGAATTTTGATGGAATTTGAATTTGAGTTTTGAATTTGGTTTTGGATATTTGAATTTATATTTCATTTTTATTTGAGAATATAAATGGATTATGAGAAAATTTCATAAATTTGAAGTGATTTGAAGTTGATTTGAGCTAAGTCCATAAGAGGGAATCAAAGGACATAGGAATGATTTTTGGAATTTAGATTTGATAGTTGGGTTTAGTTTGATTGATTTGAATTTATATCTCATTTATATATGTGAATATAAATGAGAATACAAATGAATTGTGAGAAAATTTCATGGATTTGGAGTGATTTGAGCTAGGTTTGGGCTTAAGTCCATAAGGTAGAGTCAAAGGGACTTAGAAGATATTTTGAATTTGGAGTTTCAACCATAAGCTTCAATCATAAGTTTCAATCATGGGTTTCAATCATGGGTTTCAATCTTGGGTTTCAACAATGGGTTTCGATCATGTGGAATTGATTTGGGTTTGGAGAAAATAAATTAAGCTGGAATTGATTTGACTTTGACTTGAAGGGAGGAAGTGAGGATTGGTTCAAGCTATAGGGTAGACAAATTTTCCTAACACCCCTAAGGCATGACCTATTCATATGGCTAACTCTTCTAAGTCTCTAGGGTTAGGTTAAGTGTTCACCTAATCACTAGAAGTGTCTTAAGACTAACAAAATATTAAAGCCTAAGAGAAGTCCTATGCTTAAGATGGAGGGGTTGAGAGATCATTCTAAAAATGAGGTCAACAAAGGACGCCCAGTAGGTGTGGTGTGATTGACCGGTACACATATTGGTGGGAGATGATCAACAACAATAATCACAAGCACTAACAAAATGATCTACTCACCCAAGGTGTAGAAGGAATCGAGCATGGCAATGTGACTTTACTCATGTCTGGGACATGAGAGAGGGAAGAAGGAATCCACTAGGGATCAAAGGTGTGAACCTTCCACTATGGGAAGCAGGTTCAAGTCATCCATAAGGGGATGAGGAGTTTGATTTGATTTGAGTCTCGCTGGTAAGAAAATTTGATTTGTTTAATTAAGTTTTGCTAGGGAAGAGGGTTTATTTTATTTTAAATTTTAAAATTTTGAAATTTTGGATTAGATCCTATTAGTTTGTGATGGACTGCACTGAGTAGGGACCACGATGACCTTAATCTACTATAGGTTTACCAATCCAAAGGGGTAGTCCAAAGTAGGGCTATCCAACCAAAGGAATGCCTTTTGGTGTGCAGCAACTATACTAGGAATAAAGCATAATAGATTTACATCCTCCAAAGTAGGGATCAGCTGCTGGGGTGATCCATTGAAAAAGTAGTGGATTGAACCCAACCTAAGGATGATTATTGAGTGAATGCCATTGGGGGACTTAGATCAGCTCAAAAATAATCAAGATTAATTTTATTTTAATTTATTTGTTTGATGGATCTCATTTGTTTGTGATGGATCACACTGAGTAGAGGCCATGAACCTTGAGCTGACTTAGGTTTACCAATCCAAAGGGAGTAGTCTACCAGCCAATAGTAGGACTATCCAACCAAAGGGATTGCCTTTCGGTTTGCAAAGATCAAGTTTAAGAAGAAAGTGCAATGACTCACATCTTCCAATGTAAAGGACCACTTGGGTGATTGGTTGGCAAGGAAACAAATCAAACCCGACATAAGGCCGACTATTGAGTGAATATCGTTGTGGGATTTAAATCAGCTCATGGGTAGTCAAGGTTAGTTTCATTTTTAAATTTGTTTATTTGATGGAATTTGTTGGTTTGCAATGGATTACACTGAGAAGTGGCTTATATCAGCCTAGACCTATCTCAGATTTATTGAAACAAAGGGAGTAGCTTCCTGACCAATGGGAAAGCTATCCAACCAAAGGAGTGTCTTTCGGTTTGTAATGGTCAATTTAGAGGAAGAAAGCTCGGGGACTCATATTTTCCACTACAAAAGACCACTTGGGTGATCGATTGCTTTGGGCAACAATTCAAACCTAAACCTATAGCTGCCCGTTGGTTTACGACGATCATGTTAGAAAGAATGTGTAATAGGCTTATATCTTCCAAAGCGAAGTGACCGCTGGGGTAACCCATTTATGAAAAAATAGATTGAACTTGACCTAAGGGTGACTACAGAGAGAGTGCCGACCCGAGGACTTATCTCAACTCAAGTAGTCAAGTAATTCATATAGGGAGTTCTGCTGACACTGCCCTAAAGAAAGGATGCCTACTTAGGAAAATGAGCCCTTTGGGGGCTTAAAATCCTAATCCACAAGCAAAATAAATTTGTTTGTTTTGTTTATTTTATCGCGGACCCTGATAGTTTGTGAGGGATCAAATTGAGAAGGAGCTTATATCAGCCTGGACTTATCTCAGATTTATTGAACTAAGGGAGGATTTGCGCTCTGTTCAACAAATTCTCCAACCACAGGGGCGGCTTCCAAGAAAGGGGGACTGTCTAATCCAAAAGTAACTCGGGTAGTGTCTAAATGGGCTCACAAAGGATGTGATCTAAATAGAGTGCCTACAGGGAATGGGGCCACTAAAGGCTTGATCTGAAACCCTGGAGAAGATGACATGGCTAATCATATATCAAATAGGCATTCGGTGGTGAACTCAAGGAGAAAGCTCGGGGAGTCACATCTACCAAGAGTGGTGTGTCTACCGGGTGAGTCGCTGTTAGCATAACGGACACCAACCAACTTACGGTGCCCATTAGTTTGTGATAATCTGCTTAAGAAGATAGCTTGGGGACTCAGATCCTCCTATAGTGGAACTAATTGCTGGGATAGTCTATCTTCGGCTCGACAGGTGCCATCTGACCTAGGGCGACTATCGAGTTAATGCCACTGAGGGACTTATATCAACTCAAATGTAGTCAAGAGGAAAGGAGCCTCTGGGGGACTTACCCTAAACTTCGAATATACTCAACCTAGTCAGTACATGATGGCTAGTTTAAGAAAAAAGCTCGGGGACTCATATCTTCTTAAACGAAGTCAACATGAGGTAGCTTACTGGCTGCGCAGTGAAGCCTACCAAACTCACAAGGCGCACATTGGTTTGCAATGGTTAAGTTTAGTAAGAAAGCTCAGGGACTCATATCTACCAAATAAGTGACCACTGGGGTGACATACTAGCGAGGTAGCATGAATACCCGACCTAGAGCAGCCAATGAGTGAGTGCCATTGGGGCTTGCTCATACATTAAAATAACTTGAGTTAAAAGATTTGTGTTTGCTTGTGTGAATGTGTTAGAAAGAATAGGATGCCTCTCGGGTTCTCTGACACCTATTCTAAACACGTTGGGGAGTTTAATGAAATGGTTCCATGGATGGCAGCTGGGAATTCCCACTAAGAAAGGATTTCATTCGGGTTCTCTTACACCTAACTCAGTTATGTTAATCAAAATAGGATGCCTCTTGGGTTCTCTCGCACCTATTCTAATAGCATCGGAAGATTATGTTTGATTGTGTTTGTGTTGTGAAAGAGGGATAGGATGCCTCTGGGGGACTCTTACACCTACCCTAAATACATCGTGGCAGATTCGCAAGACAAGCAAATAACACTTCAAAATGAAGAGAAGATTTGAATGGATTGGAATAAAATTTTTATTGATTGATGGAATTATTTTTAAACATGATTTTTATGGATAATATTTCTTCAAATAGATCCTATTAATTAGAAGTATTGGGTGTTTCCCCTTATGATCAATAAGTTGATAAGATTCTCCTTAGTAGGCCTTCTCTATGGCATAGGGGCCTTCCCAAGTGGGTTCAAACTTGCCTCCCATCTTTTGACAGGGAATAACTAGTCTTCTTAGGACTAACACAAGTTCTCCTACTTGGAATGACCTAGGGTGGACCAGCTTGTTGTGAGCTTGAATCATTTTGTCCTTGTATAACTCGAGGTTCTGGTACGCCCATAGGCATCTCTCCTCCAAACCTTCGAGCTCTTCTAACCACAGCTTGGCATTCTGTTCTGTGGTGATTCTACTACCCAACGCTATCCTTAGTGATGGGAGTTGAACTTCTAAAGGTAGAATGGCTTCGAACCCATACACTAAAGAAAATGGGGTAGATTGAGTTAGAGTTTGGTATGTGGTGCGGTAGGCACACAAGTCTTCAACCAACTGCTCATTCCACTGTCACTTGTTATCATCAAGAGTCTTCTTCAGTATTTGGATGAGTATTTTGTTGAATGCTTCTGCTGAGCCATTTTCTCTGGGTAGTAGATGGTGGAGTATCTCCAATCTATACCATGTATTCTGGCGAAGTTATTGATCTTGATACTTTTGAATGCAGTACCATTATCAGATATAATTTGAAGAGGCACCCCGAACTTATATATGATATGGTTCTTAAAAAATTAAAGCACATGCTAAGTTATGACCTTTATGAGTGGGATTTCTTCCCACTTAGAAAAGTAGTCGGTAGTAGCTAAGATAAATGGCGACCCTTGGAAGAAGGGGATCGATCGGACCCACAATGTCGGTACCCCAACACTCAAATGGCCATGAAGCCAAAGTAGGGTGTAGAATGTTGGGCAGTTGATGTAAGACCACACCATGCACCTGACATTGGTGGCATCTCCTAACTACATCCATCATGAGGCCGAGTATCTAGTCTCTTGATCTTTGCTTTCATCTTAGATTTGGATTGATATACACATAGAAATGTAATTATAATGCCACATGCTTCATGTTTATCTAAACAACATAACCATATTTGGTCAAAGGACCATCGGTATAAGGTGCTATCCACGAGAGCGTAGGAGAGAGCTCTCTGTTTCACTTGACGGGCTTATGACTTTTATTAAGGTAGTTTGCCAGTGTTCAAATAATCTATGAAAGATTGCCTCTAATCTAGCTCCTTGTCCTTTTTGGCAATGACAACCTCCCCTTGAAGAGAAAGTCTCTCGATGAGTTCAGCATCAATAAGGGATAGGACCTATCTGTTATGGACCCTTATCGAAATGGACTCATCTTTCGAACATGCCAATTCTTTGGCAAGTTTGGCCAAGGCATATGCTACTACATTCTCTCCATGGGGGGACCTTGTAGATGTTGACCTTAGGGATTTGAGCCAACAACTTCATGGTATACTTGTGGTAATGACAAAGCTTAGGCTTGATAACCCTGTAGGACTTGATAATCTGGTTGATAACCAATTGAGAATCCTCATAGATGTTGATGCCTTTGACATAAATTGTAATGACTAACTCCAGACCGGTAATCAAACTCTCATAATCAGCTTCATTATTGGTGTAGGGATTGGATAGATAGTATGAGAATCTCATCACATCACGGTCTGGAGTTTGGAGAACTATTCCTACCCCTGTCTTTCCTGGAAGAGTAGATCATGGTGGTTTCCCCTTATGAAAAGAAGCTGCACCATCAAAATACATCTCCCATTAGTGGTTGTCAATATCCCCTAAGTTCATGATTTGTTTTTATCGGGGATCATCACAGGAAGAGGGTGTGATGCTAGAAATCATAATGTCTTGTCCTTTGTCGTAGGAGGTATGAATGTGATATCAAAGTGAGTATCATGGATCAACATGCCAACCGTCCGTATATTGGTCACATCATGAGATCTTAGTGGATTGGTTCTAGATTCTATGAAAGCATATAGTGTTGTAGATTTTGGGAAGCAAAAATTAAAGATAGGAAATGTTTCTCAATAGGTGGATATTCGCTTCAGCGAGGATCAGACAATGGCTCAGGTAGTAGAGAGCACTTTTAAGGCCGAAAGGTATGCCCCTATAATAATAGATTCTGATCGGGGTTTGAAAAGTAGTGTTTCTTTCATCTTCAAGAGACATCTTGATTTGGTTGTAGCCAGATGGCCCATCCATGAAAGAGAACACTAGCATGAGATGAGGCGATGTCCACCATTAATTTGGTATATGAAGAGAAAATTCATCCGTAGGACATACCTTATTTAAGTCCCTAAAATTGACGCATATGCAAATTTGGTCATTCTTTTTCTTAACTAGGAAGACACTGGCTAACCAGGTATGGTATTTTTCTTCTCTGATGAAACCAGCATCGATCAATTTCTTGACTTTAGAAATGATGTTGATTTCTAATGCGTACATCTAGGAGCTTGCTTGATAGGGTTAGCGCTAGGATCTATTGCTAGTTTGTGGACTGCTACGTCAGGAGATTATCCAGGCATTTCTTCATAACTCCATGCAAAGAAATCCTTAAACTCAGTCAATAGCCTAACTAAGTCATTAGTTTCTTTTTCATTCAACAACGACCTGATGTACAATGATTTGTTTAAGCTTGTCTATTATTGAATGGATTTCTTCTTCAAATTATGGAGGTGCATCCTTGATTTGAAGATCATCTAAATCATTTGAAGTTTCAAAACACATATCCTCATAAGAGTTGGTGTTTTGTGAAAAGAACCTATCGACTCTAAATGATTGGTAATAACTAAGTAGTAATCATTATCGTCGACTAGATCCACTGTACTAAATCCTAATCTTGATCTTGATTGTGCTTCCTTGCCTGTATTATTTCAAAGTTTCTCAAAATACTCTGACCTATGCTTGGACCAGGTATGAGGAACCAAACATTTCTGTATAAGATTTTGAACACAAGGCGAGTAAAATTCAAATAGTAATTCCATTAATTCTTTGAATGAATCCTCCTCAAGTTCTACATCAACTTCAAGACTTGAGGATGATGAACCCAAAAAAAATCTCTTTGACTTTGCATCTATGAAATACTTAGGGGCTTCCTTAACTACTAAACCTTCAACTTTTTGAGATGAAAGTGAGGTTAGAGCTAAGGTTCCCATTTCTTTTAGTTTTACATAAACGATTCAAATACTTTACTCTGCGAGGCACGGTCTTCATGTTGCAGGATTGAGTCACCTCCAATGGAACCCGCTAAGAGGGGTTGACTAGTATACTAATCATATGAGACTCATCCTCCGAGCTAGATTCCAAGTCTATGTGAATAATAGGGGCACTCCTATGAATTGGAGCATAACCCCTATTGGTTGATGGCTAACCAAGGGGTCTTCCACCTCTGGGACTGCCTCTATTTCTACCTCTGCCTCTGTCTAGTGGAGGTCAAGTCATCCTACATATGTTCATATGATGGAATGAACTATGGGTGGAATGTGATATGCAGCTCCACTTCTTCCTCAATTTTCATTTCTTGTTCACTTGGACTTTCATTTTTCTTTTCTTTTTCTTTTACTTTTTTTCTTCATTTTCTTTTGCATTTGCATTTGAATTTTATCCAAGTTCACAAGAAAGGGTGTTTTGAGGAAAATAGTAGGTCGCATCTTCATAAATCTCAATCTCTCTGATTGAAAATGGCTTTTCATCACCTTTGACATAATACTCAATCCCATCCTTTCTAAACTTGCACTAATGGAGGGAGGATGGAATCATCTTGTTCTGATGTATCCAATGCCTACCGAGCAAAGCAGTGAACAAAGTATTCAAATCAATTATGTAAAACGTGGCTTCAGTCTTCCATTCACCTATCTCTAAGGGTAACACTATGGAACCTAAAGCCCTCTCACCTTATTCATTAAATTCTCTCAACATCATCCGATCTTCTCAGAGTGTGGAGATGTCAATCCTCAAATAAGCAAGGATCTTTAGACTCATAATGTTCACCGCTGCACTTGGATCGACAAAAACTCTAGCGAGTCTAAATCAGCCCATGTCCACTGTAATGTAGAGAGGATGGTTGTGCTCCATGTCCCATGGAACAAGGTCTTCATCTGTGAAAGTGATCTCCTGGGCTTCTTTTGTATAATGTGTCTCCTCTCTAACAACGGTCAGCTGAAATAAGCATATCTTAGGATCAAGGAGGGCCTTAATTAATGATTCCCTCATCTCTTTAGATAAGACAAGGGTATCGCATATGCTTAGCTTAGATGGAAACTTAGGTGAGAGAGGACATTGTAGTCTTCCACGAGCATGTCCAAGGGTGGAGCATCTTATGGAAGGGCTTCTCAATTTTCTGAATCAATGACTTATTTTCTTCTATCTTGAGGTGCTGCCCTAAGAGGTAGAACCTTGCCACTACGGAGGTTGACTTCGGTGATCTCTTGTGGGAGGGTAATGGAAGGTTTTATCTGCACATCAGGCTAACCTACAGCTTCTCCTATGGGACCCTCAAAATTGAATGATTACAAGTCTATCTCAAGAGGCGAACCCATAATATTTAGAGTAGGAAAATCTGACTCTGAATTAAAAAGAGGAAGATCAAAATTATTATAGTTATTTTGACTTGAAGAGTTATCATTAGGAATAAAAGTAGACAACCCATCAGAAGTGACACAGATATAATTCAAGCTAGCTTTATTCTTCAATTTCTTAGATTTTATAGGAGGTAAAAAGTAGAAAATAAGTAAAGTAAGTGGGGTAAGGGATTTGGTGCCCTTATCCACCGATATAAGAGTTCTACTAGTAAAAGAAGAGCTAGTTGAAGTAGAAGAGGTGCTCGCTGATGTGGTTTTACAATGGTAGACTAGAGACTGGACTCGATCGGTGGTTACGCTACATGGCTATCTTATGCCTAAGATGGAGAGGTTGAGAGCTCATTCTAAAAATGAGGTCAAATAGTTTTCATCCATTAATTACATGCACACTTAAATGTATAAAAGCTTTAAGTGAGTACGACGCATTGTTCTACACCAGGGGTGTAATACATAAGTCCTACTTGGCACTAATTAAATCCTCGTAGCCCCGAGATGTCCAGACTAATATACCACATTGCTTAGATACATATGAGTGTAGAAACAATCATAAGGATGGAAAATCCATGCAAAAATTCTATTTTTAATTTATTTGATTCATGCTTTCTAATCATCAGTCATATCACATACACTTATATAAGAGTTATAAGTGAGTCTGATGCCATTGTTCTATACCAGGGGCGTAAGGCACAAGTCATACTTAGGGCAAATTAAACCCTTGCAGCCCCGAGATGTCCAGACTAATATACCACTTTTCTCAAATACAAATGAATGTGCAAAAAGAAACAATAAGAATAAGAAACAATGCAAACAACCATATTGGTTTGATTAAATGATTTATATATATGATGTGAAATTCTTCTTAAATCCTAACATAGAGATACATAGGGATATATTTAGATAAATGTTTTGTTCTTTTCAAATGAACTATGCATTTGTGAATCCCATATGAATCTATATAAGGTAAGGAAAGAGGACCTCACATTGCATATTCTATATTACCAACACAGGCAACTTATAAGTATTTGTAATTAATATCACTCAACATATTGAATCATATATTTTTGGAACAAAAATTTTGATTTAATAGTGATAACAGCCACACATATTTAATTTAAACCAACACATGAAATTTGAAATAAAAGAAATCATTTAAATTTTTGTTAATTTTGAAAAGAATGCATGTATGATTACATATGACAAGCAACATTTTGCATGATTGAAAAAAGTAAATGAAAATAAGCACATAATTTCATTCATCTCACTTAATTTCTAAGGACAATCATACTAAATAAAGCTATTTAAAATAAACCAAAGTTCTTTTAAGAATATTTTATCTTTATGTTTGATTTGAGTTAAGTGAAATGAGAGAGGTTTGCTGGTCCTAATCTCATTCCCCATGTGTAAGTTAATTTTTGTTTAATGAGAAGGTAATTAAGTTGATTTTATGATTTAGTTAGGTTAAGGTATGAATTAAATGAATTAATTAAACCTTACCTATATCACCTTAAGTTAATTGATTAAACAATTATGAGCTAATATGATATGCAACCACATGAAAAGTAAATTTGCAATGTTCCTAAGAAATGAAAAAGTCTAATGCAATTAGCTCATAAATGATTAATTAATTAAGCTTAAGGAGCTCACCTGATTAGTCTTATGGTTTTCTCACACATGTGAGCTAACCATAATTTCAGTATCTCTTACTTTTGGTTATTGAACACCAAAAGAGCTACCCAAGATTAGATTAGAGAAATAGATTCAATGGATTAATTAAGTTCATTAATTAGTTAATTAAATTTGAATTAGCCTTAGCCAACTAAAGTATGGGCTTAGAGAAAGAGAAAAGAAGAGACCCTACATCTCAATCCCTAAATATTTTTAATTAATTAATTAAGGTTCAAATATGATTTGGGGTTTGACTAATTTTGCTGATTAATTAATTAAGAATTATTAATTAATTAATTATTTAAGAGAGATTAGAGAAGACTTAAAGAAAAGATTGGAAGAAAGATTCTTAATCTATTTCCCTGGACTTCATCATCATTAACAGAGGTTAACAAGCTTGATTGATTGACTAATTTACTATTCATTTGCTTAACTATCACTAATTACATTAAGAAGGTGATTAAGGCTTAATCTATTGATTTGTCTAATTAAGCAAACAATAAAATATCAAAAAATAGGGGAGTCAGAAGTCATCCTCATAAATATACACAAAAAGTTTGAGATTAATTGGATGGTTAATTAGGGACTTATTAGGATAATTACATTTCTAATTAAGCCTTAATTAAGCCAAATTCATTATTCAAAAATAATTAATTATAATTTTCCTAGATTTTACTCTAAGATATCTTTAAAATGAACCTCAGTTTGTATTTATTTATTTTTCTACAATTAGTTATGAATTTAGGAAGTTTTAGTTGATTTAAGTGATTTTTATAAAGTCTGTTAATTTACTTTATTAAAATAAATCATTTGAAACTCAAAATTCAATATCTTCTAATCCAAAGGTTTTTTTTTATTTGAAATTTTTATGGTAGGTGTATTTTAACTTCAGTTCTAATCTCCAAAAATTTAAACTTAATCGCATGTATTTTTGGTTTAATTAATTACATTTTATTTTTACTAAAACTCAAATTAAGCTTAAAATATTCATTAAAATTTGGGGATTTTAGATTTGTTGGACTCCTCTCAAAATATGAATCTAATGAGCTCTTGTTTGCAATTTTTCATTAAGTATTTTATTTTCTATGAGTTTAGGTGATTTAAGTATTTTTAAAATAGAAAAAATCCAGAATTTCCCACTTAACACAGTCAACGCCGCGCACGGCATTGACATGCACCCTATGACACAGTACGATTAGATGCGCGGTGTCGCATGGAGCGTGGTGCCGGGATGCCGCGATTGGGGCGGTCTTTCGCGTGGCGAAACTTCGTCGCGAGATCACGATGTGCGGTTTGATCTGAACCATCTAATCACATATTGGATGGTCCAGATTGCATCCACTGATCTGAAGGCTAGGATCGTACAATTGGCGGACTATCCGGTCGTAGATCATGTGAACGATCAGCACCGTCAGCGGCGAGAATGGTGGCAGATTATGGAAGAAAAAAATGGGAATTCTAACTAAAAACTTGTCCAAATAGACTCATTTTCACATCGATTCATACTGGAAAACTTCTATTTTCTAATTGGGATGATGTAAAATAAAAAATGCATGATTATCTAAGGTAGATTCTTAAATTCATGCAAAAAATTATTACAAATGAAGGATCTTAAGGCCGACTATGGTTTTTGAAAGTTACCTCAACGTGGATGATTTCAGGTAGCAGTGATAATCCGAGCACGCTGTTGAGTGGGGGAAGAGGCCTTGGAATGAGCTTCGATCTTCATCTTCACATCGTTAGAAAGTTTTCACTAGTAATCACTATTTCCTCATTAAAATCTAATTAGTTTTGGTATTTCTCTCCAAAATGAAGTGGGGATGATTGCAAATGGGTTTTAGGAGCTCTAGAAAGGAAAATGAGGGGAATGTATTGATTTCTTCATACTCTAATTCCTTGGTTTCAAAAGTGGCCAAAATCCCTCTTTTCTTTGAATTTTTGGCTCCAAAGTATTGTCATTTAGCTTGGGGTGGTTGAGAATGGAAGAGAATCATCCTAGGTAGCTCATTTTAGTTAGCTAAGGTATGGAAAGTGGCTGTCATGAAGGACAAATGGGTGTCCTAGGAAGGAGGAGGTGAGAGTCTTTCATGCTAAATGTTTCAATGGGAGAGGTGAGATGATTTCACCTCCCCATGAGTCATGGCTACCCCAACCACTCCTTGGGTCAGAAAATCAGTATTCTTGGTGCCTATATGGACCAATGGATGAGTGCCAAGTGGCCAAAGAAGAGAAATGACCACTTGGGCAAGTGTCTTTTCTCATGGGATGGATTAGAATTTGGCTCAAAATGGTGCTTTAGGTCACTTTGGGTCAAGTGAGCCTAAGTGGGTCAATTGGCTTGATCAAGGCTTGATTCAAGTTTGGTTGAATTTGCATATGGACTTGTGATTGAAATATAAATCCATTTGCAAGTGATTTGGAGTCAAATGGGTTTTGATTCATTTAAAAATTTAAGTCGAAAGGGTAAATATGGGTTTGACTTGGGTTAGCTTGATTTTTATTTGATGATTAAAGTTTGTGTTTATATTTGGTTTGTGATTGAAGGGTTGATTGAATCATGAAAAAAATCCAAGGGTTTGGATTGATTTGAGTTTGATTTGGTTAAGTTCAATACTTTGACTTGAAAAGGCACAAGTTGGATTTTGGTTTGATTCAGATTAAGGTTTTGAATTGATTTTGGTTATTTAAATTTATATTTCATTTATATTTGTGAATATAAATGAGAATATAAATGGGTTATGAGAAAGTCTTTTGAATTTTGATTTGATTTGATTTGAGCTAAGTCCATAAGATGAGATCAAAGGGCTTAGCAAAGATTTTGGGATTTGAATTCAATCATAGGTTTCAATCATTTGATTTAGAATTGATTGATGATTTGGATTTTAAATTGATTTAAATTGGTTTGAATTTGGAATAGATTTGAATTTAAAATTGAAATTGAATTTGGAATTGATTTGAAATTGAAGTTGATTTGAATTTGAGGTTGATTTGAATTTGAAGTTGATTTGAATCTGAAGTTGATTTGAATTTGAAGTTGACTTGGGAGAAGGAAGTAAGGATTTGGTTCAAGCTAAAGGGTAGGCAAGTTTTCTTAATACCCCTTAAGGCATAGCCCATTCCTATAAGTAACTCTTCTAAGTCTCTAGGATTAGGTTAAGTGTTTACCTAATTACTAGAAGTGTCTTAAGACTAAGAAAATCTTAATGTCTAGAGGATTCCTTATGCTTAGGATGAAGAAGTTGAAAGCTCACTCCAAAAGTGAGGTCAATAAAGGGCACCCAATAGGTGTGGTGTGACTAACAAGATATACCGCATGTATTGGTGTTAACCAAGATGATCAACAATGTCAAACAATCACAAGCACTAACAAAAATGATCTACTCTCAAATCAGAGGTGTAGAAGGAATCAAGACTTTAGTGCAATGTGACTCTACTCATGTCATAGATATAAGAGAGTGAAGGAGGAATCTACTAGGGATTGAGTATGTGAACCTTTCACTAGGGAAGCTGGTTCAAGTCATCCATTGGGGATGAGAGTTTTAATTTAATTTGGGCCTCAAGGAGAAAATTTGATTTGTTGATTTAAGATTTGGTGTGCAACTGGGGATGAAAATGTAAACTCTCCACTAGAGGAGCAAGTTCAAGTCATCCACTAAGGAGAAGAGTTTTGATTTGATTTGTGTCTCAGGGAGAAAATTTATTTGATGTGTTGATTTAGTGCTCCACTGGGATGAAAATATGAACTTTCCACTGGGGGAGCAAGTTCAAGTCATCCATTGGGGATGAGAGGTTGTAAAATCTATTGAGGGATTAGGATTTGGGATCCACTAGGGATAGAAATGTGAACCCTCCACTAGAGAAGCAAGTTCAAGTTGAATTGAGTTGATTTCACTGGGTAAATCAGAAAGATTTGCACTCACTGAAGAGAAGTGGATTAATTTGTTTGTTTAATTTGGTTTGACTCCATTATGGAGGAGGGTTGGATTTGTTTTATTTGTTGTTTTAAATTTATGAGATGGATCCTATTGGTTTATGATGGATCATACTGAGAAGGAGCTTATATCAGCCTAGACTTATCTCAAATTTACCAATCCAAATGGGTAGTCTACCAGCCACATGTTAGGACTACTCAACCAAAGGGATTACCTTTCAGTTTATAGCAGTTAATTCAGGGAAGAAAGCATGGGGACTTACATCTTCCACTACAAAAGAACACTAGGGTGACACATTAGCAAGGTGACATGCCAACTTGACCTAGGGCTGACTATTGAGTGAATGCTGTTGGGGGGACTTAAATCACCTCAAAGATAATCAAAGTTAATTTCATTTTTTTTTAATTATATTTGATGGATCCCATCAGTTTGCGATGGACTGCACTGAGTAGGAGGCACATTGGCCTTGGCCTAACTTCAGATTTATCAATCCAAAGGGAATAGTTTCTCTGCCGAGGAGAGAACTATCCAACCAAATGGGTGCCTCTCAGTTTGCAATGGTTAATTCAGGGAAGAAAGCTCAGGGACTCACATCTTTTCTAAGTAAGAGATCACTGGGCTGACACATTAGCTAGGTAACATGTCAACCCGACCTAGGGCTGCCCGTCAGTTTACGACAATCATGCTAGGAAGAATGTGTAGTAGACTTATATCTTCCAAAGAGAAATGGCTATCGGGGTAACCTGTTTGTGGCAAACATATTGAATCAGATCTAAGGGAGACAACTGAGAGAGTGCCGACTCAGGGACTTAACTTGCTCAAAAGTAGTTTAGCAATTCCTATATGGAGTTTTGCTGACATTGCTCTAAAGATTGGATGCCTGCTTGGGAAAGGGGCCGCTGGGGACTTGATTTTCTAATCCACAAGTGAATAATTTATTTGTTTGATTTGTTTGTATATCATGGACTCTGTTGGTTTATGAGGGATCATACTGAGAAGGAGCTTATATTAGCCTAGACCTATCTCATATTCTTGAACCAAAAAGAATCATCCAGAACAAATTTTCTAACCACAGGGGTGGCTACTAGGAAAGGGGGATTGTCCAATCTAAGAATAATCTAGGTAATGTCTAAATGGAGTCACAAAGGACGTGATCCAAATAGAGTGCCCATAGGCAATGGTACTACTAAGGGATTTATCCAAAACCTGGATAAGATAATATCTATATGTATTCAGTGGCCAACTCAAGGAGAAAGCTTAGGTACTCATATCTACCAAGAGTGGTGTATCCACCGGGTGAATCACTGTCAGCGTAGCAAACATCAACCAACCTAAGGTGCCCATCGATTTGTAATAATTAGTCTAAGAAGAAAGCATTGGGGACTCACATCCTCCTATAGTAGAATTAATTGTCGAGATAGTCTGTCTTCGGCTCGACAGATGCCATCTAACCTAGGGCGACTACTTAGTGAATGCCACTAGGGGACTCATATCAACCCAAAAGTAGTCAAGAGGAAAGGAGTCACTGGGGGGCTTATCCTAAATCTCAGATATACTCGACCTAGTAAGTGCATGATGGCTGGTTCAAGAAGAAAGCATATAGGCTTACATCCTATTAAATAAAGTCAACATGAGAAAGCTTACTAGCTGAGCAATGAGGCCTACAAAACTAACAAGACGCTCATCAATTTACAATGGTCAAGTCAGGAAGAAAGTGTGGGGACTCACATCCTCCAGACAAGTGACCACTAGGGTGACATACTAATAAGGTAGCATGTCAGCCTGACCTAGAGTAGCTAATGAATGAGTGCCACAAGAAGCTTGCTCCCACATCAAAATAGCCTGAGATGAAAGATATGTGTTTATGTTTTGAGAGAAGGATAGGATGCCTCTTGGGTTCTCTCACACTTATCCTAAACACTCTAAGGAATTTGATGAAATGGTGTCATGAATAGCAATTATGATTCCCTAAGAAAGGATGCTGCTTAGGTTTTCTTACACCTAACTTAGTTGTGCTAGTAGGAATAGGATGCCTCTTGGGTTTTCTCACACTTATTCTAGTAGCACTAGGAAATGTGTTTAATTTGTGTTTATGTTGAGGAATAAGGATAGGATGCCTCTTGGGTTCTCTTATACCTATCCTAAACACGTCGTGGCAGATTTGCAAACAAGCAAACAATGCTTCGAAAGGAGAGAATATTTTGATTAATTGGAATGAAATTTTTGAAGATAATATTATTTTCTAACATAATTTTATCAGTAGTATTTCTTCAAATAGAGCCCATTAATTAGAAGTATTGGGTGTTCCCCTTTACAATCAAAAAGCTGATAAGATCCTCCTTGGTAGACCTTCTCTATGACAAAAGGGCCTTCCCAAGTGGGTGCAAACTTGCCTCCCATCTTTCGATGGGCAATAATTGATATCCTTAGAACTAAAATAGGCTCTCTTACTTAAAAAGCTGTAGGGCAGACCAGTTTGTTGTGTACTTGAATCATCTTGGCTTTGTACAACTTGAGGTTCTGGCATGCCCGTAGGTGTCTCTCTTCCAAACCTTCAAGCTCTTCTAATCGCAACTTAACATTCTGCTCAATAGTGATTTTACTACCCATTGCTATACTTAGTGATGGGAGTTTGACTTCAAATGGTAGAATGGCTTCGAACCCATACACTAAGGAGAACAGGGTAGATTGAGTTAGAGTTCTGTATGTGGTGCAATATGCCCACAAGGCTTCAATTAGATGCTCATGCCACTATCGCTCGTTGTCATCAAGTGTCTTCTTTAATATTTGGATGAGAGTCTTATTGAATGATTCTGCTAGACCGTTTGCCCTCGGGTAGTAGATAGTAGAGTATCTCTAATCTATGTTGTGTCTCCGAGCAAAGCTGTTGATTTTAGTACTCTTGAATGCAGTAACATTATTGAATATAATTCATCGAGGTACCTCGAACCTATATACGATATGGTTCCTAAAAACCTAGAGCACATGTTGAGTTATGACCTCTCTAAATGGGATTTTCTCCGCTCACTTGGAAAAGTAGTTTATGGCAGCTAGAATAAATCGGTGACCCTTGGAAGAAGGAGGATCGATCAGACCCACTATGTCGGTACCCCAACAGTCAAACGGTCTTGAGGCCAATGTGGCATGTAGAATGTTGGTTGGTTGATGTTGGACCACACTGTGTACTTGACATTGGTGGCATTTCTTAGCTACGTCCATGCAATCTGTAATCATCGAAGGCCAGTAGTATCCTAGTCTCTTGATCTTGGCTTTCATCTTCAAACCGGATTGATGTGCTTCACATAAACCTGAGTGTACCTCAGTCACGATCCTACGAGCTTCATGTTTGTCCAGACAACATAACCACATATGATCGAAAGACCATCAGTATAAACTGCTGCCTATTAGAGCATAGGAAAGAGCTCTCTACTTCACCTGGTGTGCTAGTGATTTCTCTTAAGGTAGTTTGCCTATATTTAAATAATCCATGAATGGTTGCCTCCAATCTGACTCCTCGTCCTTCTTGGCAATGGCAACCTCCCCTTCAAGAGAGAACCTCTCGATGAGTTCAGCATCAACACAGGATAAGACTTTTCTATTTTGGACCCTTATTGGAATTGACTCATCTTTCGGACATGTCAATTCTTTGGCATGCTTGGCTAATGCATCTGCTACTGCATTCTCTCCTCGAGGAATCTTATAGATGGTAACCTCTGGGATTCAGGCCAATAACTCCATAGTGTACTTGTGAGAATGATGGAGCTTAGGCTTCAGGACTTGATAAGACCCAACGATTTGGTTGATGACAAGCTGAGAGTCCCCAAAAATGTTGATGTTACGGATATAGTGTAATGTGTAACCCAGGACCGAGCCTCATATTTGGCCTTTCGTTGTTGGTGCATGGGTGGAGAGATAGTATCTCATCACATCACATAAAGTTAAGAGAACTATTCTACCCCTACCTTTCTTAGAAGAGTAGATCATGGATTCTTCTCCTTGTGAAAAGGAAACCGCATCAAAAATATATCTCCCAACGATGATGATTGTCAACCTCCCTAAGTTCATGATTTGTTTTGTGAGATCATCACTAAGAGGGGAATCAATAGGAAGTGGGTGTCGCTAAGAAACCGTCCTTTCACAGAGGATATGAATGTGATATCAAACTATGATAAAATTATGGAAAATTATGCCAACCATCTAGATAATGTTAGTCGTGTCAAAAGAAATTATAGTGTATTGACTCTGGAGATTAGATTCACCTTATGAGAAAGAATGTAATGTCATAGCTTTTAAGATGCAAAGATTAAATCTAGGTAATGTTTCTCAATAGGTGGATAGTTCACTTAAGCAGGAATCAGACTATGGCAGAGATAGTAGAGAGCACTCTCCTTCCCCTCATCATTGGCTTGGGCCAACAAAGCACCAAGGGAGTCGTCCAATGCAGGTATAAAGGATAAGTGGCCAAGATAGGCGCTAAAATTCGCTTCACCAAATATTATTTGATGTCTTTAAAATCATGTTGGCACTTATCATCCCACTTGAACTTAGCATCTTATTCGACAAGTGCTAAAAATGGCGTGCATCTCCCCGATAGATTGGAGATAAAGCACCTTAGATATAACAACTTCCCTTAGAATGATCTGAGTTAGGTTAAGCTTATAGGAGGTGGCATTTCTAAGATATCTTTGATCTTTTCAGGGTCTATTTCTATTCCCCGATGTTGGACAACAAACCCAATAAACTTCCTTGAAGTTACTCCGAATGCACACTTTAGGCGGTTCATTTTGAGGTTAAATTATCTTAATCATTCAAAACTACTCTCAAGTCAAAGTGATGGTATTCCTTTTCTTTTCTTTTAACTACTAAATCATTAACATAGCATTCAACTTGATGATGAATGAGTTCATTGAAGATCTCATGGCCAGGTAGCACTAGTATTTTTAAGGCCAAAGGCATGACCTTATAACAATATAGATTCGACGGGGTTCAAAATTAGTGTTTCTTTCATCCTTGAGGGCCATCTTGATTTGGTTGTAGCCAGATGACCCATTCATAAAAGAGAATACTGCATGAGATAAGACAATGTCCACCATTAACTATGGTATATGAAGTGGAAATTCATCCTTAGGACATGTCTTATTTAAGTCTCTGAAATCGACGCATATGTGAATTTGGCCATTCTTTTCTTAACACTTAATTCACAACCATATAGGGTATTTTTCTTCCCTGATAAAACTAGCATCGATTAGTTTCTTGACTTTAGAAATGACTTGTAATTCGATTTCTAATCACATGTGTCTAGGAGCTTGCTTGATAAGGTTAGCATTAGGATCTATTGGTAGTTTGTGGACTGCTATGTTAGGAGATACTCTAGGAGTTTCTTCATAGCTTTATGCAAAGAAGTTCCTTAAACTTAGTCAATAACCTAATCCATTATTGATTTTCTTCGTCAAGAGAATTGATGTATGTAGTGGATCTTCTTCATCAATTTCTTTGAGCTTGTCGATGGTTGAATGGATTTATTCTTCAAATTTTGGTGGTGCATATTTGATTTGAAGATCATCAAGATCTTCTGAAGTTTTTAAACACACTTTCTCATAAGAGTTAATGTGGTTTGAAAATGCCTTATTAGATTCTAGATGATTGGTAACAACTAAGCAGTAATCATCATCATCAACTAGACCCACTGTACTGAATCCTAGTCCTGATCTTGATTATGAATCCTTGTCTTTGCTATTCCATAGCTTCTCAAAATACTCTAACCTGTGCCTGGACCATGTATAAGGAATTAAACCTTTCTTTACAATATTATGAACACAAGGCGAGTACCAATCAAAAGATAATTCTATTAAATATTTATATGAATTATCCTCAAGTTCTACATTAGCTTCTGGACTTGAGGATGATGATCCTAATAGGAATTTCTTCAACTTGACATTCATGGAAGATCTGGGGGCTTCCTTAACTATTGAACCTTTAACTTTTTGAGAAGAAAGTGAGGTTAGAGCTAAAGTTCCCAAATATTGCCTAATAGCTTTATATAATACATCTCAGGCTTTGGAGGCCGGTCTTCAATCTCTGAGGCTGTCACCTCCAATGAAACCTGCTGAGAGGGGTTAGTTGGTATGCTAATTACATGAGACCATCCTCCAAGCTAGATTCCAAGTCTATGTGAATACTCCGAACTAACATAACCCCTATTGGATGCCAACCACATCTTCCCTCAATGTCCACCTCTACCTCGAATAGTCTCCACCGATATGTTCATATGGTGGGATGAACTGTGGGTGGAATATGACATGCGGCTCTACTTCTTCCTTGATGTCCTTTTTTAGTTCACTTGTATTTTCCTTTTTCTTTTTTTTCTTTTTCTTTTTCTTCTTTTTCTTTTTCTTTTGTATTTGAATTTTGACCAAGTTCATTTGAAAAAGTGTTTTGAGGAAGATAGTAGGTCACATCCTCAGATATCTCGACCTCTCTAACTGAAAATGGCTTTTCATCTCAATTGACATAATTTTTGATCCCATCTTTTTGAAACTTGATGCACTAATGAAGAGAGGATGGAATCATCTTATTCTCTATTCAAAGCCTACCAAGCAAAGCAGTGAAAGATGTATTTGAATCAATTATATAAACTTCTCCCTCCACCACCTATTTCCAAAGGTAACACTATGGAGCCTAAAGTCCTCTCTCGTTCATTGAATCCTTTCAACATCATCGATCAAGTGAGATGTCGATCTTCAAATAGGCAATGATCTTTGGACTCATAATGTTCATCGATACACTTGGATCAACCAAAACCTTGAAAAGTCTAAATCTGCCCATGTCCACTATGATGTACAGGGGACGATTGTGCTCCAGGTCCCCCAGAAGAAGGTTTTCATATGTGAATGTGATTCCATGGGCTTCTCTTGAATAATGTGCCTCCTCTCTAATAGTGGTCAGCTAAGCTATCTATGGATCAAGAAGAGCCTTGATTAATGATTCTCTCATCTCTTTAGATAATACAAGGGCATCATATATGCTTAACTTAGATGAAAACTTTCTTAGGTGAGAGAGAACATTGTAATCCACTTTAGGCTGATCCTCCACAAGCATATCCATGGGTGGAGCATCCTATGGAGGGGCTTCTTGCTCGTTGGTACCAATGACTTATTTTCCCTTATTATGAGATGCTGCGCTAGAAGGTAGAACCTTGTCATTACGGAGGTTAACTTCGGTGATCTCTTGTGGCAGTTTAGAGGAAGATTCTACCTGCTCATCACGCTCACCTACAGCCTCTCCTATAGGACCCTCAGAATCGGATGATTCCAAGTCTATCTCAAGAGGTGAACCCATATTATTTAGAGAAGGAAAATTTATCTCTAAATTAGAAAGAGGAAGATCAAAGTTGTTATAATTGATATTTAGACCTGAACAGTTTTCTATGAGACTAGAATCAGACAACCCATCAAAAGTGACATAGATGTATTTCGAACTAGCTTTATTCTTAGATTTCTTGGATTTTGAAGGAGGTACATAGCAGAAATCTAGTAAAGTAAGTGGGGTGAGGGATTTGATGCCTTCATCGACTGATATAAGATGTCTACTAGAAGAAGAGCTAGTTGAAGTAGAAGTGCTCATTGAAGTAGTAGCTACAACAGTGGACTAGAGGCTGGACTCGGTGGGTGGTTTCCCTACTTGGCTATCCCAGGGAAGTGTGAGCTGTTGCTACTGCTATTGATTTCCCACTTTCCCCAAATTGTCTGTTGCAACTTGCAAACCTTCCTTGATGTTGAAGGTTTGAGCTACCTCAGGCACCTGCAAGGAAAGTTTCTTAATTTTTGAAATAATCTTTTTAGAGGTTTGGGATAAGGAGATATCTCAACCTTCTTTAGTTTTGAGAGCTGTGTGACATCCCTTTCCTTTGATTACTTCAATTATTATTTCTTGACTTTATCTTTTGATCTTGAGTTGGAACCCGCATCTTAAAAAATTTGATTATGTTGAATGGGGTTCAACTATTTTGAGAAGAATCTGATGCTTCCATTAATTTATGTTTGAGGATCCTTTATTTAACAAATTTGAGTATGTTAAATAGGGGATCAATTGATTTTGTTTGGGATTGCTCACTTAGCAAATTTGGGTATGATAAATGAGTTATTTGAAAATAATTTTCTTCTTTTGCTTGTTTGCTCATGATGTGAATCATATGTGATTTTGGAAAGTCCAAATCTAAATATGATTTTAGAAAGAAGATCTTTACTTAGCAAATTTGGATATACTAAATAAAGTCCATGTGTGTTTGATTTTGTTTAGATTTTTGGAAAGTGGATTCTTACTTAGCAAATTTGGGTATGCTAAATAAAGTCCACATGTTGATTTTTATTTTGATTTTTTTTTTTTTTGAAAAGAGGATCTTTACTTAGAAAATTTGGGTATGCTAAATAAAGAATCCAAATGTGTTTGATTTTGTTTTGACTTTTTTTTGAAAATATGATCTTTAGTTAGCAAATTTATGTATGCTAAATAAAGAATTCAAGTATTTTGTTTTGTCTTGATTTTTGAAAAGTGGATCTTTACTTAGCAAATTTGGGTATGCTAAATAAAGTCCATGTGTTTGATTTTGTTTTGAATTTTTTGAAAAGAGAATCTTTACTTAGCAAATTTGGGTATGCTAAATAAAGAATCCAAATGTATTTTGTTTTTATTATGATTTTTGAAAAGATGATCTTTACTTAGCAAATTTGGGTATGCTAAATAAAGAATCCAAATGTGTTTGATTTTATGATTTTTTCAAAGTAGATTTCCATTTAACAAATTTGGATATGTAAAAAAAATGGAAATCAATTTTGTTTTATGTTTCAAAGATGAAGTTTTTGTGTGTGATTTATTGCTTTTTGAAAGGATGATTTTGACTTTATTTGGAAATGAAATCTTCATTCAATAAATTTGGGTATATTGAATGAAGATGTTCATATGTGCTTTTTGAAAAAGTGATTTGGATTTTAAGTTGAAAAGAAATCTTCATTCAATAAATTTAGGTATATTGAATGAAGATATTCATGTGTGATTATTGAAAGATGGTTTGGATTTTATTTGGAATGAAATCTTCATTCATTAAATTTGGGTATATTGAATGAAGATGTTCATTTGTGCTTTTGAAAGATGATTATGATTTTATTTGGAATGAAATCCTCATTTAATAAATTTGGGTATATTAAATGAAGATATACATTTGTGCTTTTTGAAAGAGTATTCTGATTTTGATTTGAAATGAAACATCCATTCAACAAATTTTGGTAAATTGAATGAGGATATTCATGTATGATTTTTGAAAGATGATTTTGATTTTGTTTGAAATTAAATCTTCATTCAATAAATTTTGGTATATTGAATGAGGATGTTCATATGTGCTTTTTGAGAAGATGGTTTGATTTTTTTGGAAATGCCCCTTCATGTAACAATCTTGAAGATTGTTAGATGAGGTTGAGTTATACGTGCTTTGTGAAAAGTTTTATGCAAATTTTAGAAAAGTTCTTTTGAAAAACTATATTTTAATGAAGGATTTTTTTTTCTTTATTTTTGGAATGAACTTTACCTTACCATAGAGATGGTAAAAAAAGGACTTTAATTATCTCTTCTTTTATTAAATTTTATTTTTACCCATTGGGAGACCCAATGGGGTTTTAAGACCTACATGGAGTGAGGTCCTAAAACCTAAAGGATGTTGGCTAGCTTAGCTTAAGGATTAAATGAGCTAAGTGCCAATGGAAAAGAAGGATAGTCTCGGACTCATATGAAATACAAATCCACTATCGATACTGGAGACAACGATCATTTACCAAAGATGGAGAGAGGAACTATCCCCAGCGGAGTCGCTAGAAAAATATGTGGTGAAAATTTCTCTTATATACTTCCATCTTCAATCTATGTGGACAAAATGAAGATAGAAATATACTTCTTGTTTGGACACTACGTAGATCCGCAAATATTCTTATTAGGGTGATCCAGTATGACATTGAGGAATATTGTACTATATTGAAAAATAAAAGTCACCATCCTACAATGGACCTAATCACTAATAAAGACTCCTAAGGACAATGGGTCTTCACATATACTAGAGATTCTTCCCCTACTTTACATGAAAAAGTAAAGTAGGATTTATTTTAAATTGGGTTTGTTAAGTTCCCTATGGAGGCAAGCCCCCATAATTAATTACATCTTAAAGAAAGATATTTCTTAGAATACTCTGGACTAAGGTAAATGATCATTGTCTCTAATGATTTCAAAGATGGGACTATCAATCAATTGGTTATTTTTGAAAGATCAAGTAGGATTGATCAAGAGGAGGGAGTTATTATCAAACCAAGAGGAGATGAGTAGGGATGCTCATGGAAGCTAGTGAGCATCCCAAACTATCCTATGGTTGGGCTTTACATTTTTGAAATTGAGGAGAATTATTTATTTGAGTTGAATTTTTATTAGAAATTTAGAGCTTACAATTCCACAACACAAGATCATGGAAATGCCTAAGAGGTGAGGATTTATGCTTATAGCCCGCAAAGGGGAGAAGCAACCTGGATCCTAAATTTAGGGAGCTTTGGTGAGGGCCAAATTATGACCTAGATCTAAGGCAAAAATGGGTATATGGTTTACCTTGACAAGAGAGGATAAACCACCTGAATGTTTGGACTTACAACCGCCTAGGGGTGGCCACCAACTAACTCCTCATATAATTTTAAATACATGTAGGTAAGTCATATGCTTTTGTAAGATAGCTAGGTTGTTATTTATTTAGAAAAGAGGTTAAGTCCTTAAACTCACTCCCTAAGAGACTAGATCATGTAGGGCATGAACTCATGACTTAGTCTAATGCAAATTTTATTAAGTTAATTTTTATTTTTGGACAATTAATTTGGCACAGGCTATGGAATTCATATGTCTAATGCATGAGAAATTAGTTATGATCCAAAATCAGCAAGAAGGAAGTGTGTTTCCACCATGACTCTCAAAGGTCAAGTCATGTTCTCTGGAAAAGGTGGAAGCCCTCCATAAGTAAGAGTGAAGCAAGATGATTTTATATGCATGATGTGAAACATACAACATCCAGCTAAGGGGTTGCTAAATCTTTTATCTTGATTTTATGTCCTAGGCTTTAGGTGAGGTTATGAGTTGTTTAATTTTAAATTTGAATTGATTAATTTGATAGAAAATTTATTTTTTTCTAAGAGCCTAATCGCATCCAGGCCATTCAGTAAAGTAAAGAATAAACTAGAAAAAATATGTCATCTTAATGCACATGCTAAACAAACATCAAACAATTTTATAAAGCTAGCGCAAAAGAATAAAAGGTCGATGGGTCCACTCCATGCATAAACTTGAAAATAAATATGGGTATGAGCTCTACCCTTATACAACCAGACATGAATAATGAATTTAGAAAGAATTCATGTTATGGGGTCTTCACTCTTCATTTCTTTATTTCTTCTTTCTTTTTGGTTTGCTTCCTTCCCTTCTTCTTTCTTTCCTTCTTTTGGTTGGTTGGGATGTAGTTGGCTCCAAGCCTTCACATGGTACATAAGAAATAGTCTTATTACCAATGTTCATCATAATCCCCCATAATATTCATTCCAAATCCTAATTGCAAAATTATATGAAAATGGGAAAAGTAAATCTAACTAAAACCTGCAAAATAGATATTAGCTAAACACACCACACAATCACAAGCATGTATATGAATAATTTAGACTTAGTAGCCCACACAAGGGTAACCAAGTCCACCTGGCCTATTTTTGGATTATGCTTAGGGGCATAAGCAACTTACACAGCAAAAGAATTTATATTTTTTTATCACAGCGCCCTTTAAGCACAATCCCCTACAGAAGATAATGATTAGGCTTAGATCATCCTACCATTCAGTCTATACATATACACCCTAACATCTAGTCTAAAATAATACATCATAAAATAAACCATACATCAAACCATGCACCGCCCTAACATAAAGCTAGAAGTGGTGACTTAATCTAATGTGTGATTTAAAGCTTATGTAGTATATCCTAACTAGGCTTTAGAGTTGTAATTTGCTAAGTGTAAAGGATTCAATTTATAGAAGGGTGATTTCTCTTCAGGTGACTTAATAGTTTGAATATTTTACTTGATGTTTTCTTTTGTTTCATAAGGCCTACACTTAACAACTAAGTGTTATAAAGAGAAGGAAGATAGAGAATCTCTCTTCCATCCCTACCTTAAGTCATTTCTAAAGCAAGTTAATTAGTGAATTTCTTTTAATGAATGGCTCATTATATATTTTAATTAATCCTAAGTTTAGACTTAGTTTAAATAAACTTATTAAATAAGAGAGACATCTCAAGATTAATTGAAAGGAATTACTATCACATACACATATTCATTTACTTCTTTCCTCATATCAAGCACATGGATAAATCCTAAGCATATCTATACATGCAATTTAGAGTTCTAACATACTTGAATGATGAATGCAAGGGAGTATAGTTATGGTTTAAATATTACATTTTGATTGAATCATGAATGCATGCCTTTTGTAGAATGGGGGTTTTCATCCATTAATTACATGCACACTTAAATGTATAAAAGCTTTAAGTGAGTATGACACCATTGTTCTACGCCAGGGGCATAAGACACAAGCCCTACTTAGGGCTAATTAAAGCCTCACCGCCCTGGGATGTCCAGACTAATATATCACTTTGCTTAGATACATATGAGTGTATAAAGAATGATAAGGATGGAAAATCCATGCCAAAATTATAATTTTGATTTATTTGATTCATGATTTCTATTCATCTGTCATATCACACATATACCTATATAAGAGTTATAAGTGAGTACGGTGCCATTGTTCTACACCAGGGGTGTAAGACATAAGTCCTAGTTAGGGCTAATTATAGCCTCGCATCCCTAGGATGTCCAGACTAATATACCACTTTTCTCAAATACAAATGAATATGCAAAAAAGAAACTATAAGAATAGAAAACAATGCATACAACCATATTGGTTTGATTACATGATTTATATATATGATGTGAAATTCTTCCTAAATCCTAACATGGAGATACATAGGGATAGATTTAGATAAATGTTATGTTCTTTTCAAATGAACTATACATTTGTGAATCCCATATGAATCTATATAAGGTAAGGAAAGAGGACTTCATATTGCATATTCTATATTACCAACACATGCAACTTATAAGTATTTGTAATTAATATCACTCCACATATTGATTCATATGTTTTTGGAACATAAATTTTGATTTAATAGTGATAATAGCTACACATATTTAATTTAAACCAACACATGTAATTTGACATAAAAAAATCATTTCAATTTTTGTTAATTTTGAAAAGAGTGCATGTATGATTACATATGACAAGCAACATTTAGCATGATAGGGAAAGAAGTAAATGAAAATAAGCACACAATTTCATTCATCTCACTTAATTCCTAAGGATAATCATACTAAATAAAGCTATTTAAAATAAACCAAAGTTCTTTTAAAAATATTTTATCTTTATGTTTGATTTGAGTTAAGTGAAATGAGAGAGGTTTGCTAGTCCTAATCCCATTCCCCATGTGTAAGTTAATCTTTTTAATGAGAAGGTAATTAAGTTGATTTTATGGTTTAGTTAGGTTAAGGTATGAATTAAATGAATTAATTAAACCTTACATATATCACCTTAAGTTAATTGATTAAACAATTATGAGCTAATATGATATGCAACCACATGAAAAGTAAATTTACATTGTTCCTAAGAAATGAAAGGTGGCCTAATGCAATTAGCTCACAAATGATTAATTAATTAAGCTTAAGGAGCTCACCTGATTACTCTTATGGTTTTCTCACACATATGAGATAACCATAATTTCATTATCTCTTACTTTGGGTTATTGAACACCCAAAGAGCTACCCAAGATTAGATTAGATAAATAGATTCAATGGATTAATTAAGTTCATTAATTAGTTAATAAAATTTGAATTAGCCTTAGCCAACCAAAGTGAGACGCTAGAGAAAGAGACAAAGAAGAGAGCACGCCTCAATCCTAAATCCTTTCAATTAATTGATTAAGGTTCATATGATTTGGGGTTTGATTAATTTTGTTGATTAATTAAGAGGTGTTAATTAATTACTTAAGAGGATTAGAGAAGACTTAAAGAAAAGATTGGAAGAGGGAGTCCCAATCCATTTCCCTGGACTTCATCATTATTAACAAATGTAAACAAGCTTGATTGATTGACTAATTTATTGCTCATTTGCTTTATTATCACTAATTATATTAAGAAGGTGATTAAGGCTTAATCCATTGATTTATCTAATTTAGCAAACAATAAAATCTCAGAAAAATAGGGGAGGAAGAAGTCATCCCCATAAATATACACAAAAAATTTGAGATTAATTGGATGGTTAATTAGGGAGTAATTAGGCTAATTATATTTCTAATTAAGCCAAATTCACTGTTCAAAATCAATTAATAATAATTTTCTTAGATTCTACTCTAAGATAATTTTAAAATGAAATTGCATTTGTATTTATTTTATTTTTCTATAATTAGTTATGAATTTAGGAAGTTTTAGTTGATTTAAGTGATTTTTATGAAGTATGTTAATTTATTTTATTAAAATAAATCATTTGAAACTCAAAATTTGATATATTCAAATCCAAAGATCTTTTTGACTTGAAATTTTTATGGTAGGTGTATTTTAACATTTATTTTAATCTCTAAAAATTTTAACTTAATCTCACATGCATTTTTGGTTTAATTAATAACATTTAAATTTTACTAAAACTCAAATTAAGCTCAAAATATTCATTAAAGATTGGGTATTTTAGGTTTGTTGGACTCCTCTCGGAAAGATGAATCCAACGAGCCTTTGTTTGCAATTTTTAATTGAGTATTTTATTTTCTATAAATTTTTGAAGTTTTAGATGATTTAAGTAATTTTTAAAATAAAAAATCTAAATTTCCCACTTAGCACAGTCGGCATCGCACGCGGTGTTTATGTGACACAGTGTGATTGGATGCAGGTGCCTCGTTGGTGCATTAATGCATGACGCCAGCGCGACTATTAGCGCCGACAAATGCATGCCGAAACCGAGCGTGAGTTCGCAATGTGGTTTGATCCGACCGCCAGATCGATCGCCTAGATGCATTCGCTAATCTGAAGGCTAGGATCGCATGATTGGCACATGATCCGATCCGATCATGTGAACCGGGATCGGATGGGCTCGTCCACTGGGCAAACGGAAAATCGAGATAAGGGAAGAAAAAATGGGAAATTTTAAGTGAAAACTTGTCCAAATGGACTCGTTTTCACGTTGATTCACACCAAAAAACTTCTATTTTCTAATTGGGATGATGTAAAATAAAAAATGTAGGATTATCTAGGTAGATTTCTAAAATTTTCAAAAAATCATCACAAATGAAGGATCCTAAGGTCGGCTACAATTTTTGAAAGTTGCCTCACCAGGGATGATTTTCGATGGCTGTGATGATCCGAGCATGCTCTTGAGTAGGGGAAGAGGCCTTGGAATGAGCTTGGATCTTCGGCCTTCATGTCGTAATAAAATTTTCACCAATAATCACTATTTTCTCACCGAAATCCACTTAGTTTTGGTGTATTTCTCTCCAAAATGAAGTGGGGATGATTGCTAATGATTTTGGGAGCTTTATGGAGGAAAATGAGTGGAATGTGTTGACTTCTTCAGCCTCTAATGCCTTGGTTTTAAAAGTGATTGAAAATCTCTTTTTCTTTGACTTTTTAGCTCCAAAGTATTGTCATTTGGCTTGGGGTGGAATCATCCTAGGAGGCTCATTTTGGTTGGCTAAGGCATGGAAAGTGACTTCCATGAAGGATGAATGGGTGTCCTAGCAAAGGGGAGGTGATAGTCCTTCATGCCAAGTGTTCCAATGGGAGGCGAGGTGATTTCACCTCCTCATGAGTCATGGCTTCGCCAAACACTCCTTGGGTCAAACAAGTGTCCTTGGTGTCCTGTGGACCAATGGATGAGTGTCAAGTGGCCAAGGAAGAGAAATGACCACTTGAGCAAGTGTCTTTTCTTATGAGATGCCTTTAACCTAAGGGCAAAGTGGTCATTTGGCATTGAATTTGATTTGAGCAGATTTGAAATGAGTCAAAAGAAAGTTGGATCAAATTTCATGTCATTTGAAGTTCATTTGGTTTAATTTGAGTCAATTTGACCCATTTGGGTCAAATGGGGTCAAAACGGATTAGGTTGACCAATTGGTCAAATTAGGTCAAACCAAAAGTTGGGTCAAGTTCATGTTGACCTCCATGTATATCACATCAATTGAGTCAAGTTCATAAGACAAAGTCGATCAATTTTGATGCAACAATGCGCAAATCGAAGTTGAAATAAATTCGATGTCACCAAAATTAGTCGAGGTAACCTCCGATCAATGTACGGACTTCGTCGTCACATTCAAAACATCAAAATTGATCAGAATATACATATTGCATAATTCAATAATCGATCAATCAAGAAAGAAGTTCTCGCTGACATATATCAAAGCGCGACATTAAAAACCTACATTCATGAAATTGATCATGTTGTTAGCGTTGAAATGTCGAAACCTATCAAATGAGACTATTCGCTTCACGTGATGTAAGAATGGCGATGAATCAAATTTGAACAAATTGACCCGATTGATGGCTATGAACAAAATGACCTCTAATCGTAAAATGAGGTGCCCGTATGAAATAACTTCATATCAATATATATATATTAATTATATAATAACATCATCACAAAATTTCAAATTATGATTAATTAATAAGTTAAATGAAAAAAAAAATCCAATAAATACCGATAAGGCCTAACCCTAACTAAAGGACACCTATTCATTCTATTGGCAGCCACAATTCGTTCGACTCCTCCCTCACAGTCGAACAAACTCCCCCTCTCCCACAAGCTTCTCTCTTCCTCTCAGTCGAAGGAGCTCTGTCCACTCTCATCCTCCCGCAAGCGCTGCATCTAACGAAACTCCCTATAGAGGATGAACCGCAAGCCACAGCTCTCCCAGGTCCATCCCTCTCTCCCTCTCTCGCTCTCTCCCCCTGCCTTGAGCAACTTCTTTTCCTCCATCTATTTAATTCAATCGCTCCTCCTCCACACTCCAGTGCTTCAAACTCTTCGGTCCTTGTGCACTGCATGTATCTCCTCTTTCTCACCTATCCATCTCAAATTATTTCTCTTTTATCTAATCATCCCTCCCTCCAACTACAAATGGACCCTCCCCCTTCTATCCATCTATCGCTCTTGCAAGCAAAGGAAATGAAACTCTGACTCTCGTCTTTTCCTCCACCGCCTTTCCTGTGCTTTAGCCTATCTAAATCCTGTGAATATGTCTACTGGTATAGATCTGGATTTAGCCATGCTTAGTGGGCTTTATAAAATAGTGATTCAGTTAAGTTAAAGCCAACCAAAATCTTGCTCAAATCCTAATTTCCTCCCATTTCACAACTTCAGCCTCGTCCTAGTAATACTGATTCTACCGAACAAAAATCCTATTTACTCCTTACAACAACCCATATACATAAATCCATCCCTATATTTTGGGCATTAAATGAGCTAAACATCTTTCAACCCAATTCCTATTATTAAGAGGTATAATGGGCCTTGAGAATTCAAGCTAGATAAGGCCCACTAGCTGGATTAATCAAATACAAGCTTTAATTCAATTCGATAGAATTTAAAGTTATCATTTTTGATGCTTAGTGTAATAAGTCAAACTCACAACTTGCTCTTAAAAATATGTATGCGATGCATTTGACGCGATGAGCAAAACTCGTACGCGCTCTTTGTAACACGGTACGGAAAACTCATAGACGACATTCACGACGCAACAGGGAAATTTACATGACCGCTTTTGTGTAGGTAACCTATACACGCTCTTTGTAGTATGGTAGGAAAAATGAAGACTTAAGGCGTTATCATCAACTCTTATGAAAAAGTATAAAATGCTCAATCTTAGATGCACCTCATCACGATTTGATGCACGAAACCCAACCATCTTTCTTTGTAGACGGGGAAAACGTAGCGACATTCACGATGCAACAAAAATTTTACATGATTTCTTTTGTGCAGGTAACCTATACACGCTCTTTGTAGCATGGTAAGAAAAATGAAGACTTAGATAGTGGTTTATACCACTCATACATGCTCTTTGTAGCACGAGTGGCCCAGACTTTTGATGCAACCACCTATGTGGGGACAACGTCGGGAGGCTGCCAAAATTTGAATTGATAAAATGTTCTAACATGATCAAATAAAAGCATCATTAAACCTAAAATTGAAGGTTCAATTGAAGTTGCATCTAGCTTAAGTTAAATATTAAATCAAATATTAATCTTAAGCATGAAAATCTTAAGATCTCAAATGAAGGTTAACTTGTAAGATTTGAACTCAAAGGGGCATTCATAGGTGACCCAATAGTTCATTAATGAGCATGAACAAATCTTAGTTAGTTGAAAGTTCATTCTCATATGAAGGAAAATTGAAATAGTATTTAATGCTAAGCATTTCAATAAGATTTGCAAGGGCTTGAAAGTCTACCTGCATATGAGAATACTTGAAATGAGTCATCGCAAAAGGAATTCTACATGATTGAAAGTTAAGTTCTACAAAGAGAAGACACCTATAGTTAGGGGTGTGTGTTTGGTTGATTTGATTGATTGGATGATAAATTATTAAAACAGATTGGTTTTGGACTGCTAAAAATATCGAATCAAACTGACCAAATAAAATGCAAAACCAAACAAACTGAATAATAATTTGGTTCTATTATTTTGGTTTGGTTTGGATAAACCAAAGTTGGCTATATTTAAAAATTATTTGCATAATTTTTTATTGTATAATGAACAAGATATAAGAAAAATAATATGAATATAATCAAAATGCAACTAACTACTTCATGTGCAAAAAAATATTTAAAAGTAATTTTTACTTACCTGAATGATGTTTTGAACATAGAAGTTGATGGAACCATATTACCATATTATGAAACCAAAATATTTTAGAAAATTGGATAATGGTCCTCCAAAAAAGCATCTACTAAGTATTCAAAAATAAATAAAAATAAGTGTATAATAAATAAGCCTATTATACATAAATTAATAATATTGTATTATATAATTATTTTGGTTTATTTGGTTCCATCCAAAATTTTATTTAATATCCAAAACCAAAACCAAAGTTTTCATTAATTAAAACCAAAATCCAAATTATTAAGTTCAAAACCAAACTAAATTACTCAAAAACTTTGGTTCGATTTGATTTTTAGTTAAAACCAAATAATGCACACCCCTACCTATAGTCATGATATAAGCTTACTTGTATGCGAGTTTGGAATATTCAACAATATTTCATGAAATGTTAAAACCTCCTAATGGCATGTTACAAAGCAGTAAAATTCATTAAGAAGATCATGAATATGAGAAACTTTAAATATGTCTCCTACATACATCATAACACAAGATCCAACTCCAATTCAAGCACTTCATTAATTTATGTTAAGGTTCTAAAGGATTGAGATCCCTTTGTAAATACTATAAATCCATCTTATACTCAAGTTTATTGCTCTAAGATACATGTGAACACTCTCGATGCATATGTCTTGAAATTTACATAGTGTACCAAAGAGGTGGATCTTTGTATATGCATAAGGTGACCATTAATTCAACTCAAATGTTTATAAGTACATGCAAATATTTTAATGAAGTGAATTGAACATAGACATACATTAAGAGGTGACATTTTATCAAATTTAAGTGTTTCATTCATATGTGCTACTCACATGGAAAACAAATTCATATAAACTTATATCTTGTTCAAATACTCCAATGCTTGCATAAATTTTTAAATAAATGAATGAGATGCTTATAAGGATTATGAGGTGATTATATGCTCAATCATTGCATTAAGATGCATATCAATCACTTGAATGGTGGAATACTGCATTCGTCAGAATGAACTCATTATTCAAACATGATGTTTTAAAACTCATGCAAAGTTTAAAATGAAAATATTTACACACATTTTGAGGAATTTCTTAAATTCAATTTCAAATATCTTGAAGTGTGTATAGTTGTTTAAATGAAATGAATGTGTAAGTTGGATGTAAAATGAATAAACAGATACCTACAAATATCCCAAAATCCATATAGAACCCATATGAGCCCCGACACTATGTTGAATGCTTAAACTTAGTGTCTGAGGATGTTGCATGGGTTGATTCCCGAATTAGTCTTAGGACTGGGTCCGGGTTAACAAAACCTAAAAATCTATTATAAGAATTTCAATTCAATAAAATATATGAGAAGCTAGTTCTATCATGTGACAGTAGATCTGATCCTATGTTAGGAGCTAAACAGAATTAACAGGATCTAAACTTCTCAAATATATTTGATTCAATCAATTAACTACCCCGATGATGGTTTTGTTAAATGATAATTTTAACCAGAGGGGATACTTTCATCAAAATATGATTAAAATTTCAAAGCAAATTAACTTAGATTAAACATCAATCTAAATGCAAGATTTAAAATATCTTTGAGCTATAAATGTCTAAGTGAAATTCAATATTAAAAAACTTAAAGTTAAAAATTAAATTTGCTTTTCACAATTATTTATTGGAGGTGACAAATTAAGAAAACCTTAGCTCACAAAAAAGCTAAAGTCGAATCAAGTACACAACTATGTTTACTCTCAAACAATCTCATGCTAGCAAGGATATGGCCCGTGTTCTCTGACTATGTGGCTTGGCCAGTAGGCTCCACATGATGCAGTTATGACTAGAGTCATCTGGCCAGGTGGTTGTTGCCAAATGATCCCACTATATCGCGATCACGACTGTAGCCTATATACTCCCCAATGGCTCTATCCTTTGAGTTGTGAACCATAGGGTATACTTGATTGGGCAAAAAGTCCTCTGTTAGCTAAGGTAGACTTAAGCTTGTCTCCTTAGACAAACACCACCCCAGGTCTACAATGATTTCTTGGATGATGCAACCCATGGCAGCTGATAAGGATCCTTCTGTCAGGTTGGGTTAACTACCTCCTCTGACTATGTAGACTAGGGACCGTGACAGCCCGGGATGATTGAACAATGGGATCTAGATCGGGCGCATCATCGTTCCCCCAACCATCCACTTTAAGTTAAATATAATGAATTTCATAAATCTAAATTCTAAACTCCACATGCTGCTATTATACGCTATGCACTAAGTGACCTAACAACTAGCCTAAATCGAAAGTTCTCTCTAAGCACTAAGAGGGGTTATTAACTATAGGTGTTTGTGCCTATAGGAAACCTAGAACCAGATCTAAAGTCCTCCCAAAATGAGGGCAAAATCTTTAGGTAGTGTCTTATCTATTGTTCTATCTGTCTTCTAAAAATTATACCAATATTTTAAATCACTCTCTTCATCAAAGAGATTAGGTGGCAAATTTTGAGAGATTCTGGCATTGAGGGAGTTCTCTTTCCATCTTTGGATAGTGAAATCAAAGCTATAATAGTAGTAGAGTATAATGATATTAAAATTTGCAAGTTATTTATAAAATTAAATTGAATGAAATTCAAAATTATTTAATAATTAACGTAATTCTAAAAATTTTAAGATTTTATTCATAACTTGTTTTCATATTTTATTGTGTTTATTCTGTTATATCTCTGCATCATAAAAGTGTGGGATGATATATAAATTACTAATTACTGATTCCCATTTTTTATTTCGTAGATGGATCTTCAGAACACACCCTTCACTATCAATCGAGCCAACCGTAGCGAATGTTGTCATCAACACTGGGGATGCTGAAGCTACTATACAATTTGGTAGCATAGATTTCCCAGCGATCGCTGCTCAAACTATTGATAGGCCTGCACGAGACAACCATGCACAACTTGCATATTAGCCCATGTAGTAGGCCAAATCCACTAAAACTCTTATCGCTACTACTATTGAGGTCCCTCGAAAGAGAGCCTCTGGATTTAAAATGTTGGGACACACTGAAGCTCTAGCCATGAAGAGAATGATGACTAGGCAAACAATTTTAGTAGTGCATATGAATGCTACTTTCCTGCCAATGTTGCCCTTTGCATAAGGCCAACATGACGCTGAAGCTTCCTCATCTGGAGGAAAGATAACTAGAAGGTGAGAGAAGAAGGAATCTTGAGTTGCAAACTGTCGTCTCACCGCCCCTATTACATAACCTGGAACCAGGAAGTGAGTTCCCACTCACAATAAATTTGAAAATCTCAAGTGGGTGAAAAGGAATAGCTCTCGGTGATATTAAGTAATCATTCGGGAACAGCTTAAGCTCCAACCCCACAAAGGAGGCACCTTGAGACTCTATCCTCTAGAGTGCATAAGGTGCTAAAAATTGTAAAAGAACAAGGCTTTATGAAGAAGAGATATCAAAGGCAAATTATTAAAGAAGTCAATAATGCTCCACTGCAAAAGCTACCATCAATGGTAGTAAGAACTCAGGAGCGTTACAAATAAGCCCTGCGTAGTGAACATCAAGGCATCACACCTGAACCACAAGTTCAAGAATCCGCTGTCGAAGGGTTCCTGCAGAAGGGAAAATAAGTCTGGAGGCCGAAGCCTCAAGAAGAAGTTTACTAAAGGCAAAAGCGTGACATCCGGTTTGCATATCCAAGATCTCGATGACAGAAAGGATTCTTAAAAAGAATGTTATAATTAATAAAGCTCATGGTGGTCGACACCCTGGAGAATCCTCCAAGGAATCCCACACCAACCTAAATGATCTTCCTTTGATTTTGATCGTAGCCCACCAATTGAGGAGATGTTCATCCCACACTTTGAGCCTGAAATCAGATAAAAATGTTGATCAGAGATAAGGCTACAAGAAGAAGGAGAGGAAGAAGAAGAAGAAAACACCACGGGGGTAGAAGTGGTATATATGTACAACACGTTGGAGAATCGTTATGCAGATCGATCTAGGTGTCATGGAGCCACACCTCCTATCCACATCAAAGAAGCAGCACCAGGTCGAACAAAAGCAGAACCTTTTAGTTCCTCCTCAAGTGATGAGCAAGTAAAGGAACTAGAAGAAGAAGATGACACGCTATTAGCTGACATTGCTACACTTGCTTAGATGCAAAGGCAAATGCGATGGCAGATGAAAGTTGAGGATAAGGACATCTCTCAACTGAATTCAAAGATGAATCTCATGATATAGATGATGCAGAGGAATGCTGTCATAGTGCTGACTCTAGTTCTTCCTGTCAATCATCAAATAACCAACATTGTGCCCATCAATCCACCAGTTGAGCAAGTCTCATAAACCTCTGGAGCACAAAGTGCTCATAATGGTAGAAATGAAGTCAATCAATTGATGCTCCACCATTCTCAAAAATCGAGCACATCGAGCCATGGCAATTTACAACTTGAAACTATTATAAGAGAAAAGATTAAAGCCTTCATAACTGCAAAACAGGTGGAGAAACTAGTGAACGGAGGTCACCCATATCCCGCAGAATATGACCAGGTGATGTATCCTAAAGGTTACCTTCTTTCATTCATTTGATGGCAGAATCCCACATCCTAGCACAATTTAAAGCAACATGTGTTATCTTGGGGCAATGATACGTTGTTCCATTAAGCTTAACTTCAACTGCTTTCAAGTAGTATGCAGAGTTGCTAAATGACTTAGTTAAGACATTCATCAAGCTAGAGGCAATGTTTATCAAAAGATTTGCTAGTGCAGTTAGAAAGACTATAATAGCTGACCTCGCCCTAGAGAAGAGAAAGAAGGATGAGTCAGTTACCAAGTACATAACTCATTAGCGAAACATGAGCATGAAGTACGAGCAAATACATTCTACATTTCACAGCTGACCTCGCCCTGGAGAAGAGAAAGAAGGATCCTTGTCAGCAACACATGGGTTATGTCATCCAAGGTGTCCTTATAGACCTGGGGTGGAGTTTGTCTAGGGACAAATATAAGTCAACCTTAGCTAACATAGACTTTTTACAACCAAATACATTTACATTTCATCAAAAGCAAAGCCATTGGGGAACATCTGAGTGGCGCGACCATAATTTAGTGGTGCCATATCATGGCGAACCACCCGGTCAGAGGGCTCAGGTCATAACCGCCATTTATGTGGTATCATATCGCGGCAAAATCACATGGACAGAGGGCACGAGCCACGTCCTTATGGGATTTAGGAATATTTGAGTGTGAAGGTAGTTATGTATTTAATTTGATATTGGTTCTTTGTGAGTAAAAGTTTTCTTAATTTGTCACCCAAAGACAAACAGTTGCGGAGGGGTGGATTGATTTTTTTATTTTTAAGTTTTAATTTAAATAATTCATTTCATTTTTATTTATATTTTTTGTTATTTTCTTTGAATTTTGATCATTTCATGATTAATTTTATATTTGAATATATGATCATTTATCATTAAAATTTTAATTATAATTACCCTTCTCGATCATAGGCTAATATTGATTGACATGTCTACTTTTTATAGAAGATCGGGTCTAAATTCATTATCTCTAGAAGTATAATCCTTCAAAGCCTTGTCCACTCTAGTTTGAACATAGAGGATCAGGTTTGAGACTTTTCTTCTTGAGAATTTGAATTTTAGAAGCTATGTCAGTTGATTCATATCTTGTATTATATAACAAAATTAGCTTTCCAGATATTATTAATTTGAAATTCTTATAATATCAAATTTTTAGGTTTTGTTAACCTGAACCCGGTCCGAAGACCAAACCGGGATGCATAGCATCTATTCTTTTGTATTTGATATGATGATTACTTCAACATACATACAAGTATCTGTTCTTTTAAAAATTTGTATGGACATGTAAATGTCAAGTTGAAATGTAGGTGTCAATTTGCAAGTTTAATTCTTGATATGACAATTTTAGGTTTTGTTAACGGATTCAGAAGACCAAACCGGATGTGTAGCATATGTTATTTTGTATTTGACTTAATAATTACTTCAACATGCATGTAAGTATCTATTCTTTTAAAAATTTTGCATGGACATTAAGATGTCTAAGTTGAAGTTTATATATCAAATTTTGATTTTTTGAGTTTTGTTAACTTGACTCTCAAGACCAAACCGGGAAGTATAGAATCTATTCTTTGTTTATTTATCTTGCATTTGGATCACATGTCTTTCTAGATATTTGATTTATTGGATACTTCATTTGGGCCAAAAATAAAGTGAGGAATCTAAAATAAACATAATTATTTGATTGGGAACATGATATGCACTTCATTTGGGCCAAAAATCTCCCTTTTTATGCCACCAATCAGTGAGGGAAAAGAGGCTGAAATAAATTATTTTGGAGACCCATTTGATCAATCATGGAGTAGTGGACCTAAAGTAGACTTAGGCATTTGATTGAAAATAAGATATGCATAATGTTTGGGCCAAAATCCCCCTTTTATGCCACAAATCAACAAGAAAAATATGCTGAAATAAATTATTTTGAAGGCCCATTTGATCAATCATGAAGTAGTGGACCTAAAATAGACTTAGGCATTTGATTGAAAATAAGATATGCATAATGTTTGGGCCAAAATCCCCCTTTTATGCCATAAATCAGTAAGGGAAAATATGCTGAAATAAATTATTTTGAAGGCCCATTTGATCAATCATGAAGTAGTGGACCTAAAATAGACTTAAGAATTTTATTGAAAATAAGATATGCATAATGTTTGGGCCAAAACCTCCCTTTTATGCCACAAATCAGCAATAGAAAATAGTGATTGAAACTGAATATTTTGAGCCATTTTATCAAGTAAAATGTTGTTGATATAAGATACAGACTATCTTTTATCTAAGAGTATGTTATGAATCTCGTATAGGCCAAATACCCCTTTTTATACAACAAATCAGCAAGGGATATGAGTTGAAATAAATCACTTTGAGGGTCCATTTAATCAACTATGAAGTAATGGACCTAAAGTAGATTTAGCCATTTAATTTGGGCTAGAAATCCTCTCCTTATGTAACAAATCAGCTAAGGAAAGAGGCTGAAATAAATTATTTTAGATGCCCATTATACTATGATCCATAGCCCATATTTCTCTTAATAATGGGTAGGAGAAGACAAAGATATGAGTAGATGTCATATGTCATTTAAGAGACAAGTGGATTAATTAAAATCCACCTCCTTCACATGCAAGCTCATGACAAATGAGGCCCAAGTACCCATTAAATTTTATTAAAGATATGAAAAAGAGTTTATTTTCCTTTAAATCCATTCCTCTCTTTTATGACATTAAGGGAAGTGATAATGATGCACAGGGCATGCCATGTCCATGCATGTGCATGTGATATGATAAATGGCATGAATTTGGATGAAAACTCCTTGCATGCAACTTATGACAAAGCTATATGTGGCATGTATAGATGATAAGAGGAGAAGGTTAGGGAAGCCAATAAATAAGAGGATTTCCCTTTCACAAAATCCCTACATTTCCTACTCTCCTTTTCTCCCTTATACCACAAGTTTAAGTTCTTTCAATCTTGCGAAAGGGTTAAGTTGTGCCACATAGACTTGTAAGTTTTCTTTCTAACTTGACAATTTTCTATTTTGATATTTTCATGATATATATCATGTCATATGGTAGATATTATTTTCTATGTATTTCAAGCTTTATGTTTAAGCACATGTACAACATATAACATGTCAAGCTAAGTAGAGCTTTAGGATGAGCATTAAATAATGCATATCATAATGATCACTTAATAGGATAACTTGTATAATATAAAAAATCAAGACATAAGCATTCATGTTTAACATAAATAAGCATTGATCAATTCATATACTCATGTTGCATTTACCACAGAATAGGATAGCTTGCATGTTATAGAAATTGAAGCATAAGTATCAACTCATGTCACATTTGCCACAGAATAGGATAGTTTGCATGATATAGAAATTGAAGCATAAGCATTCACATTTGAGATAAAGAAAATTTTAAGCCAACATGACAACTTAAGTATTTCAACCCTTTCTTTCTATCTTTTTTTTTTATAAATTTTGGCAGCCTCCCGGCGTCATCCCCTCAAAAGGGGGCTACTTCGGGAGACTAGGTCTTCCCACCACGCCAAGAAAGGCATGTATGGTAGGTGTCGTGAGACATCGCGACCAAAATTTATTTGCCCACCACTCCAAGAAAGGTGTGTATGGGTTAGCACATCATAACATTTCCCTACCATGTTGGAGAAACATGAGTAGGTACTTATAGTAATAGATTTAAAGCTTGCATTACCATATACACATGCTTAAATATTACAAGAAAAGAAATCTTTCTTCTTCTTTTCTTCTTTTTTTTATCAAAATTTGCAATAGCCTCCCGACATCACCCCCGCATATGGGGGTTTCCATGAGAGACTGGGCCTGCCCATCACGCTAAAAAAGACGTGTATGGGTGGATGTCGTGAGACACCACGGCCGAAATTTTGTTTGCCCACCACGCCAAGATAGGCGTGTATGGGTTAGCACATCATAGCATTTCCCTACCATGTTGGAGAAACATGAGTAGGTACTTATAGCACATTAACTCCTCCATATGATTGCTTGTTGTTTCCTATGGATATCCAGGAAATAACAAGCAAATGATGACACTACTAGATTTAAACCACATTTGAAAACCCCTCTTCTTTAATTTCATTTCAATCTAATCATGTGCAAGAGACAAAATGAATGAAACCCATAGGAAATAGCAAGTAGCATGACAAAACCCCCTCTTTTTAATTTCAGATTTCATTTTCAGATTTCATGTGCAAGAGACAAAGTAAATGAAAATCATAGGAGATAACAAGTAACATGACAAAACCCCCTCTCTTTTTTATTTCAAATTTCATGTGCAAGAGGCAAAGCAAATGAAATCCATAGGAAACAATAAGCAACATGGCATTAAGGCCTAGGATTTAAGCCATGCAATATTTGAAAATCCCTCTTTCTAATTTCAGATTTCGATTTGTATATGAAAGAGGCACGATACATATAATTTCTCCCATAGGAAATTTGTTAAAGCAGGATAAAAAAAACATGGAACTCATAGAAGAATAGCAAGTAGTATGATATTTAAGCCATACATCCTACCTTATCAGTTTTCAAACTTAGGCTCAAATAAAAGAAATTTTCAAGCATCACATCTTCATAGCAAACTAATTGATTTCTCCTTGGATAAAATAAATTTCAGCAAGCATTCCCTTTGATAAAGATAATTTCCAACAAGCACCACACTCACTAACTAGTAAAACAATGCAATTTCTTCTAGATAAAAGAAATTTCAGCAAGCTTTATGCCTTTAGGGATAAGAAATATTTGCATAAATTTCATTTTTTTTACCATATATAGAAATTTTTCAGCAAAGGAAACACATAGGGGTCCATGAAAAACAGCAAACAACACAATATTTGGGTCATACATCATCCCAAATTATTTTTAGCAAGCTAAGCATCACAAATTCCGTGAATAATAGCAATAAAAATGAGATTTGGCCCATACATCATCCCAGATCCCTAAAGGAAACTTTTAGCATATCCCAAGCATAAGATATAGCATGTTTAACAAAACCCTATCCTCCAAAGAAACTCAAATGCATAAGAATAAGCTTAGGGTCAGAGAAAAATGACCTGGAGGTTTCGAATGCTAAGAGGGAAGGAGGAAAGGGATTTCAAACTCAAGAAGAGCGTCGGCTGGGCTCCGATCGTTCGACTTCCACGATGTTCATGATGGACGGAAGAGAAAGGAGAACCACTCAAGAAGTCTTGACTAGTAGGAAATGGAAGGGAGAAATGTCGAGCGTGAGAAAACCGTCTTGCAGAAGGAAACCGAAAAAAGAACAAGAGAGAGAGTCATTCAAAGAAGCGTAAGAGGGAAGAACCGAGAGAGCACCAGAACGAGTATGAAGGAATCGTGCCATGAGATCGAGCAGTGTTGTGCATGAGAATGCCAAGAGTAAGAGGAGAGTCGAAGAAGATAGCGTGAATGAGAGTCAACAAAGGAGCCGTGCGAGATTAGGGATAGTGTGTTCCTTTCGGCCTTTAGGTTAGACCACTTAATCCCATTGGACAAATGAGCGGTGGGTTATTTTTCATTGGTCGAGCGGACAGCAAGGGTTAGGTAAGGATTAAGAGGTTTACTTAGGTTAATTAGCTTAGTAATTAAGATAATTATCCCTTAATCATATAAATTTTATGAATCATCCCAATAATAAACCCAATATGGGTGTCAATCTTAGGTATTTACATTGTCGAATACGGCTGTCGATTTCGATCGAGGTCATTTTGACAATGTCGATGATGATTGGAGTGAAATTAGGTTTAAATTATATGACGTCGCATTTGAATTAATCGATGTTCGCGTATATTTTGTCGAATCGACCACGGAAGGCATTGTTTGATAGAATTCGACATTTCGGCAACAACGGTGCGATCAATTTCATGAACAGAGGTCGTTCGAATATTGTCAGGGCTTCTCGACTTTGTTATGCACATAATTTCATTAAAAAATTGATTTTAATTATTTAATTAGTCATTAATTGGTTCGATATTTTCTATTTAATTAATTTTGATGCTTTCAATGCATTATGAAGTCAAATTTTCAAATTGAATCAAATTTAATTGATTTCGATCACGATTAAGGGGTTTTAACCTCTACTTCATTTATTTAATTTCAAGTGGCACATAGTTGTAGGTCAATAGTAGCTAGCACATCACATAAGTTAAAAAGGCTAGTCCCTCATCTAGGCGGACACGTAAGAAGAAGTTCGATCTTACGCCGGACAAGGGAGTAAACAAGTCTCGGTGAAAGGAAAGAAAATTATGGAATACTCAGAGTCTTAGTATGATTCGAAACCTACCTATGAAAGTGAAGTTTAGTGTATCTCTTCAAGAAGGATGGTAAACGATATCGGAAGAATAATCGATGATGTCTTTGGTTCCTTTTCAACACTTTAAAGAAATCACTCCACGTGCAGTCCATATTGTTGAAGAGTTAAAGACTTTCTATGTGCCTCCTTTGCCTGAAAGTAACGAACGTGGAATTTCATTTTACAAGTCTAAGGAATGCTATCACCAGGATTCTAATTAGCTCATGCAATTTGATGAATACGATGATATGGTTCTCACAAGAATGTCAAAATATTATCCTCCAAGGATTCGCAAGATGATGCACAAATTGGGAGTCGATATCAGAATATGCAAATGGCAAGCCCATTTCTTTGATACCCGCTGGGGTCTAAAAATCCACAAACCTCACAAAAGTGTGATAATCATACATCCAAAGGTCTTGGATACATCTAACATAAACTCTGTCAAAGAAAAATCTATTATGTGGTAACATAAGAAGATATTAACACTGAAATTGAAAATAAAGATAATCTTTATGAGATTTATCTAACCAACGATGAGGAAGTAGAAGCCAACCTAGCACCTGAAGAGCTTGAGGATGGTGGACAGGCAGCTACCATGGATGAGTTAAACAAAATCAACTTGGGAATAGAGGATGATCCTAGCCCAACCTTCGTCAGTGCCCTTCTGCCTGATGAAAAAGTTGAAGAAATAAAAGCTCTGCTATGTGAATTTAGGGATTGCTTTGCTTGGACATACTCTGAAATGCCAAGCTTATCCCCTGATATGATAATTTACAAACTAGCCATCAAGGTAGATGCAACACTTGTTAAGCAAGCTCCTAGGTGAATGAGATTGGAGATTGAAGAACAGGTAATTGCAAAAACTAAGAAGTTGATCAAAGCAGGCTTTATCCAAGAAGAAAAGTGTGCAGATTGTATAGCCAATATTGTTCCAATGAGAAAGAAAAATGGTCAAATCTGTATCTACATTGATTTTCGAGATCTGAACAAAGCGTGCCCAAAAGATGATTTTCTATTTCCAATATCAGAACTACTAGTAGACAATACTTCTAACTATGACATGTTCCCATTTATGGATGAATCATCGGGATACAATCAAATCAAGATGGCTCCTAAAAATGAGAAGCACACATCATTTAGGATGTCAATTGGTATATACTGCTACACAGTCATTCCCTTTGGATTGAAGAATGCTGGAGCCACATATCAGAGGGTCATGACATGCATATTCGATGAGTTGATTCATCAGAAAGTAGAATGCTACATGGATGACCTCATCATCAAGAGCATAAATCGAAGAGATCATTTTGGTGACCTGAGGATGGTCTTCGAAAGAATTAGCCAGTACAATCTCAAGATGAACCCTCTCAAATATGCATTTGGGGTTTTTCTAGAAAGTTCCTTGGCTATGTGTTACAACATAGAGGAATTGAGGTCGACCCTAATAAAATCGAAGCAATAGTGAATATGCCATCACCGAAGAATCTTTGTCAACTTCATTCTGTGCAGGGATATTTAGCATTCATCTGACGCTCTATATCAAATCTGTTGGATAGGTGACAACCATTTGCTAGATTGATGAAAAAGAATGTACCATTTAAGTGGGACGACAAGTGTCAAGAAGCATTCAATAGCATCAAAAAATACCTGTTGAATTCACCAATCTTGGTGGCACCAATCTCGAGAAAGCCTCTCATTTTATATATGACTGCATTAGAAGAATCCCTCGGAGCATTGCTTGCATAGCACAATGAAGAAGGAAAGGAAAATGTGATGTACCATATCAGTCAAAGATTGACAGGAGCTGAGGCAAAGTACTCTCCAATCGAAAAGTACTGCCTTGCATTAATATTTGCTGCTTAGAAGCTTCAACATTACATGTTGCCACATAAGATAACACTCATCTCAAAGATCAATCCGCTGAAGTTCTTGATGATAAGACCAGCTTTGACAGGTCGTTTGGATAATGGGCAGTACTCCTGTTACAGTTCAATGTCACATATGTATCTTAAAAAGCTGTTAAGGGGAAAATACTAGTAGATTTTCTCACTGCGCATCCTATCCTAGCAGATTCAATAGTGAATGATGATTTACTCGATGAACAGATCTTGCTAATTTGTGAAAGGGAGGAGTTGCAGATCTGGGAAATGTATTTCAACAATGCATCATCTATTAAGCCTGCAACCCCCAAATCTACCAAAAGCAAGCGCTCGCGTTGGCTTCATCTTCATAACACCATAAGGTGGCATAATGAGATGTTCATACAGGCTGACTGAGCTAAGAAACAACAATGAAGCAGAATATGAGGCATTGTTGACAGGTCTCGAAGTAGTTGTTTTTATCGGCATTCAAAATTTAAGAATCTTTGGGGACTCTTAATTGATAATCAACCAAGTGTTGGGTCTCTATAAGATTAACAAGCTTGAATTAGCATACTACCATAAGCGAGTACTTGAGCTCATGAAGTAATTTCCAAACATTAAATTAACTTAAGTTTCTCGATCGAAGAATAGTAAAGCAGATTACGTGTCCAAGCTTGCAAAAGAAATGGTAAACACGGACAACGATGATGTGTTGATTGAAGTGTCCACTCATCGAGTTTTGTAACCAGTAAATCCATATTCCTCACAGGTAGAGGGGACATTTAACTCAAGCCAGTAAGAAGCAATTCAAATTGCTCCTCACTCTCCTAAAGAATGATAAGTACAAGAGACAGAAAAACTCAAAAGTACTGCAAATAAATCATGTGAAGCTTTCATAGTGGAAGAGCCAGATGATTGGAGACAACCCTTCATCGATTATTTAAAGGAAAATAAATTACCAAGCAATAAATCACTAGCCATGCAAATTACAAAAAGAATCCTACGATATGCTTATGTTAATGACACATTATACCGTAGATCCTTTGAGTAAATGTGGCTGCAATGTTTAGGGACGGATGAAGCCAACAAAGTTATGTTTGAAATTCATGAAGGACTTTATGGGGCGCATCAGTCAGGTCCTAAAATGGCAACAAAAGTTAAGAGGATGGGATACTATAGGCCTTCAATGGTGAAAGACTGCATAAATCATGCCAGAAAATGTCACAAATGCCAAGTCCACCAGGATCTCATTCATCAACCTCCGAATCCTCTACACCCAACAATAGCGTTCTAGCCATTCAAAAGTTGGCGCACATATATAATTGGACCAATTGATCCTCCATCATCAGTGAGATATCAATTCATTTTAGCAGTTGCTGATTACTTTCCAAATGGGTTGAAGCTGCTCTGTTCAAAGAAGTCATCGTTGATTGAGTTATTGACTTCTTCACTAATAATATTGTCTATAGATTCAGGGTGCCACGACAAATCATTTTAAACAATGGCCTGGCTATCAAGAATGCAAAGATATACAGATTCGATGATTGACACAAAATCAATTGGCCGTACTAATTAATCTACAATCCAAGGGCCAATGGTTTGGCAGAAGCTTTCAATAAAACTTTGGTGAAGTTGCTTAAGAAGATTCTCACAAAGAATAAAAGAGAGTGGCATAATAAAATGATAGAAGCACTTTGGGTGTACAAAAAAACTTGTAAAATGGCAACCAAAGCCACTCCTTATGCTCTAATATTTGGAGTTGAAGCTGATCTGCCACTAGAAGTTAAGCTGCCATCACTTCGAGTAGCTATCAATTCAATCTTACTCAAGATGAGAAGGCTCACCTACGAATGGAAGAGTTGGATGTGCTTGACGGAGTTAGACTCTAAGCTCAACAAAGTATAGAGATTCATAAAGTAAGGATGTCTAAAGCATTCAATAGTTCAGTACGTCCTCAGACATTCCAGAAAGGTGAATTGGTTTTGGTGCTGAGAAGGCCAATCATCCCTCATCGCAAGATTGGTGGTAAATTTGAAGCTAATTGGGAAGGTCCTTACATCATAGAGGTGTACAAAGGAGGAGCCTACCAGCTTATTGACAAGAATGGTCAATGGTCGATGTAATCAATGGTCGATATCTCAAGAAATATCACAACTGACTATGGATAAGTATATAAATACTTAAATGAATCTTGCATTAGTAAAGATTTCATATCAAATACGTATTTAATGTCACTAGAAGATTCTCTCATAAAATGAAAATGCATTTTCAAGTTACTGTGAAAGCCTCCCCCTATTAGACATGGGGCATTTTTAATCATTCCTTGTGAAACGAGAAAGTATATGCATTGGGTTGACATCGAGCTTTATAGATCCCGAATATATTTATAACTATTATTGTTAAAGTTACAGGTCTTACAAGAACAAAAAGAATATGCTTTAATGCATGAAAAGATAATCCTAAATGTCAAAAATACCCCTCCAAGATTCGTCAAATGTCAAATATCAAGTCAGAAGAACTCCTAATTTTAGAAGCTTCAATCAACTAAGTTGGAAAATTATCAATCTCTATAATTTTAAGTATAGGACACGAATGGGTTCTAAAGGTTGAACTCAACAAGCCCACAGATAGTCAAGTTACTAACGCCCTCCTCACTCAACAAACCACAAGAAAAGGCAGCAGTGAAAGAGCCCTCGTTCATCAGTCTAATGACAAGATCTCCAAGCCATCATAGCTTAAGTCAAAGACTCGAGTAGGTTCTAAAGTTCAGACTCAACAAGCCCACAAATGGCCGAGTTGCTGATGCTCTCCTCACTCAATAAACTACAAGAAAAGGTCGTAGTGAAAGATCCCCTGCTCGTCAGTCCAATGATGATAGTTGTTCAATATCAAATCAGATCCAACTTAGTGACTACAAGCAACCAAAATCTAAAAGATCTTTCCACTTGATCGATAGACCAAGACAACCTGAGGAAACTCTCAATTCAGAGCTACCTCAAATCAATTTATATATTACCTGTAAGGTGATATTAAATCTCATTTCAAATGATCTGATCAAGCACAAAGCACGAACCAAAGCTAATTCCCTCATCAAGTCAGCAAAAGTAAAAAAACACAGGGTCGAGGAAGCGATTCCATAGTTCACACAATGGTAATGGCCGAACTAAAGAAATTTCATGGTTATTCAGTATGTTAAAGCACATAGTGCTAGACTAATAACTCGACATTGACCTAATATGAGCCGGAAGGCTGGGTCAACTATATGCACCCTTCAACAATTCTATCAAAGCAGCAAGCACATGACTTAGGGCATACATACACTTCCTGACAAGTCAATATAGATAAATCATGTCAATCCTTCATCAAGTCCGTCAAGCTTAAAGCTTGGATAGAAAGAATTTAAAATCTTAAAGAAAACAAACCAATTCCTCCATCAAACCTGATCAAGCATGAAGCCATGGTCGAGGAAATCTAAATCTATAAAGACACAAAAGCAAAAGATCTTCAATGAACCCATCAAAGCAGGGAGCAGATGGTGGAAGACAATCTTCAGCGAGCTTGTTGAAGCTGAAGTAATTCAAGATTCATGGCTAACACAAAGAGTCAATCAGTTTTCAATAAACATGACTCAACCCATGTGTGAATCATATTTGTTGGGGGTATTTGTTAACCTCCATGTATATCGCATCAATCGAGTCAAGTTCATAAGATGAAGTCGATCAATTTTGGATGCAACAATGCACAAATCAAAGCTACAATACACTCAATATCACCAAAATTGGTCGAGGTAACCTCCGATAGATGAACAGACTTCATCGTCACATTCAAACATCGAAATTGATCAGAATATATATATTACACAATTCGATAATCGATCGATCATGAAAGAAGTTCGTCGATGCACTGACAAACATATCATGATTGGGAAGCTACGATGTTACCCAAATGACCTTCGTTAGTGAAATTGATTATGTTGTTAATATTGAAATGTTGAAACCTATCAAATGGGACTATTCATGCTCAATTTGGATGAGTTTGCGGGAATGTCAAGCAATCGAAAGTGATGATGGGCAAATTTGAATTGAAATTGACCCGATTGATGTGACCAAACGATCTTGATCGTAAAAACTGTAATGTTCTAAATATCAAAATAACTTTAAATCAACATATCTATTAATTATATAATAATTTCATCACAAAATTTCAAATTAGGGTTAATTAATAAATTAAATGAAATAAAAAAATCTTATAAATACCTATAAGACCTAACCCTAACTGAAGGACTCCTATTCATTCTATTGGCAGCCATAATTCATTTGACTCCTCCCTCACGGTCAAATGAACTCCCTCTCCTGCAAGCTTCTCTCTTCCTCTCGGCCGAAGGAGCTCCGTCTGCTCTCTTCCTCCCTGAGCACTGCACCCAACGGAACTCCCTGTAGAGGACAAACTGCAAGTCGCTGCTCTCCCAGGTTCATCCCTCTCTCCCTCTCTCCTCTCTCCCCCACCTCCAGTAGCTTCTTTTCCTCCATCTCTTTGATTCAACCGCTCCTCCTCTGCACACCACTGCTTCAATCTCTTTGGTCCTTGTGACTGCATGTATCACCGCTTTCTCACCTATCCATCTCAAATTATTTCTCTGCTATCTGATCATCCCTCCAACTATGAATGGACCCTCCCCTTATGTCCATTCATCGCTCTCGCAAGCCAAAGAAATGAAACTCTGACTCTCGTCTTTCCCCCCCACTGCATTTCCTGTGCTTCAGCTTGTCTAAATCCCGTGAATATGTCTACTGGTAGAGATTCGGATTTAACCATGCTTAGTGGGATTTATAGAATAGCATTTGAGTTAAGTTAAAGCCAACCAAAATCTTGCTCAAATCCTAATTTCCTCCCATATCATAACTTCAACCTCATCCTGGTAATACTGATTCCACCAAACAGAAATCCTATTTACTCGTTACAGCAACCCATATTCATAAATCCATCCCTATATTCTTGGCATTAAATGAGCTAAACATCTTTCAACCCAATTCCTATTATTAAGAGGTATAATGGGCCTTGAGAATTCAAGCTAGATAAGGCCCATTAGCTGGATTAATCAACTGCAAGCTTTAATGCAATTTTGTAGAATTTAAAGTTATCATTTTTGATGCTTAGTGTAATAGGTCAAATCACAATTTGCTCTTTAAAATCTGTATGCGATGCATTGACGTGATGAGCGGAACCCGAACGCACTCTTTGTAGCACGATGGGGAAAACTCGTATGCAACATTCACGATGCGACAAGAAAATTTACATGATTCCTTTTGTACAGGTAACCTATACATGCTCTTTGTAGAGTGATAGGGAAACTGAAGACTTAAGCCGTTATTATCAACTCTTATGCAAAAGTATAAAATGCTCAATCTTAGATACGCTTATTCCTATATGCGATGCATTTGATGCAACGAGTGGAACCCATATGCTCTCTTTGTAGCACGGTGGGAAAAACTCGTAGGTGACATTCGCGGCATGACTGAGAAATTTATATGATTTCTTTTGTGCGGGTAACCTATACACATTCTTTGTAGCTTGGTAGAAAAAATGAAGACTTAGGTTGTTGTTTATACCACTCTACATGCTCTTTGTAAGACAGTGAGTAGGCCCAGACTCTCGATGTAGCCCCCTATGCGGGGACAACACTGGGAGGCTGCCAAAATTTGAATTGATAAAGTGTTCTAACATGATCAAATAAAAGCATCATTAAACCTAAAATTGAAGGTTCAAGTGAAGATGCATTGAGTTTAAGTTAAATATTAAATCAAATATTAATCTTAAGCATGGAAATCTTAAGATATCAAATGAAGGTTAACTTGTAAGATTTGAACTCAAAGGGGCATTCACAGGTGACCCAATAGTTCGTTAATGAGCACGAACAAATCATAGTATAGTTGAAAGTTCATTCTCATATGAAGATAAATTGAAATATTATTTAATGCTAAGCACTTCAATAATATTTGCAAGGGCTTGAAAGTATACCTGCAAATGAGAATACTTGAAATGAGTCATTGCAAAAGGAATTCTGAGATTGAAAGTTAAGTTTGACAAAGATAAGACACATATAGTCATTATATAAGCTTGCTTGTATGCTAGTTTGGAATATTCAATGATGTTTCATGAAATGTTAAAACCTCTTAATGGCATGTTACATAGCAGTAAAATTCATTAAGAAGATCATGAATATGAGAGACTTTAAACATGTCTCCCACATACATCATAATACAAGATCCAACTCCAATTCAAGCACTTCATTAATTTATGTGAAGCTTCTAAAAGATTGAACTCCCTTTGTAAATATTATAAATCCATCTAATACTCGAGTCTATTGCTCTAAGATACATGCGAACACTCTTGATGCATTTGTCTTGAAATTCACATAGTGTACCAAAGAGGTAGATCTTTGTATATGCGATAAGGAGACCATTAATTCAACTCAAATGTTTATAAGTACATGCAAATATTTTAATGAAGTGAATTGAACATAGACATAAATTAAGAAGTTACATTTTATCCAATTTAAGGGTTTCATTCATATATGCAAACACTCAGATGGAAAACTAATTTATATAAACTTATATCTTGTTTAAATACTCCAATGCTTGCATAAATTTTTAAATAAATGAATGAGATGCTTATATGAATTATGAAGTGATTATATGCTGGAACTCATTTGCATTAAAGATGCATCAATCACTTGAATGGTGGAATACTACATTCGTCAGAATGCAACTCAGCATTCAAACATGATGTTTTAAAACTCATGCAAAGTTTAAAATGAAAATATTTACATGCATTTTGAGGAATTTCTTAAATTCAATTTCAAATATCTTGAAGTGTGTATAGTTCTTTAAATGAAATGAATGTGCAAGTTGGATGTAAAATAAATGACCAGATACCTACAAATATCCCAAAATCCATATAGAACTCGCATGAGCCCCGACACTATGTTGAATGCTAAAACTTAGTGTCTAAGGATACTGTGCGGGTTGATTCCTGGTTTAGTCTTAAGACTCAGTTCAGGTTAACAAAACTTAAAAATCTATTATAAGAATTTAATTTAGTAAATATAGAAATTTAATTATGTCAAGAAATCGATCTCTATTAAATTGGTAGATGATCTAAAGTTCTCAAATATATTCAATTCAATCAATTAACTATCTTGATGATGGCTGTGTTAAATGATAATTTTAATGGGAGGGGATACTTCCATCAAAATATGATTACAATTTCAAAGCAAATTAACTTAGATTGAACATCAATCTAAATGCAGGATTTAAAATATCTTTGAGCTATAAATGTCTAAGTGAAATTCAATATTAAAGAAAAACTTAAATATAAAAATTTGACTCGCCTTCCGCAATTGTTTGTTGAGGTAACAAATTAAGAAAACCTTAGCTCATAAAGGAGCCAAAGTTGAATCAAGTACATAACTATGTTTATTCTCAAACAATCTTATGCTAGCAAGGACATGGCCCATGTTCTCTGACTGTGTGGCTTGGCTAGTAGGCTCCACATGATGAAGTTACGACTATAGTCCTCTGACAGGGTGGTTGTCGCTAAATGACCCCACTATATCACAGTCATGATTATAGCTTATATGCTCCCCAATGGCTCTGTCCTTTAAGTTATGAACCATAGGGTATACTTGATTGGGTAAAAACCCTCTTTTAGTTAAGGTAGACTTAAGCTTGTCTCCTTAGACATACATAACCCCAGGTCTACAAGAATTTCTAGGATGATGCAACCCATGGTGAGGATCATTTTGGGGTTGGGTCAAATACCTCCTCCTAAAGTAGGTAGATCGTGGTAGACGGAACCATGAGATCAAGATTGAGCATCATCGCTCCCCAACCATCCACTTTAAGTTAAATATAATGAATTTATAATCTAAATTCTAAACTTCACATCTTTGTTATTATCTTTGCACTAAGTGACGAGCCTTAATAGAAAGTTCTCTCTCAGCATTGTGAGGGGTAATTCACTATAGGTGCTTACGCCTATAGAAAACCTAGAACTAGATCTAAAGTCCTCACAAAATGAGGGTGAAATCTCTAGGTAGTGTCTTATCTACTATTCCATCTGCTTTCTGAAAATTACACCGACATTTTAAATCACTCTCTTCATCGAGAGGTCGATGGAAAATTTTTGGAGCCCATAGTTCAAATGACCACTTAGATTGCATTGGTTTAATTGGTTTCAATCAATTTGGTTTAATTTAGATTTAATTTGAATTTTGGCCAATTTGATCCTTAAGGTTAGATTTGGGCTAAGTTATTGATTTGACCAATTGATTGACTTATCGATGGCTTGGTTTGGGTTTGGTTGATCATTCAGAATATATTATAGGCTTTGGTTAAGTTTAATTTGGATTTTATTGGGTTTTAGATTGATTTGACCCTTAAGGTTAAATTAGGATAAGTGTGTTAGGTTAACCAATTAATCAAATTAGATTTAATTGAGGCTTTGGTCAAGTTCAATAATTAATTTGGAGTGAACTTGAGTCATTGGTTGCAATCAATTTGGTTTATGTTGCAATTTGGCTAGTTTGGGTTCATATGGGTTAAAGGGTTGACTTGGTCAACGGGCTGAGTTGACTTGGTTTGACCTAATTTGGGTGATTGATCATCCTAGGATGATTTTTGCTCATAATGTGAGGCTTAGATGGGCTTAGTTCAATCCAATTTGGGTTGGATTAGAATTTGGCTCAAAAGGGTATTTTAGGTCACTTTGGGTCATGTGAGCCTAAGTGGGTCAATTGTCTTGATCAATGCTTAATTAAAGTTTGGTTGAACTCACATATGGACTTGTAATTGAAATATAAATCCATTTGCAAGTGATTTGGAGTCAAATGAGTTTTGATTCATTTGATAATTTTAAGTCAAAAAGGTGAATATGGGTTTGACTTGGGTTAGCTTGATTTTGATTCAATGATTGAAGTTTGTGTTTATATTTGATTTATGATTGAAGGGTTAACTGAATCATGAAGAAAATCCAAGGGTTTGGATTGATTTGAGTTTTATTTGGTTAAGTTCAAGACTTTGACTTGAAAACGCACAAGTTGGATTTTTGTTTGATTCAAATTTGGGTTTTGAAATGGTATTAATTATTTGAATTCATATTTCATTTATATTTGTGAATATAAATGAGAATATAAATGGGTTATGAGAAAGCCTTTTGAATTTGGAGTGATTTGGATTTGATTTGAGCTAATTTTATAAGATGAGATCAAAGGGCTTAGGAAAGATTTTGGGATTTGAATTCAATCATAGGTTTCAATCATTTGATTTGGAATTCATTGATGATTTGGATTTGACATTGATTTGAATTGGTTTGAATTTGGAATTGATTTTAATTTGGAATTGAAATTGAAATTGGAATTGATTTGAATTTGAAGTTGATTTGAATTTGAGGTTGATTTGAATTTTGAAGTTGATTTGAATGAACTTGATTTGAATTTGAAGTTGAAGAGAAGGATTTGGTTCAAGTAAAGGGTAGGCAAATTTTTCTAATACCCCAACACATTCCATGGCTAACTCTTCTAAGTCTCTAGGGTTAGGTTAAGTGTTCACCTAATCACTAGAAGTATCTTAAGACTAAGGAACTCTTAATGTCTAAAAGAGTCCTTATGCCTAGGATGAAGAAGTTGAAAGCTCACTCCAAAAGTGAGGTCAACAGTAAGATAGTTGAGTTGTTATTATTTAGAAAAGAAACTAAAATTTTAAACCCACTCCTTAAGAGACTATAGCATGAGTGGCATGAGCAATGACTTAGTCTAATACAAATCTTTTTAATTTTTATTTGATTTGACACTTCATTTTGACCAAGGCCATAGGATTTTTATGTCTAAATACATGATGAAAGTAGATTATGTGCTAAATCACAGAAAGAGGTATTTTCCACCACAGAGGATACCCTCAAAGGTCAACTCTTCCCTTATCATGCAAGGATGGAAACCCTCTCTTAGCAAGAGTGAAGCAATATGCATGTGTGATGTGAGACATACAACATTCAGCTAAGTGGTTGATAAATCTTTTAATTATCTTGATTTAATGCCTAGGATTTATGTGAGGTTATGAATTATTTAAAACTTTGGTTATGAGTTGTAGTTAGGGTAGAAAATTTATTTTTTTTAACAGATTTGGAGAAACTAATGAAGAAGGTAGGACTATATGGATTTAAAACTTTATGGATTTGGAATGACAAATGAAGAAGGTAGGACTATATTAGATTTTGCCTTAGCTTATGATTTTGTAGTTGCTAATATTTTATTTAAGAAAAAGATGAACATATTATTACTTATAAAATGGATCTAGTAAAACCTGATTGATTATTTATGATAAGAAAAATAGATCGTTTAGATTGTAAAATTATAAGGTCATTCAAGTGAAAATTTAAGTACCCAACATCGATTGTTAGTTTTAGATTTTAAGATGAAAAGTTGTAAGAGGAAAAATAAATCAAATTATTGTCCTAGATTAGATGGGGGACACTTAAAGAATAAATAAAATATTTTTTAAAAGCAAACTACAAGAGATTAGAATTTGGGATGTTCATAAGGAAGCTAATGTTATGTGGAAAAAAGTAGCAAGTGAAATTAAGCAAGTTGCTAAAGATGTGCTTGGAGAATCAAAAGGAAAAGCTTCTTTTAATAAGAATAGTTGGTGGTGGAGTCAGAGTGTGCAAGAAAAGATAAGAAATAAGAAGCATTATAAAACTTGGTTTAGATGTAAAACTTCGGAGAATTGGAAAGATATAAAGTGGCTGTAGAGATTCTAAGAAAGCAATATATGATGCAAAAAATTTAGCTTTTAATGATTTATACAATAGATTAGATACCAGAAGGTGAAAGATATATGTATAAGTTAGCCAAAGAGATAGGAGAAGTAAAGACATAGTTCAAGTGAAGTGTATTAAGGATGAAAATAATAAAGTGCTTTTCTTAGAAAAGGATATTGAAAATAGGTGGATGAGATATTTTGATAAACTTTTCAATGAATGATCTGAAAGTATGCTTAATTTTAGCAACCTTAATACTCTAAACAAAAATAGAGAATTCCATTTTTATCATTATATTCATAAATCTGAAGTTAGAGAAGCTTTAAAGAAAATGAAATGCAGAAAAATAGTAGGACCTGATAATATTCCATTAGAAGTGTGGAAATGTTTAGGAGATCAAAAGAATTTCTTGGCTTACAAATCTTTTTTTTGTTATTTTAAAGACTAAAAGATGTCGATGAGTGGAGAAAGAGTTTGTTTGTTCTTATATTTAAGAATAAAGGTGATGCACAAGAGTGTGCAAATTATAGAGGAATTAAGTTAATGTGTCATACATTAAAATTATGGGAGAGAGTAATTGAGCATAGGTTACGATGTGATACAAAAGTTTCACAATCAACTTGGTTTCATGAGGTAGATCTACTATGGATGCTATACATTTGTTAATAGGTTTGATGGAGAAGCATAGAGAAAGTAAGAAGGATCTACATATGATATTTATTGATTTAGAGAAAGCTTATGATAAAGTTTCAAGAAATGTTCTCTGGAGAGTTCTAGAACAGAAAGGAGTTAATATTGATTATATTCAAGTCATTAAGGATATGTATACTAGAGTTGTTACTTGTGTCCAAACTCAAGGAGGATTGACAAAATATTTTCCTATTTCAGTTGTATTACATCAAGGATCAGCTTTAAGCCCTTATCTTTTTTTTTACTTTAGTTATGGATGTCTTTACTAAGCATTTACAGGAAGATATACCTTGGTGTATGTTTTTTGTTGATGACATTCTTCTTGTTGATAAGACTAGAGAAGGAGTCCAAGAGAAACTTGAATTATGGAGGTCAACTTTAGAGTCTAAAGGTTTTCATTTAAGTAGATCTAAAATTGAATATACTGAGTGTAATTTTAGTTGTAGAAGTTCTAGTGGTAGTGTTGTGACATTAGGTGAACAAGTCATTAATAAGAGTGAGTGATTCAGATATTTAAACTCTATTATTCAAAATGATGGTGAAATAGATAGAGATGCTATTAGTATAATTCAAGTTGGATGGTTGAAGTGGAGGAATGCATTTGGCCTAATGTGTGATAGAAAAGTTCCACTTAAACTTATGGGAAAATTTTATAAGATGGTGGTAAGACCTGCAATGACTTATGGTGTTGTTACCAATAAAAGAGAAGGTTAATGTTACGAGATGAGGATGCTTAGGTGGATGAGTGGCTTTACTCTTAGAGATAAAATGTAAAAAATGAGTATGTTCGAGAAAAGTTGAGTAGCCCAAGGCGATAAGATTAGAGAGAGTCGCTTAGATGGTTTGGCCACATACCATCCGATGACCCGTTAGAGAGTAGATGCATTAGATTTGCTTTAAAGAAGAAAGAGTAGACAAAAAGACTTGGTTAAGATGTATAAAAAAATGACCTTAGTATTTGAATTAAATGAGAATTTGACACAATATGGTACAATGGAGATGGGTCATAACAATTCCACTTAGTGGGATTAAATATTTGTTGTTGTAAGAGCCTAATCATATCCAGGCCATACAATAAACACTGATTATAAAGAAACTATGAAAAGACATGTAATTTCTAATGCACAAGCTAAACATAACTTCAAACATTTTATAGCTACCACAAAAGAATAAAAGATCAGTGCGATCGGGTACCATCGTACAACTCAAAAAAAAGAAAATAGGTAGTCGAGCTTTACCCTTATACAACACAATATGAAAGAATAATTATGATTTACAAGTGAATAAATGTTATGGGGGTCTTCTTACCTTCATTCTTCTTGACTTCACTTCTTTCTTCATGTCTCCTTTGATTTAGATGTACTTGCTTCACTTCAAAGGCATCATAGGGCCTCCTCCCAGGACAAAGCCTTCTAGCCACTGCTCATTTAATCCCCCTTAACATTAATCCTAATTCATAATGCAAAATTATATTAAAAATCAAAAAAGTAAATCCAACCACGCCTGTAAAATAAGTGTTAGCTAAACATACAATACAACCCAAATAGTTATATATATAATTTGGACTTAGCACCATGCACATTGGTAACCAAGCCCACCCATCCTAATTTAGATCATGCTAAGGGGCTTAAGCAACCTATAAAGAGAACATTATATTTATTTTAAGCACCCCTTAATCATAATCCCTTGTAAAAAATATGATTAGATATCTACTAACATCCATCAAAATGCATCCTAACATTCATTCTAAAATAACATATCATAAAATCAAACATATCATACCATAACATAAAAGCCTGATGACTTAGTTCTAATTTATGTGTATTAAGGCTTGTGTGGTATGTCCTAACTAGGCATTAAGGTTATGATTTTCCAAATGTTAAAGGATTTAATTATAAGAGGTTGATTTCACTTTAAGTGGTTTAATTGATTTGAGAATTTTACTTAGTGTTTTCTTTTGTTTCATTTGGCCCACACTTAGCAACTAAGTGTTATAAAGAGAAGAAAAAGAGAGGATTACTCTCTTTCATCCCTACCTTAAGTCACATCTAAAGCATATTAATTAACTCAATCCTCTTTAGTGAATGGCTTATTACACATTTTAGATTAATCCTAAGTTTTGGTCCACTTTAAATAATCCTATTCAATAGGAAATGCATCTTAAGATTAATTTAATTGAATTACTATCACATAACACATGTTAAATCATTCATTTCCACCATATGTAATATGATTAAATCTAAGTATACCTACACATACAATATATTTTAGCACACTTGAATGATGGATGTGAGTATGTACATTTAAAGTTTTTATTTTTTATTTGATTGAATTATCTTATAATTTTAATTTAAAGCTCTATCTAAATTCTTATACAAAATATACATAAAGGTACGTGCCATTGTTAACAAGGGAAGTGAGGTAATCAAATGACCTCTTTGGGGCTAACTAAAGCCGCATATTCAGGGATGTCCAAACTAAATACCATTACATTTAATCATATGTAAATTTGCATACATGAATCATAAGGAAGAGGACTTCAAATCAAATGATCAATTAATTCAATCACTTGAACAATTGCAAATGCATGTATTTTGATAAAAGAAAATTGGTTCTAATTTCATAATTAAATACACACACACATGTATAAGAGACATAAGCTAGTACATGTCATTGTTAACTAGGGAAGTGAGGTAATCAAATGACCTCCTTGAGGCTACTTAAAGCCTCGTATGTCTGGGATGTCCATACTAAATATTTGCTTTTCTCAAATACATATGGATGTACACATAAATAAAGGAAGTAAAACCATGCAAAGATTATATTTTTACTTAATTGAAACATTTATACATGTGGATTAAAGTTATTATTCGAGTTCTAATGTAGAAATACATGTAAATGAAATCAAATAAGTACTTGTCACTATTAACTATGGAAGTGAGGTAATCAAATGACCTCCTTGGGGCTAACTAAAGCCTCGTATTCCTGGGATATCCAAACTATATACCTATTAACATTCAAATGCATGTAAAGCTACACATGAATCAAAGAAAAGAAACCTTCAATCCACACACTTAGGGTATAATCACATACATCTCTTATGTATTTATAATTAACATTCATTGTATATGTAATAATTCATTTATAAGCTTTGAAAGAATACATTTAGATTTAATAGTGATAATAGCCACACATATATCAAATTAAATCAACACATGCAAGCTTGACATAAAGGAAATCATTTAATTTAATTAATTTTGCAAAAGATGAATGCATGAATCAAATGGCATACAACATTTAATATGATTGGAGAGGAATAAATAAGCATAAGCATAATATTTTATTCAACCAAACTAATTCCTAAGGACAATCATATTAAAAAAATTATTTAAAGCAAACCAAAGCTTCTTAATGTCACTTTTAATTTAATGTTTAACTTGATTTAAGGAAAGAGAGAAAGAGAGAAAAAGGTTAGCTAATCCTCATCTCATCCCATATTTGTAGATTAATCTGATTTAATGAGAAGGTAATTAGGTTGATTTTATAGATTAATTAAGTTAAGATATGAATTAACTCAATTAATTAGCCCTTACCCATGTTTCCTTAAAGTTATTATCCAAATAATTATGAGCCAATGTAATATGCAAATGAATTGAAAAGTAAACTAGAAAATGGTCCAGAAATGAAAGGGCCCAATGTAATTGGCTCACAATTTTTAATTGTTTAAGGAACTAATTAATACTTTATGATTTTCACACATATGGATAAATCATAATTTCATTAAATCTCTAGATATTGAACACCTAAAGATCTTCCCATGAATTAAGTTCAATGTATTTTAAGATTTAATTAAACTAATTAAGTAATTAATTAATCCATTAATCCCAAATTATCTTGAAAAGTGAAGGAAATTTAGGGAAAAGATTAAAAGATGCCCCAATCCATTAGCCTCCTCAATTAAAGGATAGATGACCCAATTAATTAAGCAAATTACCGTTTATATAGTTAATTATCACTTAATTAAGTAAAGAAGGTAATCAAGGCTTAATCAATTAATTTCCAAAAAATTCCAAGAAAATTGGGGAGGCAGAGATCATCCCCCTAAATAATCTCAAAAAATTTAAGGTTAATTAGTTAATTAATTAGAGAGTAATTAAGGTAATTAAAATTTTAATTAAATCTTAATTAAGCTAAAATTACTATTTAAAATTAATTATTAATAATTTTAATGTATTCCTCTCTGAAATACCTATAGAATGAGCCTTTATTTGTATTTTTTGGATTCTTCTATGATTTGTTATGAATTATGAAAGTTTTAGCCTTAAAAACTAATTAATTAGCCTTATGCTTAATCCAATATGTGGTCATGCAAGACGCTTCATGTGGTGGTGCAGTTGCTATTTAAGTAGTCATCCATCAAATGTTAGTGGGATGTACTTGAGCTATCCGATCTAAGATCAAACAACCATGATCAAACCCATGATTAAATAAGGATTAAATGGATGATCTAGCTTGATCATATCACGATCATCCATTTTGATCACGCAAACATATTGCGATCTCTCTTTGTGAGGAATAGCCCATTCTCCATGGATCGCTCGATCTGAGCTCCCCGAAAGATTTATTCAAAATAACCCACATGCGAGAGATCCACAAAAAATTCAATGGCTAGATTTCACATAAATTTTCACAAAGCTCCAACACATTTTCTCTAGTATACCTCAATGCAAAGATCTTATATGTTTGAGGTTTTTCATCTAGTAGAGAAGCTTGTTGAGAGGCAATTGAGTTGATTCCAAGTTCACTGGGAGACCAATATTTTCCTGATGCTCGCTTTGATCAAGTTCATCCTGATTGATTTGGAACAAAAAATGGATTGTGGAGAGGTGTGTGTATGTATATGGGAGGAATTTGATTGAGATGGGGTATAAATCATTTATTTCATTCGAGGAAGAAAATTGAAATGATGAGAGTTTTGAAAATGTTTTGGGAGCTCTCAAACTAATGTCATGATTAAGAATTGAGTCTTTAATTTTTGGATTTGACCTCCATTTTTTTTGGTCCCACCATCAAAGATCCCATCTGCCCATGTGCTCAATTAGTGGAGGAATTTTTGGGAGGTGGCTCAAGGCTTGACATGGGTCAAACTCATCCTTTCTTTGAGGGAGGTGAGTTAACTCACCTCCTTAATCTATATTCATATATAAGTACCTCATTTGAGTGAATCCAAGATGAGAAGTAAACTTTTTTTAGGCAAAATCCTCTGTGGGAGGCATCCAGAGATTTTCCATGGTTCTCCAATTTGGATTTAGTATAGATGGGTTTAGATAGGTAAAGGTTCCATGATTTCATGGTTTTGACTCAATTTGGATCATATTTAATGGGTTGACCAATTGGCCAATCAAACAAGAGGAAGGTTCAAATAATGATTTGAAGAGTTTTGGTTCAATGATTTCAATCAATTTGGTGTGATTTGGCTCATTTGAATCAAATGGGTCAAATGATTGACCAAATTGACTGACCAAATTTGATTTGTTGTTCAGGTCAATTGAAATTATTGTGCTTTGGTTTGAATCAATTTAGATTTAATTTAGATTTCCAATAATGACTTTAATTTGGTTTGGTCAATTTAAGTATGGAATTTAATCAATTAAGAGGATTTGGGAGTTTGAATTTGATCTTAGATTTCAATCATTTGAAGTTGAGTTTGGACTTGAATTTGATAAATGATTGAGGGATTATGGTGTTTATTTTATTTCTCAAACTTTGGTAATTTATAAAATAAATTTTTATATGTTATGCTGTAGATCCGATGTATGTGATGAGGTAATTTATTGAAGAATGGTTCTTGATATTCAAGTCATCAAAATACCTAATCACTTAATAAGGACTAAGGACAATCTTTGAATGTACCAGATTCTTCCCTTTTTACATGAAAAATAAAATAGGTTTATTTAAATTGGGTTCATTAAGTTGAATAAAACCCCATAAATTACATCCTAAGGAATGAGATTCCTTAAGAATACTCTTATTAAGATAAATGATCATTATTTCCAAAGATTTCAAAGGACTATCAAGAAATTGGTTATTTTGGAAAATCAAGTGGGATTGATCAAAAGGAGAGTTATTTTGGAACCAAAATGAGTGGGGGATGCTCATGATACTAGAAACCTAGTGAGCATCCCAAACTATCCTATGGTTTTATTTTGAAATTGAGATTTATGTTTGAGTTAAATTTTATTAGAAATCTATTTATAATTCCACAATACAAGGTTGGAAATGCCTAAGAGGTGAGGATTTATGCTTTAGCAAAAGAGAAATAACCTCATATCCTAAATCTAGGGAGCTTTGGCAAGGGCCAAAGTATGACATAAATCTAATGCAAAAGATGGGTATATGGTTTACCTCCATAAGAGAGGATAAACCACTGACTGTTGGACTTACAACCGCTTGGGGGTGGCTGCCAACTAACTCCTCCTACGATTTTAAATACATATAGGCAAGTCTTATGCTTTGCAAGATATCTAAGTTGTTATTTATTTAGAAAGGAGAGTAAGTTCTTAAACACACTCCTTAAGAGACTAGATCATAAAGGGCATGAATAATGACCTAATCTAATGCAAATTTTATTAAGTTTTATTTTAATTTTTGGACTTTGTTATTTGACACAGACTATGAGATTTCATATGCCAAATGCATGAGAAATAGGTTATGGACCAAAATCAGAAAGAAGGAGGAGTGTTCCACCTTGGCTCTCAAAGGTCAAGCCATTTTCTCTAGCAAAGGTAGAACCCCTCCATTAGCAAGAGTGAAGCAATATGATTTTTATGCATGATGAGAACACAACATCTAGCTAAGGGTTGCTAAATCTTTTATTATCTTGATTTATGTCCTAGCTTTATGAGATTATGAGTTATTTAATTTTAATTTTGAGTTGATTAATTGATAGAAAATTTTTTTAAGAGCCTAATCACATCCGTCATCAAATAATGAATAAACTAGAAAATCATGTCATCCTAATGCACAAGCTAAACAAACATCAAATTTTATAAAAGCATAAAAGAATAAGAGATAATGTGGCTCCACTACACAAACCCAAAATGAAATGGGTAGCCAAGCTCTACCCTTATACAACCCAGATTATAAATTAATGATTATAATTTAGAAGGAATTTATGTTATAGGAGTCCTCATTCTTCATTTCTTCTTTTCTTTCTTTCTTCATTTCTTTCTTTCTTTTGATTGGTTGGGATGTGGTTACTCCAAGACTTCACATGGTGTATAAGACTTATTCTTATGATCAACGTTCATTCTAATCCCCCATAACATTCATTCCAAATCTTAATTACAAAATTACATTAAAAAGGAAAAGATAAATCTAATTGAACCTGTAAAACAGAGATTAGCTAAACATACCACACAACCCAAGCATGTATATGAATAATTTTGACTTAGCACCCCACACATGGGTAACGAAGCCCACATATCCTAGTTTAGATTATGCTTAAGGGTATAAGCAACTTGCACAACAAAATTATTTATATTTTTATTACAGCGCCCCTTAAGCACAATCCCCTGCAGAAGATATGATTAGGCAAAGATCACCCTATCATCTAGTCTATGCATATGCACCCTAACTACTAGTCTAAAAATATTACATCATAAAATAAAAATCAAACCATGCACGCCAAACATAGAGCTAGAAATGGTGACTTAGCCTAATGTGTGCCATTTAAGCTTGTGTATGTCTTAGCTAGTTTTAAAGTTGGAATTTTCTAAGTGTGAGATTCAATTAGAGGGTGGTTTCATTTCAAGTGATTTAGTTAATTTGTCAATTTTATGTGGGGATTTGGTTTGGTTTGAATGAACCTACATTTAGTTACTAAATGTTGTAAAGAAAAGAAAAGAGAAGAGAACTTCTCTTTCATCCCTACCTTAAGGAATTTCTAAGGTAGATTCATTAATGATTTTTTCTTTAGTGAACATTTTATTATGTGTTTTAATTAACCCTAAGTTTAGATTTACTCTAAATAGTTATATTCAATCAGAAAGGCCTCTTAGGATTAATTAGGGTGAATTACTATCACATAACACAACCATTTATTTATTCCCACCATGTATACCATGCACATGAAGGATCCTAAGCATAGCTATACATGCAAAGCAAACTTTAGCACACTTTGATGATGAATGCTAAGAGATGTTGTTTTAAGAAAATTTGGATATTCCATGAATGCATGTTTTGTAGAAAAGGGGATTCTTATCCATTAACAAAATGCACATCACATGTATAAAATACATAAGTGAGTATGGTGCCATTATTTTCTACACTAGGGTGTAAGGTACAAGACCTACTTGGGGCTACTTAAAGCCTCACAATCCCAAGATGTCCAGACTAATATACCACTTTTCTTAAATACAAGTGAGGGCACAAAAAGAATCCAATGGATGGAGAAGTATGCAAAAGATTTTTGTTTGGTTTGGTTGTGCAATTTACATATGTAAATGTGAAGATCCTTCTTAAGTCATAACATAGAAATGCATAGGAATATATTTAAGCAAGTGTTCTTTTAAAATGAACTATACACTTTGCAAATCCTATTCAAATCCATGTTAAGAGAAGAGAAGAAAATCACATAATACATTTTATGCTATAATCACATGCAAGCTTATAAGTATTTATAAGTAGCATCCTTCATTCATAATCTTTGATTTATATTGAAAATAATTTTGATTTAATAGTGATAATAGCCGCTCATATTCTTATCTTTAACCAAAACATGTAATTTGACATAAAGGAAATATTTTCTTTTATTTGATTTTTTAAAAGATATGAATGCATGATTTTATATGGTATACAATATTTAGCAAGCTTGGAAAGAGATAAAGTGATGTAAGCATATGACTTCATTCACCCTAATTAATTCCTAAAGACAATCCTATAAGATAAGATTATTTAAAGTGAATCAAAATTCTTTAAGAGTTTTTTATTTTTTGATTTGATTTAAAAATTATTTGTGAGAAAGAGTCTGCTGGTCCTATCCCATTTCCCCCATGTGTGAATTAGTTTGGTTTAATTTTAAGAACAATTAAGTTGATTTTATGTTTTATTTAGGTTAAGGTGTGAATTAATCCATTAATTACCCCTTACCTATACCACTTTAACATAATTAAAAAAATAATTATAAGCCAACATATGATATGCAATCACATGAAATTTAAATCAACAATGCACCTAAGAAATAAAGGGGCCTAATACAATTGGCTCATATATTGATTAATTTAATTAAAGGGTTTTTAAGTATTTCATAACCTTCACACATGTTGGATATGATTTCCTCAAACTTACCTTAGGCTTGAACACCTAAGGATCTACCCAAGAAGAGATTGATTAATTTCATATTAATTTTGAAAGTTTGATTAACTAATTAAGTGATCATTATATTAATCAATTATGTTGGATTAAGGAAGTGGGGGTTTAGGAATAACTTAGGTAAAATATCTCAAAAATATTTCATAAATCTCCTCTTTACTTAAACAAGTATAATTATCTCAATTAAGGGATTAAATCACTGTTCATATGCTTAATTTTAATTAAAGTGGGATTAGGTAAATCAAGCAATTCTCCTAATTAATCCAACAATAAATTCCAAGAAAATCATGAGAGGCACATGCCATCCCACTAATCAACCCTATGAAGTTTGAAATTAATTGCTAGAATAATTAAGGAGTAATTAGCCTAATTATATTCCTAATAAAACCCAAATTGAGTGAATGTTACTATTCAAAATCAATCAAACTTAATTTTATATTATTCCCCTTTGAATTATCTTTAAAATGAACTTGAGTTTACATTTTTTTTTTTTTGGATTTTTCTACATTTAATTATAAATTTATGAACTTTTTATGATTAAGGAGGAATTAAACTAGCGGCGCATGCATTTTTCCCACATGGCCGATCTCAAATCGATGCGGTGGATTAATCCTATGGTTATAAAGGGTTTAAATCAGTGGATCTAATCAATTTAAACATGGATTTCCATTCAAAACACGTGGGATGGATGGATCAAGATTCATCCCTACCTAACCTACGGGAGACGGAGGTTGTCCATCCTCCATGGCATGATCAGAGCTCACCTAAGCTTGGATTAGGCTAAGATTTACCCCACACCATCAAGAGGAGTAAGGAAGAACATCCAACGGTTAGGATCTAATGGGGTTACAATTATCTTTACAAAAACCAAGAAATTTTCAATGGAGGATCGATTTTGAATAATATCTCATTGGAGGCTATCACCGGCACTTCCAACGGAGGAGGTAGCTTTGTCTAGTGGAGATGAAGCTTTGTTGAACGTTTCAAGCCTTGATTTGAAGTGGATTGCTCAATTGACCAAGCTCCCCTTCAATGGCTTGCAGCTTTGATCGAAACCCCCCTTCCCATGGCTTGACGACTTGGGAAACACTTTTGGTGAGCTCGACTAGCTCCCTTGATGGTTCTTGCAAAGTGAATTTGGGTTTAGTGGAGAATTGGATGAATTGGAGTTTTGAATCACCTCCCCTATTTTGGCTTAAGCAAAATCGAGAAAGAGAAAATGGAGAGAGCTTCAAAATGCTTGATAAGGCCTTAGTTTGGGCTTTTGTCTGTTGAGGTCAAACTTGAGGTGTGGACACTGAGAACCATCTTGCCATTTTTTATTAATTGCTTGGATTGATTGGTTTGTTTAGGTTATTAGGGATTCCATGTGGTTATTTTGTGAGGGTGGAGGAGGAAGTGCACATGTGCTAGAATGTATGAGTGATCCAAGTGGAGAATTCATTGGAGGGTCAATTTGGCCTTTGGGTTGTAGTTGACCCAATCCCATTGGGTCATGTTCACCACCCTCCTTGTTGTCCAGGTGGTCTACTAGGAGGATGCCAAGTGGCTTCGAGAAAGAATTGGCCAAATTCCAAATGAATTTGGCCATAGGTTACCCTTTGACCCAAGGGTAAAATGGTCATTTGGCCTTAATTTTAATTTTTTCCAAATTTGAAATGATTCAAAACTAGGTTGGGCCAAATTTTAAGTGATTTGGAGTTTATTTAGCTTGGATTGGTTCAATTTGATTCATTTAGGTCAAAATGGTTGACCAATTGGTCAAATTGGGTCAAATTATGGGTTAGGTCAAGTTCAAATGATCATTTGGAGCCTATGGTGTCATTGGTTTGGTTCAATTTGGTTTATATTTAGCTTTGGTTCATTTGAGTTCATTTAGGTCAAATGGGGTAAGTTGACCAATTTGACCCATTTGACCCAATTGGGTTAGGTCATGGCTTGGTTTAGGTTTTGTTGATCATTTAAAATATGTTGCAAGCTTTGGTTTCAATCAATTTTAGTTTGGTTCAATTTCAAGTTGATTTGACCTTTTAGGTCAAGTTGGATTCATGGTCAATTGAGCTAGGTTGGGTCTAGTTGTCCAATTGAATCTTTGGTCAAGTTCAACAAGTGATTTGGAATGAATTTGACCAATCAATTTAGCTTAGATCAAGATTTGACCCATTTTGACTTTTTAGGTCAAGTTGGTTCAACTTGGGTTAAGTGGCTAATTAAGCTAGGTTTTACCCAAATGATAACTTGGTCATGTTCAATCATTGATTTTGGATTGGTTTAGATCAATGGTTTCAATCAATTTGGCTTATGGTGGATTTTGGCTCATTTGGGTTTCATTTTGAGCTAAGTTTGACTTGGTTTGACCTAACTTGAGTGATTGATCATCCTAGGATGATTGTTTCTCACAATGTGAACTTAGATGAGCTTAATTCGATCCAATTTGGGTTGGATTAGAATTTAGCTCAAAAAGATACTTTAGGTCACTTTAGGTCAAGTGAGCCTAAATGAGTCAATTAACTTGATCAAGGCTTGATTCAAGTTTGGTTGAACTCACATATGGACTTATGATTGAAATATAAACCTAATTGCAAGTGATTTGGAGTCAAATGGGTTTTGATTCATTTGACAATTTCAAGTCAAATTGGTGAATATGGGTTTGACTTGGGTTAGTTTGATTTTGGTTTGGTGATTGAAGTTTATTTTATATTTGGGCATGTGATTGAAGAGTTGGTTGTTTTAAAACAAAATCCAAAGGTTTGGATTGATTTGAGAATAATTTGGCTAATTTCAAGGATTTGACTTGAAAAGGCATAAGTTAAATTTTGGTTAGATTTGGATTTGAGTTTTGAATTGATTTTAGTTATTTGAATTTATATATCATTTATATTTATGAATATAAATGAGAATATAAATGGGTTATGAGAAAATCTCTTGAATATGAGAAAATCTCTTGAATATGGATTGATTTAAATTTTGTTAAGGGCCAAGTCCATAAGATTAAATCATAGGGCTTAGGCAGGATTTTGATTTTGGATTTAATCATGATTTTCAATCATTTGATTTGAATTTTGGATTTGGATTTGGTATTTGAATTGAATTTATGGTTTAGTTTGAGAAGGTGATCATGGATTGGCTTTAGGATATAAGGTATGTGATTTCTCTAAATCCCTAAGGCATACCTCAATCCTCTAAAACCTTCTAAGTCTCTGGAGTTAACTATTCACCTAATCACTAGAAGTGTCTTAAGACTAAGGAACTCTTAGTGTCTATAAGAGTCCAAGATATATCATAAGGAGATTGAGAAATCACTCTAAAATTGAGGTCAACAAAAGGATCCCACAATAGGTGTGGTGTAACTGACAAGGCATGTATTGGCATTGACCGAGATAATCAACTATGTCCAAACGATCACAAGCACTATCGAAAACAATCTAATCTTAAACCCAAAAGGTAGATAGAATCACGATCTTAGTGCAATGTAGCTCAACTTATGCTAAGGGAATAAGAGAGGGAAAACTGATCTGTTGAGGGATTGAGTGTATGAACCTTCCACTAGGGAAGCAAGTTCGAGCTATCCACTGGGGATAAGGGTTTGAATCTAATTTGGTTACATGATTTATGGAAAAAAGATCCGTTGGGGATTAGAATCTATTATCCATCGGGGATGGGTGTATGAGCCTTTTACTAGGGAAGTCGGTTTGGGTTATCCGCTGGGGATAAGAGTTTGAATTTGAATATCATTTGTTTAGGAATGTATCCACTGAGGATAAGAGTTTGGTTGGATTTCTTTGATTTAGACTCCATTGGGAGAGTTGGTTTAATTTGTTATGGCTCCACTGGGGAGGATGGTTTTGAAATTATGGTATATCCGATGGTGACAAGGACTAGGTTAAATTTGATGGGTTTTAATTTTTAATTTGGCTCATGGACCCAGTTGGTGTGTGATGGACCACTATGGAGGGGCAATGGGGGCCTTGGCCTACCTTAGATTTATAAGTCCAAATGGGTAGTCTACCAGCCACAAAGTAGGACTATCCAACCAAAGGGTTGCCTTTCGGTGTGTAATAATTATGCAAGGAAGAAGGCATAGCAGACTTACATCTTTCAAAGTGGGGGAACAACTGCTAGGGTGACGTGTTGGTAGCACAACAAATCAAACCAGACCTAGGGCGACTACTGAGAGAGTGTCATTGGGGATCTTACCTCAACTTAAGAGTAGTCAAGATTAATTTCATTTTAATTTGATATACCTAGTCGGTGTGCGATGGATCACACTGAGAAAATGCTATGTCATCCTTGTCCTATCTCAGATTTATCGATCCAAAGGGGTAGTCTACCAGCCATAAGGTATGACTATCCAACCTAAGGGTGACTACTAAGAGAGTGTCGATAGGGACTTATCTCAGCTCAAAAGTAGTCAAGGGTAACTTTATTTTAATTTGATGGACCCAATCGGTGTGCAATGGATCGCACTGAGAAGGGGCTATGCCGGTTTGGGCCTATCTCTAATTTACCAATCCAAAGGGGTAGTCTACCGGCCAAAGGGTAGGACTATCCAACCTAAGGGGTGTCTTTCGGTGTGCAACGGCTATGCTAGAAAGAAGGCATAGCAAACTTACATCTTTTAAAATAAAGAATAGCCAGGGGACACAGCAACAAATTGAACTCAGCTAGGCTGCCCATCTGCAGCAACAATCGTGTTGGAAAAAATGCATAACAGACTTATATCTTTCAAAGCAAGGAAGACCGCCAGGGTGACCTGTTGGTGGCACGATAAGTCAGACCCGACCTAAGGGCAACTACTAAGAGAGTGTCATTGGGGACTTATCTCAACTCAAGAGTAGTCAGACGATTCCTATAGGGAGTTTTGCTGACACTATCCTAAAGATAAGATGCCAACTTAAAAAGGTGTTGTTGGAGTGTTCTCCTAATCTACAAGTGAATATATATTTTATTTTATTTTATGTTTTCGTGGACCTTGTTGGTGTGCGACATACCACACTGAGTAGGGGCTATATCAGTCTTGACTTATCTCAGATTTACTAAACCAAGAGAGAATTTGCACATCTACAGAATTGAATCTCCAACCACATGGTTGGTTATTATGAAAGGGGAACTGTCCAATCCAGAAGCAACCTGGGTAGTGTCTAAATAGGGTCGCAAAATACATGATCCAAATATAGTACCTATATGGGAGGTGTCATTAGGGGCATTATCCTGGACCCTATAAATAAGAAAGCCTGTAAGTATACAGTTGCCAACTCAAGGAGAAAGTGTAGCAGACTTATATCTATCATGAGTGGTGTATCAACCTGGTGGGTCACTGTCAGCATAGCAAACACCAACCAACCTAAGGTGTCTATCAGTGTGCGATGATCAGTCTAGAAAGAAGGTGTGTAGACTTATATCTTCTAAAATGGAACTGATCACTTGGATAGTCTGTCATCAGCTCGACAAGTGTTATCCGACCTAGGGCTACCCATCAGTGTACAATGGTCGCGCTGGAAAGAATATGTAGCAGACTTACATCTTCCAAAGCAAGGATGACCACTGGGGTGACCCATTGTTGGCACAATAGATCAATCCGACCTAAAGGCGACTACTAAGTAGGGAGTCATGAAGAAGGAATGGACCCAGACTTAAAGTAACCAGGAGGAAAGGAACCATTGGGTGACTTACCCTAAACCTTAAATATACTCAACCCAATCAATGCACGATGGCTAGTTCAAGAAGAAAGCGTAATAGCCTTATATCTTCTTAAACAAAGTCATCATGGGGTAGCTTACCAACCGCACAATAAGGCCTACCAAACTAATAGGGCACTCATCAATATGCAATGGCCAAGGAAGGAAAGCGAGCAGACTTACATCCTCCAAAATAAGAAGACCACTGGGGTGACACACTAGCAGGGTAGCACGTCAACTCGACCTAGAGCAACTACTAAGTCAGTGTTGCTGGGGGCATTACCCCAACTTGAAGTAACCCGAGATAAAAGATTTGTGTTTGTTCATATGTTTGTGTGTAATTTTGTATTTTTGTTGTACTAAAGAAGGATAGGATATCACTTAGGTTTCTCATACCTAATCTAAACACATCGTGGCAGATTCGCAAGCAAAGATGTTTTTCAACATGGAAGAAATGGAATTTGAGATCAAATCTTCATTGATAATTGTTTCTAAACATGATTTGTGGATACTATTTCTTTAGGTACAACCCGTTGATTGGAAGCATCGAGTTCTCTCTCTTATGATTAATAAGCTGATAAGATCCTCCTTGGTAGGCCTTCTTTATGGAAAAAAGGGCCTTCCTAAGTGGGTTCAAACTTGCCTCCCATCATATGATGGGCAACAATTGGTCTCCTTAGAACTAAAACAAGCTCTCCTACTTGAAAAGATCTAAGACGGACCAACTTGTTGTGAGCTTGAATCATTTTGGTTTTGTACAACTCAAGGTTCTAGCATGCTTGTAGGCGTCTCTCCTCCAAACCTTCGAGCTCTTCTAACCATAACTTGGCATTCTGCTCCATTGTGATCTTGCTACCCACATCTATCCTTAGTGATGGGAGTTGAACTTCTAATGGTAGATCCACTTCGGACCCATACACTAAGGAGAAAGGGGAAGACTGAGTTGGAGTTTTGTATGTAGTATGGTAAGCCCACAAGACTTCAACCAACTGCTCATGCCATTGCCACTTATTATCATCGAGTGTCTTCTTTAATATTTGGATGAGAGTTTTGTTGAAGGCTTCTAACTATCCATTTTCTTTTAGGTAGTAGATGGTAGAGTATCTCTAATCAATGATATGTCTCTGGGAAAAAATATTGATCTTGGTGCTCTTGAATACAGTACCATTATCATATATAATTCATCGAGGCACCCCAAACATATATACGATATGGTTCCTGAAAAACTAGAACACATGTCGAGTTGTGACCTCTCTGAGCAAAATCACCTCTGCCAACTTGGAAAAGTAGTCGGTGGCAGCTAAGATGAATCGATGACCCTTAGAAGGAGGGTCGATCAAACTCACTCTGTCGATATCCCAACACTCGAATGGCCATAAGGCCAATGTTGGATGTAGAATGTTGAGTGGTTGGTGTAGGATCACACTATGTACTTGACATTTATGGTATCGCCTAGCCACATCCATGCAATCTGTGAGTATCCTAGTCTCTTGATCTTGGCTTTCATCTTGGACGGTTGATGCTTCACATAACCGAGTGTACCTCGATCATCTTGGGCTTTATGTTTGTCCAAATAACATAACCACATATGATCAAGAATCTACAAGGTGCCATCCATGAGCATAGGAAAGTGCTCTCACCATCGATGGTAGTGACTTCTCTTGAAGTAGTTTGCCTATATTTAGATAATCCATGAATGACTACCTCTGATCTGACTTATCATCCTTTTTGGCAATGAAAACCTCTCCTTCAAGAGAGTATCTATCAATGAGTTCAGCATCAATAAGGGATAAGACTTATCTATTTGGATCCTTATTGGTATGGACTCATCTTCCGGATATGACAACTCCTTAGCGTGCTTGGCTAAAGCATCTACTACAATATTTTCTTCTCGAGGAATCTTGTAAATGGTAACCTTTGGGATTTGGGCCAATAATTCTATGGTATACTTATAGTAATGAAGAGCTTATGCTTTAGAACCTTATAAGACCCAGCGATTTCATTGATGACTAATTAAGAATCCCCAAAGATGTTGATGTTTTGGATGCTTAGTAATGTAACTCAGATAATCAAGCCTCATATTATTGTTGGTGCATGGATTGGAGATGATATGAGAATCTCATCATCATGATCCGAGTTAGGAAAAATATTCCTATCTTCAGGATAGTAGATCATGATTCTTCTCTCTTTGAGGAAGCTACACCATCAAAGTACATCTCCAAGAATCTCCTAAGTTTGATTTGTTCATGGAGGTCATCATTTAGCAATTATAGAAGTGGGTGTCTTTGCTAAAAATCTGCTAGTGTTTATCTTTTCACGCCATGAGGGTGAAAAAAAATAATGTGTGATGAAATCATAGACCAATGCGCCAATCGTCCGAATAACATCAGTCGTGTCATGAGATATTACAATGGATTGATTCTGGTGATCAAGTTCACCTTATGAGAAAGCATGTAATGTCGTAGCTTTTGGGATGCAAAGATTAAAGCTAGGAAATGCTTCTCAATAGGTGGATAGTTTGCTTCAGCAAGGATTAGATGATAGCTGAGATAATAGAGAGCATTCTCTTTCTTTTTGTCATTAACTTGGGCCAACAGAGTGCCAAGGGAGTCATCTAATGCAGTAGTATAAAGGATGATGGCTTGCAGGATAGGGGCTACTTGGTGGTGTCATTAGGTGATATCTTCAAAGGCATCGGCACTTGTCATCCCACTTGAACTTGGCATCCTTTTGACAAGTTTTGAAAATACATCTCGATAGGTTGGATATAAAGTGTCTTAGATACGCCAACCGCCCTTGGAATGATCTGAGTTGAGTTAGACTTTTAGAGAATGACATTTCTAATATCGCTTTTATCTTCTCCAAATTGATTTCAATTCTTCGATGTCGGACAATAAACCCAAGGAACTTCCCTGAAGCTACTCCGAATGCACACTTTAGGGGATTCATTTTGAGGTTAAATTATCGTAACCATTCAAAAACTACTCTAAAGTTAAAGAGATGGTCTTCCATTTTTTTACTTTTGACTATAAGATCATCGACATAGCACTCGACTTGATGATGAATGACTTCATCGAAGATTCAAGTCATGGCCCACTGGTAAGTAGCAACTGCATTTTTAAGGTCGAAAGGAATAACCCTATAGCAATAGATTCTGATTATGGTTTAAAAAGTAGTATTTTTCTCATATTCAGGGGCCATCTTAATTTGGTTGTATCCAAATGAGCCATCCATGAAAGAAAAGACTGCATGAGATGAGACAATGTCCACCATCAGTCTTGATATGAGTAGTGGAAATTCGCCTTTTAGATATTCCTTATTTAGATCCCTAAAATTGATGCATATGAGGATTTGGTCATTCTTCTTCTTAACTGGGATGACACTAGACAACCAGGTAAAGTATTTTTCTTCCTGGATGAAACCAACATCGATCAGTTTCTTGACTTTGAAAATGACATGTTGTTCAATGTCTAATCGCATGCATCTAGGAGCTTGCTTGACAGGGTTAGTACTAGGCTCTATTGCTAGTTTGTGGACTATTACATTCAAAAATAAATGGGCATCTCTTCATAATTCTATAAGCGTCCATAAACTTCTCAATAGCCAACTAAGTCATTGGTTTTGTTATAATTCAAGAACTAATGTCGGGGCGTGGATTATCTTATTCTAAGTTAATTTCTTTGAGCTCGTCGATGGTTGACCTAATCTCCTCTTTGGTCTCTGGCGGTGCATCTTTGACTTCAAAATTATTTGGAGCATCTGAAGTTCTAAATACATATCCTCATATGAGTTAGCATGATTTGAAAGAACTATCGATTCAATGATTGTTGATGACTAGCGTAATCATCATCATCGGACCTTACTTGTACTAAATCTTAGCTTTGGCCTTGATTGAGAACTTTTGCATTTATTCTCTCATATTCTTTTGAAATAGTCTGACCTATGCTTTGACCAAGTATGTGGGATTAACCCTTTCTTTGCTAAGTTTAAAACATACGATGAGTACCAATCAAAAGGTAATTTTATTAAATCTTTATATAAATCATCCTCAAGTTCTACATCAACTTCTTGACTTGAGGATGATGCTCCCAAAAAGAACCTCTGAGTCTTCATAGCTGTGGATGATTAGGGGCTTTCTTAACTACCAAACCCTCAACTTTTTGTGAGAAAAGTTAGGTTAGAGCTAAGGTTCCCAACTGATGCCTGATTATTTCACATACAGACTTGGATACAATTATGCTTTATTTTAAAGTCCAGTCTTCATCACTAACCTGCTCAAATGTCACCTCAAAAAGGATTTGTTGCTAAGAAGGATTGGCTGGTATGTTAACCACATAAGACTCATCTTCTGAACCAGATTCTAAGTCTATCAGGATAGCAGGTGTACTCTTGGTGGTTGAGATATACCTTCTATTGGGTGCCCAATAGAGAGGCTTTCCACCTCTGGGGTTGCCTTTGAACTATCCTCTTCCTCTGTCTGGTAGAGGTCGGGTCATCCTACCCATATGTTTGAATGGAGTAACGAACTATGAGTGGAATCTAATTTTAGGCTCTATATCTTCCTCTGAGTCCGTGTCTCGCTCCCTTTTATTTTCTTCTTCCTTTTCTTTTTCTTTTCTTTCTTTTATCCCTCATGGGGATCTTGACTAAATTTGTGAGAATGGACTTGTTGATTTTGGGGGAGATAATAGGTTGCATTCTCATATATCTTGACCTCCTGATCTGTGAATGGTTTGAGATCTCCTTTGACATAGTACTCAATTCTACCTCTCATGAACCTCATCACTGATGTAGAGAGGATGAAACTATGTTATTTTCATGTATCCATAGTCTCCTGAGAAAAGAATTGAAAGATGTATCTGAGTCTATAATGTGAAACTTAGCTTCAGTCTTTCAATCATCTATCTCATGTGGGAACACTATGGTGCTTAAGGCCCTCTCGCCTTATTCATTAAATCTTCTCAACATCATCCTTTCCTTTTAGAGTTTAGAGATGTCAATCCTCAAGTAAGCAAGGTTTCTTAGACACATAATGTTGACTGATGCACCTTGGTCAACTGGAACTCTTGATAGCTGTATCCGCCAACATCTATTATAATGTAAAAGAGCCGGTTGTGCTCGGTCGTCCCTAGAAGTAAGTCTACATCACTAAATGTAACTCCTAAGATATCCTTCGAGTGGTGTGCCTTCTCTTCAATAGCAGTCAGCTGAGCTAAGCATATCTCTGGATTAAGTAGAGCCTTGATTAGAGATTCTCTCATTTCTTTAGATAAGACAAAGTCATATGCTTAACTTAGATGGCAACTTTCTAAGATGAGATAGGACATTGTAATCAACTCTAACTTGGTTTGTCACAAGCATATCCATAGGTGGAGCATCTTGTGGAGGGGCTATCTGCTCACTAGAAACAATGACTTATTTACCTTTATCCTGAGGTGCTACCCTAAAAGGTAAAACTTTGCCACTACGTAGGTTAACTTCAGTGACTTCTTAGAATGATGAATTTATGAAAAATTCTACCTTCTTATCGAGCATACATATAGCTTCTCCTATGAGATCCTCAGAGTCGGTTGACTCCTAGTTAATCTCTAGAGGTGAACCTAATTAATTCAGAAAAGGAAAGTCTGACTCTGAATCAAAAGAAAAGGATCAAAATTACTATAGCTATTATTTTTTTCTAGACTTGGAGAGTTTTCAACAAGAATAAAATCAAATGCATCAGAAGTGGACAAGATGTAAGTAGAATCTGCTTTCTTCATTGATTTTTTTTTGGGGTGGAGGTACATGATTGAAATCAAGAAAATAAAGTAAGAGATTTAATGCCCTTGTTCATTGATATAATGCTCTTGCAGGTAAAAGAGAAGCTAACAAAAGAAGAAGTAGCTGTAATGGTGGATGGAGTGCTGGACTCGGATGGTGGTTACACTACTGGACTATCTCGGGCAAGTATGGTGAGATGCTACCTGCTAGGCTGTCACCTTCACCGAGTTATCCTTTGTAACTAGCAAACCTTCATTGGTTTTGGAGGTTTGAGCTGCTTCAGGCACATACAAGAAAAGTTTTTTACCTTAGAAATAATTTTCTTAGAGTTTTGAGATAAGGAGATATCACAACCTTCTTTGGTATTAAGAGAATTGTAAGTATCCCCAAAGATTACTCTAATAGAACTAGATGGTTGTTCTAATAAGTATTCCTTTAGGATAACTATAGCTCCCGACTTGTAGTTATGCTCAAGTTAGTCCTTAAAAGTGATACAATCCTCTAAGATATGGCCTAACATGCGGTGGTAAAGGCAATAGCTAAGATCATCGCTTTTGCCCACTTCCTCCTGCCTCATAGGCTCTGGTAACTGAAAGTTAAGTTTTTTAAGATACTCTTAAATATTTTTCTAACTACCTCTCTCTTGAATGAATATGTCATATTCAATATATCGATAAGAGTAGGTGGATAGTAGGTACAATGCGGTGGATATAAGTACCGCTGTTGGGTAGGCAGTTGAGGTGGTGGAAATAGTCATTGTGTCAACTGTGATGGCTGATATGACAGCTGAGGTGGTTCGCAGAGGAGGTGGCAAAGGAGGTTGTTATGCTCAGGGTCTCTCATACAAGACTCTAACTAGCTGCTTCCCTCTGTCCACTGACACAATTATCCCTGGCTTCTTCTCGAACACCTTCTGCGGCTTGGGATGAGGTGATTGGTCGAGAAGGGAAACTATTTGGCTTCATCTTACAGACTAGCCGCCTTGTTGATTAGTTTCTCAAATATTTTGATGGTAAAGCCCTTAAGCATGAAGGCAACCGGGCCAAGGATATTCTTGAGAAGAATCTAAATGGCATTATGTTTGGACAACTGTGGCTCATATTTCATGCTCAGGTTGCGCCACCTGAGAATATAATCAACAAGGGACTCATTGGGATTTTGCTCTACTATAATGATGATGTTGCCTACAGTCACTCTTTGTTGAGCTCTAGCAAACCTCTTAATGAAGTGGTGCTCTAACTTAGAAAAAATCTTGACCTAACCATTGAGTAGTTCGGTGTACCAATCAAATGCAACCTTTACTAAGCTGCTGACAAAATTTCTAAACATGAGTGTGTTGATGCTACCAACGTTGCAACAGCTAGCCCAAAAATATGCAATATGTTGTCGTGGGTTCTCACTACCATCAAAGATCTTGAAGGAAGGTGGCACAAAACCCTTGGTGTATTGAATTACATCAAATTCCTTCGGGTATGGTATACCCTTTGTAATAGATGAGCTCCCCCTGGCTTGCATCATTGCTTCCATCACTTGCTTTTCCACCATATGCTTGACGTCTTTTCAAGCATAGAGGTGTTATATGTGACCTTTCTATGCAAACTAACAACATCATCATCTATGGGAGTGCACCTAGGGAGAAGGGCGAGGTCATGAGTTTTGCAATGCTAAGACCATCCATCAACTCTACCTTCTTCTCCATCCGCCTATGGTCCCATTTGGGTCCGTTGAGGAAGAAGACCGTGCATCAGATGCATTTGGTTGCACATGAATTTGGGGAGCTTTGAGAATCTAGGTCGCAGCTGTCGCAAAGTTACGACTCGATATACCCTTTCGCAGTCCACGATCAAAGATAGGTTTTTTTTTCTATATTGCTTGTTTCTTATCACTAAGCATTCTCCCAGTGCCCTCGATCCATCCATCCTTTGCCCTATCTCACGACTGGAACTCTCATCTCTGTTGAAGCTCACCATGAGATAGGAAACTGAGGGATTTGGCCTTAACTCTCATCTCTGCTCAACTGGATTTCATCTTCCTAAACCCCCTCTACCCAAGATTTTTTCTTCGCACCCTCATCTTCTTTGCTTGCGAAGGTAACCCTCGCTTTCTTATCTCATCCCTTCGTGAGCATTAGTTTTGGTAGATCCATAATGCATTATCTGTTTCTCCTATATCATCCCTTCTCCCGAGATTTAGTTTGTGTAGATCCCGTGATTCATTATTCCATTTCGGCTTATTTACGCATTATATTTTGAAGGACAGATTGAAACTTCTATGTTATGAGGGAAAATGTAAACATTTTGGATGGTTTTTAGCTCTCCTTTTGCCCATCAGTTGTAGTAGTGTGAAACATTATGGATGTTTTTGATATGAATGTTATTATTTGGAGATAATGCAGCTTATCTTAGTTTATGTAGAGGATTTTTGGTCATTTGTGGACAAATGTCCATACTTTGCTCTTTATGTTTACAGTTAATTACCTCTAATTTAGGTTTTAATATTTTACAATGCTTTGAGTAATCATGATATTTATGTTTTCTATCAGTAAGGGTGGTAGCATTTTATGTGATTGTAACCCTTCTTTTAGAAATTTGGATGCTCACATATATTGCTGCTCCTTCGGATAGATTCTGACTGAGCCTGAGCCATCCTTTTTTTTCTTAAACGCATCTTTCTATGCTTGCTTATGTATTTTTTGAGCTTCTTGCAGGTATGTGTACAGGGTGGAATTTTGCAATAGTTATGTTCTTTTCTCAAGAAGGGACTGCTACCTTTCTGCTAATTTTTACTTTACTTTTTCCTGTAATCTATCTTGTATTAGTTAGGGGAATTTCTTCAATAGGTTTATAGTAGCTCTTGGGAGTATTAACTTTAAGATTTTTTTTTCTACAAAGACTATGTATCTTCTATTTATGTTAATAAAATTTCTATCATTTTGGGGAAATAGTTTTCTTTTGCTTTTTGATTTTCATTTTTAAATATTCTACAGTGTCACCCATCTTCATATTAATAATTCTATTATTTATACATATTTTTATCAAGGAATATGAGTTCAAGGATCTCTACTGGGTCCAGAGCTGTGTACTATAATTAAGGGTTGCAATGTTATGTATTCACTTCACGTAGGGAAGGAAATTATGGGAGGAGATTTTTTAGGTGTTCAAAAGTAGAATAAGAGATGATTGCAACTACTTTAGATGGGTTGATGAATATGAAGGTGACACAACAAACAGTGAGCATGCTAGGAGGATAACAATGAAAAATTTTATTTTAAAAAGATTTGATCAATAGGATAGTAAGCTTAATATTTTGATCATATTAGTTATTATACTTATAATTTTAATATTACTATTATTTATTAAGTAGTGTTATTTATTAAGTGATGTATAATATGCTAATATAATTTAGTAGACTTATGACTATATATGAGTATCACTTTTCTTATTTTTTTCCATTATGTTTATAATTACTCAGCTCATATGCTCATAGGGGCATTTTAGTTATTTATGTATAAATAGCTACAACACAGTAGATTCTAAACTGAGTTTTCAAATATAATCTCAACTTCCTACCACCAGCTTCTTCTACATTAGCTTCACAATTACTTTAGAAAAGTTGTAGCTGCCCCAAACAGACCCTATATGATCATCCTTCTGCTTGAGCTGGTGGATGAGGTGTTGAGTCGAGTGAGATGTGTCACCTTCCTAGAGCATGGCACCTTCCTGGCTATGCTGATCCTATTATAAGGACCCTCATGTGTCGACCATGGGGACCTCAGTTGTGTTGTCCAACATGTCATCTTCATCAGGATCAACGTAGAATCTATCCTCCTTTTGATTCGAGTGATCACTACCAATAATCTACTTGATTACAGTGCAGTAGTCCTCTATGATATTGTCTAAAGAATTTTCTATCTGCCTCGGCTCTACAGAATGTAGACTATTGTGATTGATCGTGACTTTCTACTATATACAAGATGCTCTTCTGGTGCACTCAACTGCTCAACTACCATGGGGACTATGTTTGTGTCCCTCCCCTCTCTCCCTCTGATTGTGGTAGAGGTGGTGCAACCACGATACTCTTAGATCACCACTCCTTTCTAACCACGGCTGAGGTAGAAGATCGAGCAGGGGAGCTTGATCTCACCTCAACAGGTGGAATGAATGGAGTAAGATCCTTAAGCCATAGCCAAATCACCAGTGGAGATGGTCTTTCCCCAGATGAGGACTTCTGAATCTTGGAGGGGGTGGTAGAAGCTATAAGTTGGATGAGTGATGGTGGACAGTGAGTGGAGCAGTGTGATGGCAAGGACATCGACTGCCTCTCAGCCAGAGATCTCCTCCCGTGTCGAACTGTGCCTATGAGGACAATGTTGTCTGAATGATTGACCATGATAGGGTGGCAATCAGGGAAGTCCATCAGGGTGGAGGTCGTCGACTGTCTAGAGTACCTTCTCCTCTCCCTCTTGCCTCCTTGGGCTGTAACTCAAACCTCAGTGGCTCTCTCTCTACAAATCTGATCATTGACACTCTTGGGAATCATTGACCACAAATCAAATAATGTGTTGTAGGCTCTACTAACCTGGTAAAGAACTGTCCTAAGATCAGCATAAGGCTTCCTCCCCTCCCTAGCCAGTACCTCAAAGTGTGCTGGTGATGAAGGTGATGTAGTGATCCTCCTGTAGTCCTCCTCTCCATCCGAAGCTGAGAGGGGGTGAAACTTGTTGCCACTCAAGAGTGGAGAGGTCTTATGAGGAGAACCCTCCTCAGCGACGTGGGAGGTAGCATCAATCTCCCTGGCTGGCCGCTCATGGTACCGCTTGATCTTCCTATTTTTGTTGCAGCACTGAGTGCGGGTGAGTAGGGCAGAGCGAGAGCTGAAACCTACCTTAGGGGAGATTATCTCGGAGGCCAAGATAGCCTACCCCTTTGGGGTAACCAAAGAGGAGGTAGTAGCCCTCACTAGAACTTTGGCGGGGAAATTGATTGAACATGTACATAAGCAACTGACACTGATACTAATCGAGGTGTTGGAACCATAGTGGCTTTCCTCTTTAGTGAAGGAAACTCAGGGTTAGACAGAATGTCAAAGCGGAGAAGTGGCATCTGTCCTATCACCTCCTCCCTCATGTGAGGGTGACCCCTCAAGTAACTCGACTCAAAGACGGCCAACCGATAAGATGAGTAGTAGTCGAGGTGTATATGGCCTGATCCAAGGCCAGATCCACACCCAACAGGAAAGAAAAGATGAATTTGTCGGAAGCCATAGTAACTAAACTGACTGGAGATGAGAAACAACTAACTGTGCAAAAATCACTGCATTTGTTGAAACATAACTAAGTCAAACCCTTGCTTTGATATATGTCTTCAATCATTGACCTTTATATTTGACTTAGAATTTGAATGCATGGTTAACAAAATTAGGTATGCTAAGTGGGGTTCATAGAATTTTGGGGAGATTTTTGATATTTGAGGAGAGACTTTGCCATAGATTTTTATTTAGAACCCATACTCAACAAATTTAAGTGTGTTGAGAGGTTTAAATATTTGGAGATACTTTGGAGATATAAGTTGTATGTTTGTTTGAGGTTTGATTTGGAAAACCTTTTCTTGGTAAACTCAATGCTAAAAGGTTTCAATTACATTTTTGGAAATTTTGTGAAAACATCTTTGTTTGTGGTGATTGTTTGATATATGTGTGATATATGTTGATTTGATTTGAAAATGGGGCATTACTTAACAAATTTATGCATGTTAGTTAGAGGCCAAATGTGTTTGATATATGTTTGTTGTTTGTTGATGATTTTAAAATAGGAACTCTCATTTGACAAATTTGGGTATGTCAAATGGTGTTCAAATGTGTTATGATTTTAAAAGAGGAAAATCTATTTAACAAATCTAGGTATGTTAAATAAAGTTCAATTTATTTTAATTTTTGAAAATGGAACTCTCATTTGATAAATTTGGGTATGTCAAGTGGAGTTCAAATTTGTTTTGATTTTCAAGATTTTGGAAAAGAGGAATTCTACTTAACAAATGTAGGTATGTTAAATTAAATTCAATTTGTTTTGATTTTTCCAAAAGGGAGACTCTCATTTGAAAATTTGAGTAAGTCAAATGGAGTTCAAATATGCTTTGAATTTGTGTGTGATATTTGCTTTTGAAAAGAGGGAACTCCAACTTTGCACATGTGGAATATTCTAAGTGGAGTTTCAATTTTATGTCATGATTTCATTTGAAAATAGAATTTTCATTCAACAAACTTTGGGCATGTTGAATGAAATTTATTGTTTTGGAAAATGTGCTTTTTGAAAAAGGGATTTTTAAAAATTTTTATTTTCATTTTGAAAAAAACCTTCATATAACAATCATAGGTATTGTTAAATGAGGTTTGATTATCTTTATGCCTTTTGAAAACTTCTTATGAATTTTGTGCAAACCATTTGTCATGTGAATTTTAAAAAGTGCTTTTGAAAAGTAACATTTTGCAAAGAGTTTATTTTCTTAAATATAGGATGAACCTTACCTCACCAAGCTAGTGTAAAGAGGTTCTAAATTTTGTCATCTCCTTTCATTAGTTAATTTAATTTTTACCTATTGGGAGACCAATAGGGGTTTCAAGACCTACATGGAGTGATGTCCTAAAACCCAAAGGATGTTGTCTAACTTTGCTTAAGGATGAAATAAGCTAAGTGTCAATGAAAAGAAAGATAGTCTCGAGCTAATATAAAATATAAGTACACTATCGATACTTGGAGATAAAAATTATCTACTAAAGATGGAGAGTGGAACTCTTATCCCAGAAGTCACCAGAAAATCTGTGGTGTTTATTTTTAGATGTGTATGGGAGGCACCAAGTAGATCGTAGGGGTGACTTATTGAAGTGATCGGGCACAATATTAAGGTATGATATACTATCTTGAAAGATAGAGTCATCACCCTTCAATAGACCTAATCATCTAATAAAGACTCCTAAGGCATGATGGGTCTTCGAATGTACTAGAGATTTTTCCCCTGCTTTACATGGATGAATAAAGTAGGGTTTATATTAAACTGGGTTCTAAAGTTTCCTATGAAGGCAAGCCTCTATAGTTAATTACATCCTAAGGAAGGTGAATTCCTTAAGAATAATATCGATTAAAGTAGGCAATTATTGTCTCCAAAGATTTTAAGTTAAGACTATCAAAGGATTGGTTATGTTTGGAAAATCAAATGGAAAAGACTTATTTTTTGAAGCCAAAGGGGATGAGTAGGGAATGCTCATGATACTAGGAAGCCTAGTGAGCATTCTAATCTATCATATAATTGGGTTTTTTATATTTGAAAGTGAAGAGTTTTATATGTTTTGAGTTGAAATTTTATTAGATTGCTAGGGCTTATAATCCACCAACACAAGGTTGTGGAGATGCATAAGAGGTAAGGATTTATGCTTGTATCCTAAAGGAAACACCTACCTCGGATCCTAAATCTAGGGAGCTTTGGGAAGAGCTAAAGCACGACTTAAATCTAAGTGAAGATGGGTGTAAGATTTACCTCCACAAGAGAGGATAAACAACTTGACTGTTGGGCTTACAACCGCCTGGAGTGGCTGCCAGCTAACTCCTCCAACAACTTTAAAACCATGTAGGCGAGTCTTATAAATTTGCAAGATAGTTAGACTATTATTCATTTAGAAAGAGACTAAAGCCCTTAAACTCACTCCCTAAGAGACTAGAGCATGAGTGGTATGAGTAATGACTTAATCTAATGCAAAAAAAACTTTTCAGTTTTATTCCAATTTTGACACTTCATTTTGACAAAAGGCTTTAGGATTTTGATGCCTATATGCATGATGAAATAAGATTGTTGGCTAAATTAGCAAGAAAGGATTATTTTCCACTACAAGGGATGCTCTCATAAGTCAAGAATTTCCTATCGTGCAAGAATTAAAATCCCCTATTTTCAAGAGCGAAATGATATGATATGCATGTTGTGAAACATTCAACCATTCAGCTAAGGGGTTGTTAAATCTTTTAATTATCTTATTTAATGCCTAGGATTTATGATAAGGTTATGAGTTATAGAAAATTTCAGTTATGAGTTGTAGTTGGGTAAAATATTTTACCTAAGAGCCTAATCTTATCCAGGCCACACATTAAAGCATCAATCATAAGAAATTATGAAAAGCATGTTATTTCTAAGCAACAAGCTAAATAACATCAAACAATTTTATAGTTACTACAAAAGAATAATAGGCCAGTGCGATTAGGTACCACCATACAACCTGAAAAGAAAGGATGGGTAGCCGAGCTCTACCCATATACAACTTAAAATTATAAAATAATTATTACAATTATAATAAATGTTATAAGAGTCTTCATTCTTCATGCTTTCATGTCTCCTTCATTTCTTCTTGTCCCTTTGATTTGGTGGACTTCAACACATCACATGGCCCCTAAGACAAAGCCTTCTAACCAATGCTCATCATTATCCCCCATAACACTAATCCTAATTTCTAATGCAAAATTACATTAAAAGTAGAAAAAGTAAATCTAACTACACCTACAAAATAAGTGTTAGCTAAACACACATACAATCCCAAACACTTATATATATATATATATATATATAATTTGGACTTAACACTCTGCACATGGGTAACCAAGCCCACATGTCCTAACTTAGATTATGCTTAGGGGTTTAAGCAACCCGTAAAGAGAGCATCTATATTTATTTTAAGCACCCCTTAAGCATAATCCCATATATAAAACATGATTAGGCTAATATCATCCTAACATCCAGTCTATGAAGCATACACCCTAACATCCAGTCTAAAAATAAAATATACATCATACCATTCACCGTCCTAACATAAGGCTATAAGTGATGACTTAGTTCTAATGTGTGTGTTAAGGCTTGTGTGACATGTCTTAACTAAACATTAGTATTATGATTTTCTAAGTATGAAAGACTTTCATTTAATATAAAGGGTTGATTTCACTTGAAGTTATTTAATTAATTTGAGAATTTTAATTTTTATTTTCTTTTGTTTCATATGATTACACTTAACGACTAAGTGATATAAAGAAAAGGAAAGAGGATTGCCCTCTTTCATCCTTACCTTAAGCCACTTTCTAAAGCATATTAATTTGATTTTGTTCTCTTTAGTGAATGACTTATTAAATATTTTAGTTAATCTTAAGTTTGGGTTCACTTTAAATAATTATATTCAATGTGAAAGGTATCTTAAGGTTAATTTAATTGAATTACTATCACATGACATATATTAAATAATTTTTTCCATCACATGTAACATGCTTATGATTTAAATCCTAAGTATACCTACACATACAATATGTTTTACCACACTTAAATGATGGATGTGAACATGCATATATAAAGTTTATATTTTCCATTTTATTGAATTATTTAATCATATTGATTTTAAAGCTCTATCCAAATTCTTATACAAAAATATATAAGGATGAAATTAAATAGGTATGTGTTATTGTTAACCAGGGAAGTAAGGTAATCAAATAATCTTATTAGGGCTAGCTAAAGCCTTGTATTCCTGGGATGTCCAGACTATATACCCACTTGTATTCAAACATATGTAAATTTGCATACATGAATATAAGAAAGAGAGCTCCCGATCACATGATTAATTAATTCAACAACTTAAACAATTATGAATGCATGTATTTTTGATAGAAAAGAGGATTGGCATTCTCTAATTAGACATACACATACATGTATAAAAGATATAAGCAAGTATGTGCCTTTGTTAACCAAGGAAGTGAGATAATCAAATGACCTCATTGGGGCTAGTTAAATCCTCGTATTCCCGTGATGTCCAGACTATATACTCACTTTTCTTAAATACATACATATGTATTCATAATTAAGAGGGTGAAAATCATACAAGAAAATATATTTTATTTAATTGAATTATTTAGGTATATGATTTAAAGCCTTATCTAAATTCTTATGTTAAAGACACATAAGAGTGAAATCAAACAAGTATGTGCCTTTGTTAACCAGAGAAGTGAGGTAATCAAATGACCTCATTGTGGCTAGCTAAAGCCTTGTATTTAAGATGTCCAGATTATATACCATTTACATTCATACTTATGTAATTCAACATGTGAATAAAATAAAGAGGCTTCACTTCATACACTTAGGGTATAATCACATGCATATCCTATGTATTCATAACTAACATCACAACACATATTATCATTCATTTATAAGCTTTTGAAAAAATACATTTGAGTTTAGTAGTGATAGTAGCCACACATACATTAAATTAAATCAAGACATGCAAGCTTACATAAAGGAAAACCATTTGATTTAATTAATTTTGAAAAGATATGGATGTATGGACCAAATGACATGCAATATTTAATATGATTGGAAAGAAATAAGTGAACATAAACACATGATTTTATTCAATCAAATTAATTCCTAAGGATAATCATATCAAATAAAATCATTTAAAGTAAACCAAAGCTTTTTAATGTCATTTTTAATTTCATGTTTAATTTGATTCAAGGAATGTGAGAAGAAGTTTGCTAATCCTAATTTTTTTCCCATGTTTGTGAATTGATTTGATTTAATGGAATGTGATTAAATTGATTTTATGAGTTAATTAAGTTATGATATGAATAAAGTTCATTAATTAACCCTTACCTATATTGCCTTAAAGTAATTATCCTAATAATTGTGAGTTAACATGATATGCAAATGAATTGAAAAGTAAATTAGCAATGGTCCTATGAAATGAAAGGGCCTAATGCAATTAGCTCACAATTATTGGTTAATTAGATTAAGAACTTAAATTAAGTACACTTATGGCTTCCCCACACATATGAGTTAACCATAATTTTCTTAAATGTCTTTAGGTTATTGAACACCTAAAGGTCTACCCCTCAATTAATTAACTAAGTTCTGATATGTTTTAAATTTTAATTACACTAATTAAGTAATTAATTTTCCAATTAATCCCTAATTAATTTTCTTGAAAAATAAGGTGAACTTGGGGAAAGAAATTAGGAGAGAGATCCCAATCACATTTTATAAGTCTCCTCACTATTAAATAATGATAAATGGCCCAATTAATTAATTAATTTACTATTCATATGCTTAATTAACTCTTAATTAAGTTAAGAAGGTAATTAAGGCTTAATCAATTAATTAACCAATAAATCCCAAGAAAATTAGGGGAGGTTGAGGTCATCTCCAAAAATAATCTCAAAAGTTTGAGGTTAATTAGTTAATTAATTAGGGAGTAATTAAGATAATTATTTTTTCAATTAAACCCATTTTAAGCTTTGATTACTGTTCAAAATTAATTAAGGATAATTTTAATGGATTATTCTCTGAAATACCTTTGAAATGAGAATTTATTTGCATTTTTTGGATTTTTCTATGATTTGTTATGATTTTATAAAGTTTTAGCTTTAAAAATGGATTAATTAGCCTTAATTAAATCTAATCTCGTCGGTGTTACATGGCGCGTTGATGCGGCACGCTTTCCCTATGGCACTTTAGGATAGGCTATTGAAGTTATCGCCATCAAATGCTGAGTGAGCTGGCGGCAGGATGCGCTTTCTTATGCGCCGTCCGATCTTAAGATCGGACGACCATGATTAATCTCACGGTTAATGAAGGATTAAATTGATTGGATCTAACGGATCTAATCACGACCATCCGTTTTGATCATGCAGAATGGATGGTGAGTGATCTATCATCACGCGAACGAGGGAGAATGACGTCCATCCGCCATTGTTCACATGATCCGAGCTCACCCAAGCTCAGATTAGCTCGAAATGGAACCCACGCTAGCGGCTAAGATTGGCTCACACGCTCATTCCCTTCACAAAGCTCCAAAAAATTTGAGAAAAGCTCAATTTTAATGGTGTTACCTCACTAGAGCTAAGACCGGTGGCTTGCACGCTTAAGGAAGCTTCAGTAGAGACTAGAGTGGCAACTGAAGTTGATTCCAAGTGGGTTGCTCGGGAGGCCAAGATCCGTCAGTTGGAGCTTTGGCTTTGATCAAACTCTAGCTCGGCAATCGTAGAGCTTCGGGAAGGATTCATTTAGCTTCAATAGGTTGAGGAGATGGTGTGGGAAGGAGCAATTTGATTGAAGTGGATAATTGGTGGAGTTTGGATCGGAGGATGCTTACCCTATTTTGACTTTGCTTGGGAAGGAGAAATTTCAATGAGTGAAGCCTTGGAAATGCTCGAGAGCTTGCTAGGGAGTTCAAAATCTCTCTTGGAAGCTCGGACAAGTTGAATGGTGGTCTTTCTCGTGCGAATTGAGGGGGGTATATCCCTCAATTGCTTGTGATGAATGACATCCCATGTTTTGGCCTGGCCATCGCTGTCGTGGTGCTGAGTTATCTCATCACCTCCACGTGGCTCGACATGAGTGGAGGGAGTGCTGGCAGGAAGCTCAAGGCATGAGATGGGCTGATGGCTCTCCTTGGATCCTTTAGGTTCTCGATTTGTAAGGGAGGTGACTCACCTCCCTTTGATCCATAGCAAGCCTAGCCCACTTAAGGTGGGCTAGGTGGCTAGGTCAAACCCTAAAGTGGGTGCTTGATGGCTGCCAAGGGTGATAGGAAAGTAGACTTTGCCAAGTTTGGCAAAATCCTATGTGGGGTGGCATATCCAAATGAGATCTCATTAGGGTTGGCTCCAATTGGGTTTTGGCTGATTTTGGGCTAACCCAAGTTGGGTTTGGGTCGGGTTTGGTTAGGTTACCAAAGTTTCATGGGTTGGTTCATAGGGTTTGGCTCAATTTGACCCTTATAAGTCAAATTGTGCTAGGTTGGGTTAGGTTGACCAATTGGTCAAATTGGGTCAAACCAAAGCTTGTGTTAGGTTCAAATGATTATTTGAAGTGTTTTGGTTCAAGTGGTTTCAATCAATTTGGCTTAGGTTTGATTTTGGCTCATTTGGATTCATATAGGTCAAATGGGTCAAGTTGACCAATTTGACCAAATTGGCTTGGGTTAGGTATTGGTTTAAGTTCAATTGGTCAATTGGATAGGATTGTTGGCTTTGGTTTGAATCAATTTGGATTTAATATGGTTTTAGGTCAATTTGGGCTAAGATCAATTGGGTCCAATTGGTCAAACTGGCATTAATTTTGACTTTGGTCAAGTTCAATAATCAATTTGGAATGAAGTTGAGCCATTGGTTGCAATCGATTTGGGTTGGATCATGATTTGATCTATTTTGGCCTTTTAGGTCAATTTGGGTCAACTTGGGTCAAAAGGCCAATTGGGTTTGGTTTGACTCAATTGATGGTTAAGTCATGTTCAATGATTGATTATGGGTCAATGTGAATCAATGGTTTCAATTGATTTGGTGTAGGGTGGGTTTTGGCTAGTTTGGGTTCACATGGGTTAAAGGTTGACTTGGTCAAATAATCAAGTTGACTTGGTTTCACCCAATTTAAGCAATTGATCATCCAAGGGTGATCAATGGTCATGGTATGAGGATTGGATGGGCTTGATTCAATCCAATTTGGGTTGGATTAGAACTTGGTTCAAATAATTTTATTAGGCTACTTTTGGTCAAGTGGACCTAAATGGGTTAAATGGCTTGGTTTTGGTTTGATTAAGGTTTAGTTGAATTTATATATGAGTTTAGGATTGAAATATAAATTCAACTACAATCAACTTGGGCTATGATGGGTTTTGATTCATTTGGAATTTTCAAGTCAACAGGGCTAAGTTGGGCTTGACCTGGGTTGATATCTATTTGGCTTGATGATTGTAGGTTTCATTTATATTTGGATAGATAATTGAAGGAATGATTGATTCAAGAGAAAATCTATTGATTTTGGTTTGATTTAGATGAGATTTTGCTAAGTCCAAGGAATTAGCTTAAAGGGGCTTAAATTTGGTTCTAATTTGATTTGGATTTGGTTTTGGTTATTTGAGTTTATATTTCATTTATATTTGTAATATAAATAAAGATAAATATGACTTATAAGAAAATCAATTGAATTTGAAGTGATTTGAAAACCAGTTTGGCTAAGTTCATGAAGGTAGATCCAAAGGGCTTAGCTTGGAATTTGATTGGATTTGGATTTAGTTCGATTTACTTTTGGTTATTTGAATTTATATTTCATTTATATTTGTGAATATAAATGAAGATATGATTAATTCATGAAGAGATCAATCAAGTTTGGATTGAATTGGGTGGAGATTTGGCTAAGTCCATGGAATTCAATCATAAAGCTTAAGGAGGATTTGGGAGTTTGAATTTGATCATGGATTTCAATCATTTGGAATTGAGTTTGGACTTGAATTTGATAAATGATTGAGGGATTGAATTGATTTTTGAGAAAATCAATTGAATTTGTATTGATTTGAATTTGGTTAAGGGCCAAGTCCATAAGATAAAATCATAGGGCTTATGTAGGATTTTGATTTTGGATTTGATCATGGGTTTCAATCATTTGATTTGGAATTTAGATTTGGATTTGATATTTGAATTGAATTTAAGATTTGGTTTGAGAAGGTGATCATGGATTGGGTTTAGGCTATAGGGTATGTGATTTTCCTAAATCCCTAAGACATAGCGTAATCCTATGACTAACCCTTCTAAGTCTCTAGGCTTGGATTAAGTGTTCACCTAATCATTAGAAGCGTCTTAAGACTGAGGAACTCTTAGTGTCTATAAGAGTCCTAGATCTATGATGAGGAGAGTAATAACTCACTCCAAAAGTGAGGTCAACAACATCCAAACAACTTATATATGAAAAAACCTAAAGTGATATTTAGCAATAATATCTAAAGTTGAAGCATCGCAATTGTAGTTTATCAAATTGTATCATTACACAAATTTCAAGGAATCCAAAAAAAAACATGGGCAAATATCTCCTATGAGGAGAGAGTGATACCTTAAAGAATATTTTGAATCTTTTCTTACTTTTTAGTAATTTTATAGGTTCAGTATACTCACAAAAATATATAAAATGCTATATAACACAAAGTATCAAGTGAAAATTTTATTTTTCTATGTCAACATGTCTACATAGTTCATTTTACAGCATATCAAAAGTTAAAAGATGAAAATTTTGTGAATCTTCATAGATCTGAGTTTGTGCAAAATCTAACCAAATGAAATACAAAAATTTTACAAAAAAGTAAAATTTCTGAAAATTTAAGTAGGATAATGGTAGCCTACTTCAAGAAAGTAATTTTCCCAACTAGTACTATGGATGAAATCAACTCTAGGACCTCCAAACCTAGCTTTCTCTCTCCTCTCCTTCTCTTTTTCTCTCACTTTCTATCTCTAACCTCACAGCAAAAAGAGAAAAAGAGAGGTTTGAAATCCTAAAGTTGTGAAGGAAGATATTTGTATAAAAAATATTATTTTTTATTAAATAAATAAAATGATATAAATATCATTATTAGAATTATTTTATTTTTTATATAACTCTTAATATGAACTCATTTATTTTCTTGAAATTCATAATTCCAAAAATTATAAAAATATTTAGTGAATACTAAAACATGTCTAGATACTTTGGTAAAAGGGTTTGTGAAATGAATGTTAGATTGTCCCGGAAAAAATTCATTTGTGCAATTACATATAAATTCCTCTGAAAGTTCAAATCCAATAACTAATTTCATATTTTCATATATAAAATGCTCATAAATATTGTGGAAAATTTTTATAAAATAGTGTCAAATATCATATAATGTGATGAAGATGGCTTGAAAATTGTATTTAAAATAAAATTTAAGAAATACATTTGAATATCACAAGTCATTGCCATTCTAATAATATTTCAAGAAAATTATACCAATTTTTCATATAAAATATTTTTTTTATAAAACAAAATTGTATTTGTGAGTATTATAAATATCTCCTCACCAAGGTTGATGCTCTCTGTCAACATCTATAATTGGTAACAAGCCTGACACCTACTATTGACACAGTACCTGTGAGTACTACAAACATTGGCTACTGACCATATCTTGTAACTTATGAACAATATGTTTTCTCTCATGTTCTGATTAACAAAGGTTTCTTACCCTTTCCTTGTTGTTTGAAGATCAACAAATAACATCAAGAGAGTAGAACCCTCCAATAGTAAGAAGGATAAGAATGTCATGGATTTGGTTTAGGTTATCAATTTTTATGGTTTGTGATGGCTTTAGACTTAATATTTAATATTTTTTGTTCTATTTTTATAATGTCTACTTATGTTTAAAATAAATATAATAAATAAAGGAAGATTTACATACATACCATACAATTCTTATGTATTTACATATATAACACCTAAAGTTAGATATTTATTTATCCAACACTTTTCTATGCTTAAAAAGATGCATTTCACTTTTTAAAAGTGAGTGATGATGATATTTTTGATGTGAAGTGGGGTGTTATATATGTAAAAATTGAAGTTTAGGTGTTAGATATATAAATATATAAGGATTGTGTGGTATGTATGCAAATCACCCACTAAAAAAAAACTTGTATGCTGCTTTCATGTTAATCCCTGTTAAGCAATGTTTGTCTTCTCATGATAGCTTTAGCCTTCCAACTTGAACAAATGATTTTAAAAATTGCTTGGCTTATCTCCCATTTCTAATCTAACGCTTTTGTATTTTTTATTGAACCTAATAACTTGTAAAAGATCTTCATCTTGACTTTCCTTTTAGTTTTACAAGTGTAGTGTGTTAGTATACTCCTTAACTACTGAAACTGTAAATAAATTACATTTAACACAACTTCTCAGACTGAATTTTCATCTAGAGATTTGAATCTGTTTGTAGTTGGGATAATACTAATAATATGATGATAAGATTGAATCAGTTTAGGCACTAGAAGTAACTGAATTAAAGTAGTCCTGTTCTTACTTCTGTGCATTTATGCTATTATATCAAATCTGTTTTCTCTTATTCAGGATGTCCACAATGTGGGAAGCCATGCATCTCCATCACAGCAACCAGAAGAAGCTGTGAAATTTCACTTGTTCCGAGAGAAACAAGCGAGCAACATCATAAATCAACCATCCAATTGTCAGATTGTTCGATAATGGCATTCACATTTCCATAATCTTGTAACTCTCCAGAAAGAGTACATACAAGCACTAAACAGTTGGTTAAAACTAAAGTTAATTTCGATTGGGAGCAGTTTGAAGGAGAAGTTGTCATCACCACCAAGAGAAGTAAAGCCTCCAATCCAAGTTCTTCCACCTTGAAATGCTTCGAGATGGATCTGCCAAAAATGCTATATACATCTTCTCTGAACTGAAGTCAACAACACAATTGTGATGCTTCATGAAGATAAATTGAAGCTCAAGGAAAGATGCGAGGAACCCCGCAAGGAATTTTTCATCAAGAAACAAAATTTCGATGATTGGCATCGTAGGTACGTCGCGAAGAAGACCGAACATGCTAGCAGCGAAGATGAGAACCAGAAGGGCCTGGTGGAAGAAAAGAAGTTTGCTGTGGAAAGTGTGGAGATAAGACTGACTTGTGAAGAGGCGGCTTATCAGAAAGCCTGCAAGCGGATGAGCGAGACATCTGTCGGAAAACTAAGGAGTAGGCTGTCAGAGCTTTTCCAGCCATGGCTGAGTTCTCGCTTGCCTGCTCAGAGACGTATAAGCAGCTACGGATCATAACTCAGGCTGAGAACCAGTTGCTTCTGGTTAGACTTTCTTCCCTTACATGTGCATAAATAGACTTTCTGCATGTATATTAATGGAGAAAACTTCAATTGGAATGTGCTCGAAAATACTTGAATTTGCGTTGAGATGCCTGTAACATATGATTAATCAATTTACTATTATATTGCACTCATTTTAATGTAAATCTTAGATTGTAAAATTTATCCTGTTAGGAATATTCTTACAAAGTTTCTCTTCAAATATTAATACTTTCTTCTGATTTTGATTTTTGTTGTTGACTGATATCTATATGTTTGAAGAAAAATAATTGTTTTACTATAATTATAGATATGTAATCTTTGTTGATAATGAATGAGATGAACATTCATGGGTTTTTCTATATTACTCTGGTGGACCTTTCCACTAATGGCAGTCAAAGCACTATAACTTCAACCATACAACTAAAAACAAGATTAAAACTAAAAATATAGTTTACTTTGGATTATTTTATTTATCTGATCAAGGTTTGATTTGTACAGCAGTGGAGGTAAAAAAAGGAAGTGATCTGTTGTAATTTGAAGCTATAAATAATTGAGAATAGATCCTGTTCAAACTTGAAGCCAGGTCTCCATCCATATTATAAAGCTGCTTGTTCGTATTCTAGACATGGATTATGTAAAACACATGATAATACCCATCAAAATCAAACAGAAAAGGTGATGAGCTAACCTGGAGTGATCTGTGCTTTCTTAAGACAACTGCCCTGTCATGTAGTGATGTTCATAAAATACTCTTCCACATTGGATTATCTAGTGCTTCAAAGCATAGATCATATTGTAAGTCTCTTTGAAACAAAAATATTATCAAGAATCAAATTTGGTGAGCTAGCTGCATTGCTCATCATTGTTGAATTTGCATTTGTAATGCAAAGTTTGTTAACCCGTTAAGATTTTGATGAGTTAGCGTGAACCTTTTTAGCATAAAAACATTTTAGTGGATTCCATTAGGGTTTCAACTTCATCTGGGTGACTCATTCAATCATTCATTTGAATTGAATCGCATATTCAATATCTGAAAATCAGGTTTAGGTGCTTTCGGTGTCTCAAAACATGGGAAAGATAATTGCACTTGCTAACTCCATGTTGATGGTACCCTGTGCTTTATTAAGATAAACTTAGGCTCATTTGTGGAATTCAGAGGAGGGTGAAATTGCAGTGGATTTCCCTGCAATCTTTGTTGGCAGCAAGAAAGTTGCAAATTTGGCCAACACACATAGCTACCACAAGCCTTTATCCTGCTATGTGAGTCAACTACATGAATCTTTTTTCTTCAATATGTCATATTATGTGTTATATTCTCATTTAATCTTAATAAATTAAGGGCATTTTTTATACTTTATAATCAAGTCTTTTTAGATTTACCTCTACTTTTCATAACATAGGTTGAATCTAATACATCTACTCTTATAAGTGGGTCATCAAATAGCCTGAGTTTTATGTGACCAAGCCATCTATGGCGACTCTCTTTAACCCCATTGGAGCTACTCCAACCTTATCAAATACGTATTCATTTCTCATTTTGTCTGTAAGTGTAAAGCCACTCATCCATATGAGCATGCTCATCTCCGCAACGCATAATTTTATGTGTCCCTTTTTCTGGCGAACATTTAGCTCCATATAGCATTCTAGGTCTCACCAACATCTTAGAAAATTTATCCTTGAGTCTAAGCAATACTTTCCTATCACACCAAAGACCCAATGCATCATTCCCCCACTTCAATCGTCCAACTTTAATTCTACTAATAACATCTCCATCTATATCACCCAAAAAATGGAGGATGCAATGTCAAAGGAAATTTTGATACAATTATAAAGCTTCCAACAAATTAGAGTATGACAAAAGTGCCATAATATGAATGTACATGCTTCATTCTTAGTATACCCTATTTTTCATTTTCTAGAATTTTGGTGGGTTATTCATTTTTTTGAGCAAAAAAAGAGGGTTACATGACTCAAAATGAGTACAAGATAGCCCAATAATGCTCAAAAATATTTTCTAAAAAAGTTTTAAATTTTGTCTCTTAACTTTTGAGATTTTTTTTCTTGATTTTATTTTCCTTATTGCTATTTTTTTCTCCTTTTAGTCCTTTTTATTAGTGAACCTCACAAAATATTGTAAGCTTTCCTCATCCCCTTAACTTGCTCAAGGATGCATCTAAGCAACATGATAAAAAATTTGAACTAGCAAATGATTTTTCATGTTTTTTTATATGATATTCATGATTTTAGAGAGATATAATCTGAGTATGATTTCTCTCAAAATGCATAATTTTTGGAGCACTTGCACATTTTTCAATAGACTATAGCTTGGACCAAAATGTTCCCCATGATGTATATCCATTTAAAACTATATACGTTCAACATTTTTTGTGCTTTATTTAGCTACTTCACCATTATTGCATTTAGTTGTATTTTAGCCATTCACATTCTTTCCAGTGGAGTTTGCAGATTTAGTTGTCATGTCCATAGTTGAATTTATTTGCATGTGCATCTTGCAATGCAAAGTTTTGGCAATGAAAGGTTTCAAATCTATTAGCCCTTCATTACATTCTTTCTTTCTATCTATATGTGCAAAAAATGCCCCTTTCATCACTTTTTTTTCTAGTTATGAGGTATTTGATAATCGAATTCTAGTCAAAATGAATTGAATGTCTTTTCGATAGGCTTTGTTTTAATCCATGCAAGCTTCTATACTCTATGTTTCAAGGTTGCATGGAAAGAAAAGATAATATGTTTGCGGAAGGAATTTGGCTTGGAAATATGTCATTGATTTTCCCTTGATGTGCTTTCAATTTTAATTCTGATTCTTTCATTGTACATTGTATGATACATGGAGAAAAAGAAAATGTTGATGAACCTTGGAAGAGTGGTGGTCTAAGGACCACATATGTGATGTGTGTACCTAATATATGAATACATTTTAGGAATGCCCATGCAAAAGATGCTTTAATAGCACTTGCTTGAAAGCTAGACTCTAGCTTATAAGTTTGTTATTCTACAATTCTCTTCTTCTCTTCCATCATTATGTTGTGGGCGCTTTGTGATGAAATTGGCTAGAATTCTTTCGGTTCCTTTTTTAGGACCTAATTCCTTTGTTGTGACAGTTACAAATTTAGCTATAGAATTAGAGTGGCTCTTCTTGCGGTTGAATGCTTGAAAACTAGATAATCGGTGCTTTGTTAGGATATATTGTTATGTTTCCTTTTTCACCCATTCATGAAGCACTAGATTGATACTTTTCCAGGTTTTTCATGATTTGAATAGAAAATGAATAGGAAAGGTATTGCTCATGGACTTTCCCATATTATAATAGTTTCTCTTTTTGAGAACATTAATAAAGAAGTCAATCCTTTTTTTTTTTCCAAAGTCATTCCCTGTTGGGTTGACCATGTTGAAGAAGCCTTTCAACACCCCAAAAAACCTTCTCTTTTTTTTTAAATTAGCTTCTGCAAAAAGGACAAAGTGATCATCAAAAAAATCTATTAGAAAGAACCTGGTCACTCTCATTTGAAAAGGTTTATAATTCAAAAACTTTGAGTAGAGTCTTTCCATAAAATAAAAAAAAAAGAAAAGAAGAAGAGAGAGCATCTTAGTTAGTCTTGTGGAGGAAGATCCCATGCATGTAAATAGAGGTGTCCATGTATATAATTTTTATATCTAATTTTAAGTTCATAACATTCCAAGGGTAGTGTGGCAATCTTGGCTCATTGGTGAGCCATTGAAGTCCATTTAAATTCATTTTAGTTCATTCTTGTCATTTTTTAGCATATTTTAATGTTTATTGTCTTGTTTTTATAATTTTAACCTACCATTTTTTATTTTATCATGTTATTTGATTTAACTTTTAAGCTTTTAAGTGGATTTAGAGTATATTTTGAAAGTGCTTTTATCACCCCAATGAAGAGATAGTCAAAGCATGTTGGGCCTTTTTACCATGCGAAAGGAGGTGTTTATTGGTGTATGATACACCACGTTCAAAATCAAGTCCCCTAATGTATCAAGAGCAAGGCACCTTAGCTTGGTGGTTGAAGACTTAGGCTCTCAACCAAGAGGCCTTGGTTTCAAGTCTTTGCACATACATATTTATAATTCATATTTTTTATTTTAATTAAATTCTTAATGACTTGATTTTGATTTGTGCAAATATATGGTTTATTTTTTTATTTTTTTTAGTAAGATGATAGATATACAAACTAAAAAAAAAGAATAATATGCCTTATTTGCATAATGTCATCTTATTTTGATATTATGTCTCTAGATTATAAACTTTATATTATAATTATCTTAATTATAATATATTTTTGAAGATATTAGATTATTATTGATTTAGAATAACACTTAGGCCATGTTTGGGGCAATGATGGTCGTGCGATGCTATTTGCACTTCACAACAATGTTGTTTGAGTAGCCGCATTTTAGCTGAATTTTGGGGAATCTGGTGAAAAATTGTATTTTTCAACCTGATATGACTATTTTGTTGCGGCGATTAGAAAGCTGCAGTTTTACTTTTGTAAAATAAAAAATTTTGTATACTTATAGTTTTCTTCAAACAACACCATCACCACTACTTTTTCATATAGCTGCAATTATCTCAAACAGACTATTAATCTCATATATTTTTATCATCTCTCAAATTTTTAAATGGTTAACATTAAAAAAATTATTATACAACTTTTTTGTTAGATGATAAAAGTTATATGAATAGGTTTTTATCATTCTAAATGAATAATAGTTTAATTGATAGATTATTAAGAGCTAATATTTTATATGGAGCAATATATTATATAGATTAATCCATAGAAGTTCACATATTGAAAATTTTATTTATGAGCAAACTCAACTTGTGGATATATGAGATATATATTTTTTATTTCACCTACCTACTTAAATGGGAGTTGTATTTTTTTTTTCTTAGGAAAATTTCCTCAAAGTATTTTTCTTAATTTTTATTTTATAAATAATAAGTTTTTTTTGTATATCTAGATGCATAATTTAGAACAAGCTATAATACTTAAGAAAAACATACTAATATTTTTGCTTGAGTGTTTGTGGAATTACATCATTGTCTGAAGTGTATTGATCTAATGGATGAAGCAGACAACCTTAGGTTGACAATCCTTCGTAGAATCTAGCATCCCTGTATATTCCCCAAGCATAGTCCTAGTCTGATCTAAACTTATTGATGGCATCACTATGTGGGGTCAATTGTACGATTCCTTTTTCTCTAATGTGTTTTGCTAAGAGTCCTATTTTGATTTATTTCTAATAGAATGAGTTCATTTTGTATACTTTATAATTAAGTCTTTTTAAGTCTATCTCTACCTTTTTCAATATAGGTCAAATCTAAAACATTTACTCTCCCAAGTGGGCCATCGAATGACCAACTTTTTATGCGACAAATATATCTTAAGCAACTCTCTCAGATTTTATCTGTCATTGAAGCTACTCCAACTTTTTCACATATATATGTGTTTCCCATATTTTCTCTATGTTTAAAGCTACTCATCCACTCGAACATTCTTATCTCTATAACACTTAACTTAATTTTGTGCTTCTCTTTTATCAGCTAACATTATGTGTCATAAAGCATTATAGGTCTCACTACCATCGTTTAATTTTTTTTCTTAAGTCTAAGGATGTGTTTGGGGCAGTTTTCTAGTTGCTTTTC